>OZ023209.1:17037306-17392306 GCA_963995525.1 Escarpia spicata | reverse complement strand
GCCCGCGTGAGCATGTTAGGTGACCAGTTTAGTTGGAAATTACTCCGTGTTTTGAATGAAAGCTGTTGCGATGGAGCATCATTTATTTCCGTGCGACGTCGCCACGAATGAAACCGGTTCAGCGTAGTTCAACCGTGTCCACCCGTTGTGGTGTCGCCCTACCCTGTAGACGCCATTCAAATGAGGAACCACAGCAATTAAGTCTATTCGTCAACACGGTGCTTTGTCGCCGTTGGTAGAATGCAAACAGTACTGCGTGGCTAACGCATCTAAGGCCCCCACATGCTACACACTGAAATCTATACGCAATTGTTTTTACAGCTGTAGATTGTTGTTGTAGCCAATCACACCGCCAACTGTCATGAATCTGCGATTACGTATTGACCGTGGGAAAGTAATATCTCTCGTTAACTCCCATATTCTATTTTATTTCACTGGGGACAGAACATTTATGGAATCGGTTTGAGGGACCATGCACTCATTAGACGGGCCCATTATTGGTCGTTTCCATATCCACGCTCACGAATAGGGGAAATCGGAGCACCTCGAGCACTTTGCTTTCAGAAGCTGGTAGCTGCAATGAACTCTTCTGACAACATGATTGTTTAGTTATCATGAACGTGATGGCGTGGTTACACACTTCGTTGGGTAGATGAATGACACATGCAGTGATTGATGACAAGGATGACCAGGCTTTGTGTATGTGTGTGTGTGTGTGGTGTGTGTGTGTGTACGTTCGTGCGTGGTGTGTGTTTTACAAGAATGTGTAGTTTGTACGTTTACATTGCAAGTTTATTTATAGATTGCTCTATACAGTTAGTGGTCCTGTATTCAGATTTATCAAATGGCCCTAACATAAAAGTCCAATTCATATGAACAATTAGAAGAAAAACAGACACACTCGTTTTTCGTTGATTCCAAAACGAAGCAATAATAAATTGACCCGTTAGTGAGATGTGCGATCTAACGACGATCTTCAGGTCGGATCACGTCGCTATGTTACCCGGTGAATTTGTTGCACTTTTATTGAGACCGAATGTATATTACGTCAACAGTTACCTACCTTTGGTTCGTTCAGACAGTCACGCCCTCCCCACGCGTATGCACGTTACTGCGACACTCGTTGTGCAATCCGTTCACACATAAACGTTTCTGAAGCAGTTTGCAAACCGCCCTAGCACTTGAAGAAGTGACGCCGTCACCCCATTTGTATTTACGGTTGTGCGTCGGTCGGGCGTCAGGGCGCTTCCACCGTTACGAGAACCATCCCATGCTTGAGATCAATACCATCCCGACCGTAGGGGCGTTATGCCGTCGGCTTGCCGATGTCGGATGCGCCGCCCTCGTCGCTGCGAGCAGCGCTCAAGTTATTTGTTCTCACGCCGCGGTTGACTTATTAAGTAGTCCGCGCACCGCCTTTGCAGCCAGACGCCATTGGTGGAACTCGCGACGACCAGCAGCCGGCTGCAACAATGCCTCAGCGATGTGTTGATATCAGCCATTGTAAGGCTACGTGTCGGATCGTGCTGCTTTACAATGACACCGTGATGGACAGTAACGTTACTCTTCAAACTCGTCGTTCCCTTCAGCATATCAGATTTTTTCTGTAAAACGTAGTGGCGCAGTGCTAGGGCATGTGACTCTCATTCTAGAGAACCCGGGTTCGAATGTGCAGCTGCGTCGAACCTTGGGCAACTTCGTTTACTCCACGTTGTTCCAGTTCACTCAGCTATACGATTGAGTACCTGGCTGCAGGTAGTGGTGGGTATTTGTGTACGAATATATGTCATTAATTGCAGCGTGACTGAATGCTTTCCAAAGAAGTCGAGATGGGGTTCGGGCGAACAGATATGCCAGGGAGTATGGTGTAAAGCGCTTTGTGCAGTCCTAAGGACTGGATACTGCGCTGAATAAGAACTTACCTTTACTTCATAACCCGGTTCGTTGTTGTAGAGTGACACGTTCAACCGATGCGTTCGTGTTTTAAAGGCCTATATTCTGGTGCCAGTCCGCGATAATACGTACTGTATTTTCACACTGGCAACCAACTACAACGTGTCTTTGGTACATTTTATAAAACAGACGTTCTGCGTTTTTCTTTAAGCTTGGCATGCCCGAGAGGTCAGCCGCATAACCAATGTGTTGTCAAGCAAGCGGTCAGTGGGTATCCTTTGCTACTAATGGACAGTGGGGATGCCGCAGTAATCGAGCACGCTGATTCAACTTGAAAGCTTAAATACAGTTAATCAGTCCGCAAGTAGTTTCGTTACCAACATCGTCGACAGCTGCCGTGTCTGTTGCAGGCGTTGGCTATCACGGTCATCCAAACACCCACAGTTGTATTGACGTAGTGCAACATTTATGGTGTGCCCTTTCCTAAACTACGGAAGCTTATTTAGGACATACGTAAGAAATAAAAGTCGTACTTACGACTTTTATCTCGTCATAACGACGTTTATTACATTTGACTAAAATCATAAATAGACTTCCTTACTAGACAGTATGCCTTACGTTCAAGGAGTTTAATTTTCATATATAGTAAACACATTCTAAGTTCGTTATTTAGTGAACACATTCTAAGTTCATTATTTAGTTAACTATTTCTAATACGAATTTAAGACGTAAATGTATCCGTGTAGGCATATAAGACATACATAGCACAGCTCTAGTTCTCATCCAATCAACATAAAGTAATCACTCAGTATCCATCCAAACCTACACACCTACAACCCCGTGTAAGGGCAATTGCCATAGCAAATATTCAGTAAAAATAATACACAAAAATATAGTAAAAGTACTAAAATAAAATGTCCTATGATAGAAAAGTACCTAAATGAAAAGTAAAAAATAGATAGATCCCAAATGAACACCCACGCCAAGTATGTGCCTTTATGTTGGACAAACATCACAGGTTACTAGGCACAGTATAGATTCATGATTACACAGCAGGAGGTAGAATTATCACGAGTACATATCTGTCATCTTTCAATCGACTGCATGCAAAGATAATGAGACTGCTGTGCCTCCCTACAGACAACACACCATCATAGCACAAACATATGCTATGTGACGTGTTAATCTCTTCATTTAATAACACAGTAGCTCTCAGCAAACAGCAACGCGTTGTCACTGTCACCCAACACAAACCACCCAAAACACCCCCCCACTGAATCACCACGTGCGTGAGGGACTCGGGTCGTTGACTGACCTAGTATTAGATTCCGAGGCAGCCAAATTCCGCGATATATCCACAGGGTTAGGCAGAGCCACAAGGGCAAAGACCAACGGACAAGCCTGACAGCTGTCGGTCCTAAGGAGGAAACCCAACCCGAACATGGACATTCTACTAATTATTAGAATTATGTTACTGCCGAGTGCCACCCAGTCGTATTATCAGGTGTATATTTGTGTTCGCATGCCAGGGCGTGCGTCGGTGCGTGTGCATGCGTGATTACGCGTTGTGTCTGACGGAAAGGTTGGTTGCTTGGTTGAATGTAAGAAGGGTGGTTTGAAGTTGTGTGGTTGGGTGGTATTCGTTTGCTTGGTTGGATGAGCGTTTGGTTGAATATGTATTCGGGTGGATGGATATTTGAATTGGCGATTGGATGGTTTTCGGTTGAGTGATTTGGTGGCGATTAGTCGGATAGGTGTTTGCCAAAGTGGTTGGGTGGTGTTTTGTGGAGTGGTTTATTAGGTTGTTGGTGGGACGGATGGGGTGGACTGATAGTTGGAGGAGGGTGATGCGACTGAAGCTGAGTGGACTTGTTCAGAATATTTCAGTTTCGTACTGCGCAGAAAACATTTTGCGACCTTTACATCACAGCAAGACAAGTTAAGAAACAACGAACACCCTAAATGTTATTGCACAACTACAAGACATACCTTACTGCCCCCTCTATGTCCTATGGATGCCGCACCCTTCCGTCATGTCCAAACTACAACAAACCACTCTGGTGTACAATTACTGTTGACGCATATTTCTCTACTATCATTTCTAAAGAACCATCTCCCATCGTTAATTAATTTTGAGCTAGGGGTTCGATCCGGTTAAAATGAACGCATCACCTACTTTTTTACGATTCCACCAAAACGTGGACATTTCGCCTACGTACCCGTAGCGTAACATTTGTCTTTCATGGAGGTTATATATTGCCTGGCGGTGTTGTAGCCCTCCAGCCTCGACAGTTGTATAAATTTTTCATATCAGCCAAGTAATGAAAAAAACATGGCGATTAACCAAGAACAAATTATGCCAAACAGAATGTTTATTCAGCATGCTGCAACCGCTGGCATTTTGATCATATTTAACAAGATATTTAACAAGATTGCCACCCAGAGAATTACTCTAGGTAGCAGGTGGACAAGGAAGCCCTTGGCTTATCGAGAGTCCGACCCTTTTATCTATGTGTATCCCGCCCGTCTGAGGTATGTGTCGATTTTATTTTTAAACATATTCACGCTACTAGCACCCACACAATCAGCAGGTAATCTGTTCCATTCATTTACAGTCCTTTGTGAAAATGAAAACTTTCTTATATCCAATCTACTCTGCTCCTTTGCTAATGCAAGATCATGTCCTCTAGTCCTTCTATCTTTCTTAACTGAGAAAAACATATTTCTATCAATATTTTCATAACCCTTCAATATTTTAAACACTTCTATCTGATCTCCTCTCAATCTCCTGGTCTCTAGTGTTGTTAAACCGCATTTTTTTAGGCGTATTTCATAACTAAGATCCCTCAGATTTGGTATAATTTTAGTTGCTCTCCTCTGCACTCTTTCTAGCATATCTATGTCCTTCCTGCGATATGGCCTCCACGCTTGAATACAATATTCTAAATGAGGCCTAACTATTGTTTTGTACAGCGGTATTATTAGCTCTTTTTCCTTATACATTATGTTTCGCCTAATTAATCCAAGGATTTGATTTCCCTTTGAAGCTGCAATTCCGCACTGCTCTGAAATCTTCATATCAGCACTAACGGTTAACCCTAAGTCCTTTTCTTTTACAGTAGTACTTAGTACAGTACCCCCCATTGTATATTCTACCTCTTCGTTCCCATGTCCTATGTGGAGGCATTTACATTTCCCAAAATTGAACATCATTTGCCACTTTTCAGACCATTTGATCAACCTGTCAAGATCATCTTGTAAATGCTGTCTATCTCCATCATTTTTAATCCTTCTAAACACTTTTGTATCATCCGCAAATTTCAACACCTTGCTTGTTATTTCATCATCCAAATCGTTGATGTATATTAAGAATAATATAGGACCTAATACTGATCCCTGTGGTACCCCACTCAATACCGATTTCCAGTTTGAAGCCTCCCCATCAACTACTACACGTTGTCTTCTGTCAATCAGCCATTGTTCTATCCAGTTTATTATACCATTTCCTATGCCATGGGCCTTTAGTTTAAGCAGTAATCTTTGATGTGGTACTTTGTCAAAAGCTTTTTGAAAATCTAAGTAGACGATATCTACTGGTGATCCCTCATCTACCCACTTAGTGATGTCTTCCAAAAAACATAACATATTTGTTAAGCATGACCTTGCTTTAAAAAAACCATGTTGAGATGGGTTAATCAAGTTTTGTTTAACAAGAAAATCCACCATGTGATCTTTAATTAGTCTTTCTAATAATTTACAAATCACTGATGTTAAACTCACTGGTCTATAGTTCTCTGACTTGTTTCTCGAACCTTTTTTGAATAACGGTATAATGTTTGCTTCTTTCCATTCCAAAGGAACCACTCCCTCTTCTAATGACAAGTTGAAAACTGTTGCAAGTGGTATGCTAATTTGTTCTACAATTTCCAATAGTAGTTTGGGTGGAATACCATCCACTCCAGGTGATTTATTATCCTTCATAGCCCTTATTTTCTTAGCTACCATTTCCGGGGTTACAATTAATTGTCCTAAATAGTCTGAATCTGCCCCCTTGAACTTAGCCTCTGGTATTGGCAGTGAACTAATATCTTCCCTGGTAAACACTGAACTAATAATGGAAATACCTTATTAATACTGTTTACATAACGTTTTAATTGTGATTGCTTACGACCTAAATAAGACAGTTTGCTGGCAGATGTCTAAGTGGCAGCTATGTAGAGCAATTTAGAAATAGCCACCGCAACTCGTGAAATCAACACCACATTCCGTTGTATACTGTATATACACAGACATGTATCGTGACACCGTAGGTGGGGGCATAGCCAAGCGAAAGACATGACATTTCACAGTGTGCCACAGACGGTATGAACCGGCTGCGTCTATAAGTAGATCATCGGTTGCGAAACTTCCGTTGACTTGTGCACGCGTGGTTATTTACCCAACTAATGGAAACTTAGATAATTTATCTAGGAAACACAAACCGAGTCAATTGCTTACTCATAAATTGTATAACGGGTGGGAGCGTAACGCTACTGACTTCCGGTGATTTCACGTGATGTCTCGATTGCAACAGACGCTTGCGTTCTAGTCGATAACATGGCCACCGGCCGCGTGTTGAGTTTGGCTATGTAATAGTAATGTGTGTGTGTGTGTGTGTGTGTGTATGTGTGTGTGTGTGTGTGTGTGTGTGTGTGTTTGTGTGTATGCGTATGTGTATGTGTATGTGTGTGTGTGTGTGTGTGTGTGTGTGTGTGTGTGTGTGTGTGTGTGTGTGTGTGTGTGTGTGTGTGTGTGTGTGTGTGTGTGTGTGTGTGTGTGTGTGTGTGTGTGTGTGTGTGTGTGTGTGTGTGTTCACGTGAACCCCCCTTTTGTGAATCTCTCTGTTTCTCAAAAGTGTTAACCCCCCTCCTAAAATTTGCTGGATAGTGTTCAAGCATTACAAGGAATACCAAGAAAGCCTGATCTGTGCAGATGATAAAGGGAGAACCATTATCTGTTAAGTGATCATCACTGATTGTATGGGAGCCTGGCTGAAGGGTCTGTCTCCAATGCCATGTGTGAAAAGGGCAGTCACTAGAGGAATGTATGTCAAAGGACCATTGCATCCAATTAGCCATGCAGAAGGACTTCACACTATCCCAAGGTCTCCTCTTATGAAAACGCATGGGGTAACAAATACACAAGAAGCCAGTTTTACACCAAACGTAAAATTATGAATCTTAATTGTAGTCACTCAGAGGTGACAGCTGCAGACAAAATACTGGTGAATGAACGGGGTGACGATGATTTAACAATTATGAGCACATACATTAAGCCATATATAATAATTCATTATTTCTCATCAAAAGTGAACGAAAGGTGCGGCTTTTTATGTTTAGTATGCTGATTAAGTTAACTACCGACTGTCAAAGAGGCTATTCCCAACAATCAACAACTTAAGATGTGTAGCGAGTGTATTTCTTACAAGCTGCAAATCCAATAGACAAACTCATCTGGCTTAACACAAACCAAACTGTATACACTGTATACACACTGTATACACTGTGTACACTGTGTACACTGAGTACACTGTGTACATTGCCTACTCGGCGTCTCTCACA
Organism: Escarpia spicata; assembly: GCA_963995525.1. Classification (NCBI taxonomy): domain Eukaryota; kingdom Metazoa; phylum Annelida; class Polychaeta; order Sabellida; family Siboglinidae; genus Escarpia; species Escarpia spicata. Next base: position 17,384,813 of record OZ023209.1, on the reverse strand, counting down.
CGCCTGACCGGGAAGCAACTCTGGCCGCTGCGAGCAAGATCCAGTGGGTTAGAGACAGAGACCACCACTCTGTGAGCCCACGACAGGTTACACATTTACCCCCTGTGTGGTGGGGCGTTTTATTTCCTGGTATAGACACCAGATATAGTGGTTTTGGTGTATTTTTTTAAGACACAGGCAACGTGAGGTGAACGAATTTGCCTAACTTTCGAAACGGCTGCAATTGGAATCGACAGTCCGGCGCGCCACCGCGCGACCATCGCTCCCCAATACTAGTATAAGATAATATAAGTTATTTAAGACGCAGTCCTCGACATAAGGAAAGTTCCATAGGCATACATGTAGTGACATCAACACGAACAAACCCAAAGTGATATGATAGGATACCCGAACAATCACAGCCCCGGCGCCCCACATTCTTAAAATTGGGCGCTGCCCTCAAACAATATCATCACCCGTCAGTCATGCACTCCTAGAATATGACACGACGCCGGGTAAAATATAATGGGTTTTTTGAAGAGTAGGCGGGAAATCATCCACAGACACAAGCCAAAGACCTTTCGCTGCTGGAGAGGCCTGACATCCTCCTACCTGGCGGCACATCCCAGCTGACGGACATCAATCATCCCTAAATGGTTCGGGTGGAATGGGAAGGGCAAATGCAAACGTGTTAGCTGTACATCGCAAGAAATCTATATTCCGACCTATAGAGAATTTATCCGTTACGTTACCCGGAATCAGCCGGAAGGTAGCTGTTTAATGTGACACCATGTCATTTGTTGTCAATAACACATTATTTATATCGCGCTATAATCGACATAGCGTATGTATCTTAAACGTTTCCCTCTTAGACGGTTTTTAACTTGAGTGTCAAGTTTTCGTGGATTAATCAACGACCCTTAGAGTAGAATGCAATACCTGTAGATATATTTTCAAAATACCTTGTATATGTCAAAACACCTTTATGGGGTAAATCAGTTCGTACCTTAACGGTCTGAACTTAAAATGTAATGTGTAAAAACCATAGAAATAAGTAGCCATTTTTTAAGAAGAGTGGTCGAAGGCAATATATTCAAATCGGAATGTGCTGGATAATTTAGAAACATAGAAATTGCATAGAAAATATTAAGGTCGAACTTGATGCAGCCTAACAGCATGGTAGGCTAACATTAATCTGCCCCGTCTCTACAAGTGGTCGAGTGTCATTTATTTTGTATTGTGGAAGTCGCAGTTGAAACAACGGAATTCAATAGAGGGTACACTATAATTCACATTCGGTAGGTTGAAAGAAAACGTTCATCCTTTCTGAATTGACAGGCAGAACGTAGTTAGGTTACACTGACGTCCTTGTAGAGACGGAAGCCTTAATAAGTGAAGTGCGCATGTGCAGTGGTCTACGAATGCATAAACACGCACGCGTGAAAGAGGTTTGCCGGGTAATAAAGAATGGCTTTAAAAAGGTTGGTTTGAGAGACTTTTAATAGGGAGAGGGGGCGGCGAAACCCTCCAGAGGGACGGTCGAAGATGTCTCTGGCATTAGACGCCTAGTTTAGAATCGAAATTACAACTTTAATATATGGGACTGTTAGCCCATACTCTGATTCCCTTAAAATACCGACCGACTTTTAAACTTATACCTAGAGGCTCTGGGGACGGCGGGAATGTAGTACGGCCAAATCCAGAGTCTTGATTTCACTTGGCCGAGGAGTCAAAGCAGTACTTACTTTGTTTCGACGACGTGTACATAAAGTGTTCTATATTATCCGTGAATAAATTCGACGGGAAACTGGAACCAAGTGTTTCTACTTACCGACTACTCAGACAGACACCTAGAATCGGGGGTGTAATTTAAGTCCGATTCTGGCGAGCGTGAAGCCAACTTACACAACACACACACACTCCCCAAGACGCACGCAGCCCTGAATGGGTCCAGACTTTACAAGGTGATGGGGATTTTTGTTAGTAATCTCTAAAGAAAGACAATTGTTGCGTGTGTGCCTCTCGGCGAAGATTGGTGCCTTTCGACAATCACTCAGCACTTTCCTTTGCCTTTCGGTCGTCCGTCACCGTTCAGCGCGCTCTTGTCCCGAACACACCTCGACTCTGCATGTCTTAAATGTTGTCGTTATAGATCCACTCGTAAATAACAACAACCATTATTCTGCACGGCAGTTGGCATTCATTTGTAAATAAGGTACCGGATCTGACTCTTAGGGCGTACTCTCGATTAGCGGGGTTTCGTCTCTCGTTAAAAAACTTAAAAGAACTTGTGTAAAGTTGTGGTCACGCTCTAGCGAGTATGATGGGCGATAATATAAGCTAATAAAAGTAACGGTGCCTTGTGTGTATCGGGTATATTACCTCAGCACAGTGTTAATTTTCCCATTGACGACCATGTTAACGTTTTGTGTGATATTAAGAAAACCTGACCTACAAAATGTCTTAAACTTCTCACCTGCTGTTATTATCATCTCATTGACATGCTGGTCGAGTTTAGACTTTAGTCAAAATATTTCTAGCTCTCGTAAAACACCTGTATGTGTGACACCCGTCAATATTTACGAATAGATGCAGGCAGTAATCCGGCTAAAGGGTCAACTAGCCAAATTACTGCCAAATACCATCCTCGCAAGCCAGGGCTGTTTGTCATACAAAACTAGCCCTGGCTAATCCCCTACGCGAAGTGCGGAAGTTAGCTGAGTCAAACTAGTATTTGACTTCGCCAGTCGCGACTGCATCACCCGTGAGAACAGCGCAAATACCCATCCCAATTTGAAGACAACAACTTCTGGGAATCCCAATATATAATGACCAGTTCGCCCATTAGCACCAGCAGCTGAGCGGTATTGTGTATTCGAATAAGCAATCAGCCAGGGGGTACTGCTGACTGTCACTGACATAATCAGCAGCAGCGACCCCTGGCGTGTGAGGATGCCAAATACTCTTCCGCTTAGACTTAGTAAAATCAGCTAAATATGCACCATTTTATTGTCAACAGCTTCTATAATCACACTGAGAAATCTGACTACTCAAATGCACTTATGTCAGAGCAGGTGAATTTAGTAAAAAATTATTTCTCAAAAATACATTTGCATTTCTGTTTGTTTATAACGAAGCAGGAAGTCCAACTGTGTCATAACCCCAAATAGACATGGTGATTTTGACGATTTTTTTTTGAAAACAACACATTTTATAGGCACCAATATTACAAGCACTCTGCAATTTTGTTTTTGGTAATCCCTCCATGTGTTTGTATTTTATGCACATTTGAAAGGTGCCACCAAACTTGGCAAAGCACCAGAAAAATCAGCACTTTGCTGTTGGACAATTTGTAATCCAACCCAACATTCTCAGGTGGTACTATGAACTCCTGATAAAGTTTTGACATTGTGTCTTATTTACAAAGGTAAACATCAACAAAAAGTCAACTTAGGGTGTGAATTCCTCAAAGGCCAGACACCTTAGGCTGTTCAATTACATAATATTACACAGCCTAATTAGCAGACATTCAGAAAACAATGCCACTTGCTTAATTGGCCAGAAGGTCTAGTCAGTAGACAGTATCTGATAACAGGCTCTGGCTATACCTTAGGATACCTTAGGACTGTTCTGATCGCAGGATCCTCTCGGTTCCTCAATGATCAGATCTTCTTCTTCGGGGTCTAGTATTAAGAGTTTGTGTTTTCCGGTTCCAGTGTTTAATGTTAGTGGGGCTTCATAGTCGTATAATATCTCCTGGGTTGACCAGAATTTATCAAGGCGGTTTTTAAATGAATTTATTGATTTTGCTTGTATTACTGAATCAGGTAAACTGTTCCATGGTTCAACCACTCTAAGCGGGAATGCATTTTTTCTTATGTTTAGTTTTGCTCTTTGGTTGAACAGTTTAAGGGAGTGTCCTCTGTTACTGGATCGTGATGCCACATCCTCCCACTTAGGAAGGTTTGGTGCAGATTTGTTGTCGTATATGTAATGCATTATTTTATACACTTCAATCATGTCTCCTCTTAACCTACGATATGTTAATGTGGGTAACTTAAGTAATTTTAGTCTTTCAGTATATGATAAGTCCCTCATACCAGGTAGTTCTTTTGTGGCTCTTCTCTGGACATTTTCTATGGCTATTTTATGTTTCGTCTTAAATGGATACCATATTGCTATTGCATAATCTAGGTGGGATCTAACCATAGTCTTGTATAGTGGCAAGAAAGTGTATGTATCTAAGAATTGAAAAGTTCTTCTGATTACTTTTGTCATTCTGGTTGCTTTATTAACCACTTGGTTGATGTGATCATCAAAAGAAAGTTTTGAGTCAATAATTACTCCTAAATCTTTTTGTTTGTCTGTGGTGACAAGAGCATGTTTGACATTATTTGTTGCCATAAAATATTTACTTTCACCAATATTATTTTTCCCAATTTCCAAGTGTACACATTTATCAGGATGGAATTTTAACAACCACTTGTCGCTCCATTGTTCTAGTATGCTTAAATCATGTTGAAGTACATCCTGATCATCTATATGTGTTATTGTTCTAAATATCTTTATGTCATCAGCAAATAGAAATGTATTTGAATTTGTTAGATCTGGGAGGTCATTAACATATAGAACAAAAAGTAAGGGTCCTAGAACGGAACCCTGGGGTATCCCTGATATTACCTCTTTCCAGCTAGACTCATCTCCATTTACTGAAACTTTTTGTTTTCTATCTGTGATGAATGATTCTATCCAGTTAATCAGTTCTTCTGAAATGTTGAAGCTTTTTAATTTGCTAATTAATCTTTTGTGTGGCACAGTGTCAAAGGCTTTTTTGAAATCCATATATATAACATCAGTATGGTTGCCCTTATCCATTTCTTTAGTCCAGTCATCTATTATTTTGATTAGTTGTAGAACTGTTGATCGGCCAGATATAAATCCATATAGTTTTTGACTAAATAGATTATTTACTTTCATGTAGTTTGTAATGTGATTTCTAATAATTTTTTCCATACATACTATGCTTGTTAAACTTATTGGGCGGTAGTTACTAGCTAGTTTCTTGTTTACATTTTTATCAATTGCTGATATTTGAGCCTCTTTCCAGTCATTGGGAATGCAGGAAATTTTAATCGACGTTTCAAAAATTTGTTTTAAGGGTTGACAAATACTTGCTGACAACTCATTTAGTAGCCTGGCGCCTAGTCCATCTGGGCCAGGCGATTTGCTTATATTAAGTTGTTTTAACGTCAGTAGTATTATATTTTCAGTTAGTTTTAATTTGTCCATCACATGTTTATTGTTTACTTTAGGTATGGTTGGTATAGGCCCTGACTGTTCTTTTGTGAATACACTGGAGAAATAGTCAGCAAGTATATTTGCTTTTTCTTCATCTTCATTTGTTGTTTGAGATTTTAGGTTGGTGGGGTCTATGTTCAGTTCCCCAATTCCTTGTTTGATTGTAGTTTTTGATTTATAATATTTCCAAAAGACTTTGGGGTTTTTCTTGGTCTGGGATGCTAGATTTAGTTCAAATTCCTTTCGGAGCTTTCTGGTTAGAGCTCGGATTTTATTTCTGCTTTTACAATACTCTAGATATTTTGTTCCATCCCTTGTTTCCATGTATCTTGTCCATAATCTGTTTTACGTCTAATTAGTTTCCTTGTATTAGCATCCAGGGGGAAGTTCCCCTTTCTATTATTTGGAACTATTTTTTGAGGTACATACTTATCTTCTAATGAGTTTAGTACTGTTTTGAAGATTTCCCATTGACCGTTAACATTATCCTTACAGTCTTTAAATTTGTCTTCCCAGTTAATATTTGAACATTCTATTCTCATTGCATCATAGTTTGCGACATTATACAGCTTCCTTTTTTTAGTGTAATTACTTGTTATAAAGTTGCACACTATACTGAATTTGAGTACACAATGGTCACTTTTGCCCAGAGGGCTAAGGTACTCTAATTCTCCTACATTATCTTCGTCATTAGATAGAATCAGATCTAACAGGTTTGTGTTAGTTGTGCCTCGTCCTCTGGTGGGGTTTGACACGTGTTGAACCATGTAGGTGTCTCTAAGGCATTCCACAAATTTGAAATTTAAATTGTTGGGGTTATTTGATTTGGTCGTACAATGATTCCAATTTATTTCAGGGAGGTTGAAATCTCCAGTAATTACGATGTGAGAGTATTGTTGTTGTGATATTGATCTGATCATATTTAGAAGTTCTACATTATTTTCTTCAGATCCCCCATCGCTTCTGTATATGCATCCAAAAAGAAGTTTATTTTTATTCTGTAATTTGATTTATATAAATAAGCATTCTTTGAAAGTTGTGACTAGGTTTATGTACTCTGCATGCAGGGAATTTAGCACATATATTATAATACCTCTTCCTTTGGTATTTTCTAAATTTTTTGAGAATAACATGTAACCTTCTAAGGAAAATTCTGGTGTTGTTACAGAACATTTGGGGTTTTTGGGTTTTACTTCATTAATTGCTATTATGTGGGGTTTTAGTTCTTTGATTCTTTGTTCAAATTCATTTTGTTTGTTTCTTAATTGGTCAGCATTGGTGTAAAAACACTGAATGCTGCCTATCTCATTAAGATTATGTTTATTTACGTTCGTTTTCCCATCTGTTGTTCTAGGTGGATATGTACTTTTTATTGGCTTTTCCTTATCTTTTTTATTCTTCTTTCCCATGGTGGACCCCTCACTCTGTACAGGTATTCCCCCGACTCATCTGCTGCTTCCTGTCTCTTTGCTTCTTCATAGAGCTTTTTAGATTCTTCTCTTTCTTGTTTGGTTTTGTCGTGGTCAATTTTTATATTTTTGAACTTATCATTTTCCTTGATGTGATGGAACTTTCGAAGAAGGGTGCGTTTTTTGTCAATGTGCGTTACTGTAATCGGTACTGGTCTGGGGCTGTTTGCATTTTCTTTGGCTTCCCCGAGCCGTCGGATTTCTGTGATGTCAGTGTCTGTAAAGTTATTGTCTATTTCTGTGCAGATTTCTAGGATTTGTTCTTTGTCATGTTGTTGTCTTGTGGTTTTTAGTTGTGATGTTGTTTCTGGCAGGTTGAAAATGATTACATTGTTTAATCTTTTTTCTCTTTGTTTTGTTTCAATGTTTTGCTCCTTTACTTGTAGTTGTACTACTTTTTTCACTTCATTTGGGTTAATGGTTGGCTTTGTTTGGGCTTGTGTTGGGCTGTTTTCTTCTACCTTGCATTCTGAGATAATTTCTCTCACTCTTTTCTCGTCGACTTTGGATCCAAGTTCTTTTTCTATTTCGTTTATTCTGTTTTCCACTTTCTTTAGGAATTGCTCACACCTCTCCTCACAGCTCTTTTCATTTTTGAGATTTTTCATTACTTTTGAGTCACAGGGTGGACAAAACCAATGTATTTGCTGTTTGTCTGTCATTAGTTTATATTCTTTATCGTTTATGTCCACACATTCAATACAAAAATGTTTCTCGCAGAATTCGCACTCTAGCAGTTTATGGTTTGGTCCTTTGAAGTTTTGTTTACACCCTGTGCATGTCCAAACTTCATCATCAACAGTTTTCCACTGAAAATCAGTTTTACTTTTTGTCCTTGGTTTTTTTTGCAGGTTGCCATGACCTACTTTAGTTTTATATCCCTTATTATAATATTTATTTAGTATTTTAGAGTTGTGCGAGGGATCAAGGCAGTGCTGGGAGAAGATGTTGAGTAGTTATAGAATGATGCCCAGGGCGACTCTGGGTTTAATGAGTTGCCTTGATGAACAAGCCAGATTAGTATAAAGTGAAGATTTGTGCAGGATGGTTGATGAAATGTGTTTATGTCTAACTAATTAATAATGATTATGCCTACATAATTTATAATGTTTGTCTACATAATTGTAGTGGCTTTAACAAAGATTGTATGTTAAGCGTTGCTTAGGGTGCTTTCTTATGTTTACATTTAGTTGTGGCGGGAAAATTTTGAATATGAGTTGCGTTATAGTTACGATCCTAAGGGTAGAAGTTTTCTATTTCTGTTATTAATAACAGTATGGGGTTTGAATTGTGCTGTGGGTTTAAGTATTTACTGAAAGAGCTTTGAATGTGTTCGTTTATGATGAGATTTAGTGCCACTGGTGTTGCTACGTACGCGCCTTGTAGTTGTACCGGAACTGGAATCGTATGGTGGACTCCATCTAATCACTGTCCTCAGACTTCATTAAGGTCAATGACAACATCTTCAAGTGTGTTTAATTAGCTGAAGTAAACAAAAAACGATTGATGAATCACCCTGCTGCAATGTCATTGGTTCATTTTCATACAGATTGAGGCTTAACTAGTGGCATATGCATCCCACCCCCCTTATAAAACGTGTTCCATCACTGTGATTTGGACTTGCAGACTGATGAGAAGTCTGCAATATCCAAAAACCATTTGTCCCATTCAACTGTAGTTTTGCCATAAATGTATTTGCAGTAATTGTTTCAAGATATTTGATGTAAAATGCATCCTCCATGGTTGCGCAATGACTATAGCACGATTCCGTTGCCAGACTCTCTAATAGGCCTCAGCACACTGTTAGTTTTCCCATTGGCGACCATGTTACCGTTTTGTCTGATTATAAGAAAACCTGACCTACAAAATTTCTTAACATCTCACCTGCTGTTATCATCATCTTGCTGACATGCTGGTCGAGTTTAGTCAAAATCTAATATTTCTAGCTCTCGTAAAATGCTAGTATGTGTGACACCCGTCAATTTTTACGAATAGATGCAGGCAGTAATCCGGCTAAAAGGTCAACTAGCCAAATTGCTGCCAAATACCCTTCCGCTTAGTAAAATCAGGTAAAAATGACTTTAGTAAAAAAATAATTTCTCAAAAATACATTGCAGTTTTTTTTCTTCTGTAGTGAAGCAGGAAGTCCAACTGTGTCATAACCCCATAACTGGAGAGGGGAGACCTATATCTTATCACTGGGCTGGTAGAGGGAAGTGGAAGTTAGATGAGGCCATCTTGAGTGATACCACTAATGACCAGTCCTAAGGCTGCATTCATACAACTTGGCCTTGTTTCTGGTCGTCCTGTAGGGATAATCAGAGAAAATGCCATGTTGTTGTGCATTCGAACATCTAGAAAAAACACATGTCCACATAACAGGCTCAAAATCCCCTTTGGACTTTTTTGCAAGGCTGCTGGCACAGGACTATACTAGTATAGGAGGCAGTCTGACTTGAGCCACCTTATACTTCTACAGAGGAAGACTGGCAGTTCTTGTTCTTAGCAGTTAGCACTGTCATCTAGTGCCCAGTGGCAAGGTCTCCAGACTACATCAAAGGCATTTCCTGTCAAACTGTTGGGTTAACTGCTAATTGGCTTTTTATGGACATCCTTAATTAAACAAACAGGTTTATGGTCTGAACTGATAGCCTACAATTATTGTTTACTGAAGAGGGTGTTTCTGACTGGGAAAAGATGCTGCCTGTTGCCATGTTTGGGTATCATAGTCACGGTTATCAGAGAATGAGGATGTACTATGTGTAGGGATGGTAAGGTGGTATTCTATCAGAAATAAAGTATTTAACAAAATAGTTGAACATTTAAATATTTAAGGAAAATTTCATTTTATAACTACAAATAAATAAATTGTTCCCATTTTAGATTGAGAAAGTACTCAGATGTACTTGTAATGTACTCATAAAATCTGAATACAATGAGTATGAGTCCATGACCCATAAGTTTTACGAGTACTTCAAAAATATATTCGAGTACATCAGTACACGAGTACCGAGTACTTCCGCCCCAGGTCTGGACTAGGCAGTGATGGTGTTGCTTTGTTATGTCACTAATGATATGAATTCCTTCCAGACACAATTGTTGCACACTTAACACACCAACAAGACATATTCTTTCCCATTTATGCAATGTTTATAGAGTATTATTAATGTAGTCATATATAGCTTAGAAACATTCCTAAATGCTGTGTTACACCACCAGACAATTCAAATGTTTATTTTGGTAATAATTATTATTTTTGTCCAAGTTATTAATTCCTTTAGATTACAACTAACATCACGCTAAGCCAAATATTTGTAGGTAATCTGTAAAATTTGAAATTTTCTCATAAAATAACTCAGTATAAGTGAGCAAATTCCTTCAGTGTTATTTCATTTCTAACTATATACAAAGTAGACCTATATTTCATATTTTAAGATTATCTGCCCCAAAAGTGTGACAGAATATGGCCCTATATACAATCTCGACATACACCATATTGCATATTCACAACACATGGTAGAATATTACTATTACCTTCTCATAGGTTTCTACAGTGGATCGTAAAAGTAATTTATATTGCTATTGTGTGAACTAAGAACAGCAACACAACTCTCTGGCTCTGCTGTGCTGTCTATTGGATATACATAATAAACATGTATTATGTGGATACGTGCTAACACATAATTGTTGTTTTCAGTTGCTTGCTGGTGCATAGTCAGGCGAGGGCATGGCATGGAGACATACATTCATGTGTAGCTGTTGTTAATCATTACAGGGATTAATTGTCACTTCTGAGCTTGTTGAATTTAATTGACTCTGAAGAAGTACTAACATCTATTAGTGTCCTCAATAAAACTGGCTGGCTAGCTATCCAGCTATAAATACAGGCCAGTGGTATCAGGTCTCCCTGTGTATTTACTATACATCCTGCAGGGCCCGTACCGTTGAAATATTTACAAATTTAATAATTCACTTTTCTGTAAATATGGCGGAGAAAATATTGTAAACATACACATTTTTTTAAGTTCTTTTTTTTAGAAAGTTGCCGTTTTGCTTTTTAGAGTCGGTGTCAGTTTCGTTTTTTTTGGTTTTCAAGTCTTCAAAAATGTATATACTTGTAAAAGGTGATACTTCACTATCCTGCAGTTTGTAACTTCATTATGGGCTAAGACAATTAATAAGTAAGTTAATAAATAAACAGTGCAGAGGGCCCCACATGTTCACGTGGGGGCTGACAATGCAGAGGGCCCCACATGTTCACGTGGGGTTGACAATGCAGAAGGCCCCACATATTCACATGGGGGCTGACAATGCAGAGGGCCCCACATGTTCACGTGTGGCTGACAATGCAGAGGGACCCAGGGGGCTGACAGTGCAGAGGGCGCCACATGTTCACGTGGGGGCTCACAATGCAGAGGGCCCCACATGTTCACATGGGGGCTCACAATGCAGAGAGCGCCATGTGTTCACGTGGGGGCTCACAATGCAGAGGGCCCCACATGTTCACGTGGGGGCTCACAATGCAGAGGGCCCCACATGTTCACGTGGGGACTCACAATGCAGAGGGCCCCACATGTTCACGTGGGGGCTCACAATGCAGAGGGCCCCACATGTTCACGTGGGGGCTCACAATGCAGAGGGCCCCACATGTTCACGTGGGGGCTCACAATGCAGACAGTTACGAGGTCGTTTTGGAGGTGTTTTCAACAAAGTGGGACTCATATTATATGGTCTGTGGAGATTGGTTCCATTTTGTTGCCTGAATAACCCCAATTTACACCCAATTGTATTCATAAAAGCCAACACGCAGTGATAATATGTTGTTAATATTATAACTAAATTATTTACCTGAAACCCTTCGCCGTCTGTGCAACTGTTTTGAATATGTTCATATTAATATAATAAACGAGGCACTGAGGAGTGTACGTGGGTGTGTCCAAGTTATTTTTCAGAATAAACAGTTAAAGTGTGACATTTGCAATCTGGTTTTCACTCAATTAATGCATTACTAGTAAAAAGTGATACTTCACTATCCTGCAGTTTGTAACATCTTTGTGGGCTAAGTCAATTAATAAATAAGTAAATAACTAAACAACTAAATAAAACTAAATAAAAACATGCAGTTCATGATTATAACAAAAAGGCTATCTTCTATACTATAACGTCAATGATGAGTGGATGAACGGGACATCGCAAGCGGCTCTCTGGGATACTTCTGAGGTAGATGCTGAAGTATTGGTTTGCATGAACACGAGCTGGGGTTAGACCAGTTTGAACTAGTGAGGAAAACAGTTTAACCTATGACAATAACAGACACAAGGCACTTTACCTATCCTATAAAAGAGGAACAACAAATTAGCTAACAACGATTACTACTGTTTCTAGAAACTTTACACCAAAGTTACTTAATATAGGCTCATGCAAACCTGTTACTAGAAATACTAATGAGTACATCATGTTTTATTTCAGACAACAGAGTCAACACTGCAACTGACAGGATGTTTGATGAACTGCCGCTAGCATTGTTGCCAAAGGGAGAGACCATGAGAAGACGTTAATGACTACCTTTGAATCACACAAAAATTTGCTGTTGTTATTGATACCGCGATGATATCTGAAATATCCGACGCACGACAGAAACTGTGACTCGGAGAAGAGTATCTTTCCGGGACCATGTACGCACTCACTACAAATGTGACACATGCGGTGCACACTTCTCAGGAAGTGATAAGTTAGAAACACATCAGCGCACGCACACGGAAGATAGACCATTCAATTGTCACAAATGTGAGGCAAAGTTTGCACGTGATCCTGATTTAAAGATCCACATGCATACTCACGAAGCGAAAAGAACCTATACATGTGCCAAATGTGGGGCACAGTTTGCAGTGCATATGAAATTAAAGAAACATGTATGCTCTAGTGAAGGTGAGAAACCCTTCCAGTGTGATGACTGTGGAGTAGAGTTTACATTCATTAAGGCCTATCAGAAACACCTGGATGCACAAGTTTGTAAGAAAACTCACAAATGCGACACATGTGGAGGGATGTTTAGAAATACTGCCGTCTTGAAGTTGCACATGCGCATTCATACTGGGGAGAAACCCTTCAAATGTGACATATGTGGAGCACGATTTACCCGGACTGCTCACTTGAAAAACCATGTGCGCACTCACTCCGGGGAGAAACCATACAAGTGTGACACCTGTGGAAAACGATTTGGTCAGACCAGTCACTTAAGAACGCACATGTTAACACACTCCGAGAAGAAGGAGTTTAAGTGTGAGACTTGTGGGGCATCGTTTAGACACAGTTGCACGCTACGCATTCACATGATCATTCACACAGGCGAGAGACCCTATAGATGCATCACCTGCGACGCAAGGTTTAGACTGTGTGAGCATTTGAAATTACACATGCGCACTCACACAGGTGAGAAACCCCACAAATGCAGCACCTGCGGGAAAGCATTCGCCCAGGGTGCGCACCTGAGGTCGCATATGCTCACTCACACTGGCGAGAAACGCCACACGTGTGAGATATGTGGAAAACAATTTGCACTGAATACTGCCTTAGTGACTCATAGATATACGCACATGACAGAAAAGCCCTATGTGTGTGACGTTTGCGGAGCGCGGTTTACACGTGGCGTTTACTTGAAACACCACCAGTACACTCACGCGGACAAAACCCACAAATGCGACACATGTGGCGCACAGTATAGCCACATCGGCAGCTTAAGGCATCATCTGCTTAAACACAAAGCAGAGAAACTGTACAAATGTGATGTCTGTGAGGCAGCATTTTCCAAGATCGCCAAGTTAACGAGACACATGAAATCGCACTCGGAGAAGTCACACAAATGTCGTTATTGTGGTGAGAGCTTTGCCACAGTTCCTGACTTTAAACTCCACATGCGCACCCATGATAGGGAGAAGAGCCATGAGTGTACCACTTGCGGGGCCTGGTTTCACAAGGGGACCCAGTTAAAGGTCCATGTGCGCACTCACACCGGGGTGAAACCGTACACCTGTGAAACATGTGGGGACAAGTTCGCACAAAGTGGGTATTTAGATAGGCATATGCTCATTCACACTGGCGTGAGAGCGTACAAGTGCGACACGTGTGGAGCGGCGTTTCCGGTGAAGACAGATTTAACGAGACATATGGTTATTCACACAGATAAGCCACACAGATGCGGCTACTGTGGGGCAACCTTTGGCACAGTTCCTGAAGTAAAGATCCACATGCGAACTCATGATAGTGAGAAGTCTCAGAAGTGTACCATTTGCGGGATGCTGTTTCACAGGAAGCGCCAGTTACTGTTGCATTATCGCATTCATACTGGGGAAAAACCCCACTCGTGTGACACGTGTGGAGCCAGGTTTACCCTGAAAGGTGCTCTACAAAGGCATAATCGCATTCACACCGGTGAAAGACCATTCAAGTGTGACATCTGTGCAGCAGCATTTCCTAGTAAGTCAGAATTGAATAGTCATATGCGCGTTCACAGTGATAAGATCTACAAATGTGTCTATTGTGGAATGCAGTATGACACGATTTCTGAATTCAAGAACCACATGCGCACTCATGATGGAGAAAAATCCCATAAATGTACCACTTGTGGTACAATGTTTCACAATAGAATTCAGTTACGAATGCATTCGCGGCGCATGCACACTGTACGAGAGAAACCCTACTCGTGTGATACATGTGGAGCCAGATTCGCACAAAAAGGCCAATTCGGTATGCATGTGCGCACTCACAACAGTGACCCACCCTACAGATGTGCCATCTGTAAAGTAAACTTTCCCACGAGCGACAATTTGAAGACACATATGCACAGTCACACCGAGAGCTCTCACAAGTGTTACCAGTGTGGGACGGACTTTGACACGATTCCCACCTTACAGATCCACCTGCGCACTCACGCTGTGGATAAGCCCTACAAATGTGTCACCTGTGGGGCAGTGTTCCGCAATGGCATTCATTTAAGGATTCATGAGCGCATTCACACTGGGGAGAAACCTTACTCGTGTGATATTTGTGGAATGAAGTTTACGCAGAAAGGCGGTTTGCTGAGCCACATACGAAGTCACTCCGGAGAGGGACCTTACAAATGTGACATTTGTGAAGCAACGTTTCCTGAAAGTGGTGACTTAACGACACATATGCGCACTCACACTGAGTCCCACAGGTGTAATTACTGTGGCACAAACTTTGACTCGGCTCCTGACTTAGAGCTCCACGTGCGCATTCGTCACGCTGGAGAAAAACTCCATAAATGTACCACATGCGGGGCACAGTTTCGCAAAGCTGACCTGTTAAGGGTTCATATGCACACTCACACTGGGGAGAAACCGTTCACTTGTGTTATATGCAGAAACAACTTTGCACAGAATGGCAACTTAGAAAGGCACATTAAGCAGTTTCACACCGTGACAGTGAAACTCTACAGGTGTGATGCCTGAGGAATTCATATGCAGCTTAAAACATCACAAGAACAGATCTACCTAGTACCTCCTTTGTCAGTGGTACAAGTTTGCCCTGTTGACTGAAACGTGTCCTTGTAAACTAGTGTTTGAACAAAATCTGTAAATACTCAACTTGTAATGCGGTGTACAGCATGTGATCTACAACTTGCATTGTACTGTATAACTTTTAAGATGGTACCCAATTTATATTGTGGTGCATAACTTGTGTTGTGGGCCTTGTTTGATACGTACCTTATATTGTGCTGTGTAATGTATGTATCATGATGCGTAATGTTTATTGCAATGAGCAAATTGTGCTGTGATTCACAATTTGTATGGTGGTTCAAAACGTATTGCAGTGTACCGCTTGTATTTTTAGAAAAATTGCTATCGCAGTGTACAATTTGTATAGCAATGTACAATTTGAAATAATTATGGTGTGCAACCTGGATTGTGGGTACACAACTTGTATTGGTGTGTAATGCATCTTTTTTGACATGTACAACTTTTAAGTGCGTATAACTTAAATTGTGTTGTATGCTTTTTATTGTGGTTTACAACTTATATCGTAGTGCACATCTTGTACATTTGTGCACAGTTTGTTTCATGATATATCAGTTGAATTATTACAACTACACAACTTACATTGCTGTGTTCAACATGTATTTTGTTGAAAATGTGTATTGCAGTATAAAATGTGTATTATGATGTACATCTCGGATTGTGGTGTACAGTTTTTATTGTGGTGTACACTGATACTGTGGAGTTCAACTTGTGTTACACATTTACAAGTTGCATTTATTTTTACAACTTGTATGTATGTGTACAACTTGTATTTATGTGTACAACTTGTATTTATGTGTGCAACTTGTATTTATGTGTACAACTTGTATTGTGGTGCACACTTTGTATTGCGGTGTGCAACTGTACTGTGGTGTACTGGTAACTGTAATTGCTGTGGAAAACTTTTTTGTTGTTAGCTATGTATATCGTGTTGTATAACTTACACTGCAGTGCTCAACTGACATTGTTGTGCACAACTTGTATCATGGTGTACAAGTTGTACATTGGTACACAAGCTGTAGTGCAGTGTACAACTTGTTGTACTTAGTACACAACTTGCTTTTGTGGTATACACCCGGTATCATGATATACACATTGTATTTTCATGCACAACTTGTAGAGAGGTGTACAAGTGGCATTGTGGTGTATATGTTGTGTTGTGGTGTACATCTTGTATCATGGTGCAAAGCTGTTTTTGCAATGCACAAGTATTGTTGAAGCTGTTGTACAGCATGCGTTATCGTGTACAACTTCTTATGTATGATAATGTCTACACAATAGTAGTTGTCAGTTAAATGATATCCTCTGTGTAAGGGAATTACCAAACTATGTTTTATACCAAGGCATTTTTAATACTTGTAGATACATACAGTGCATTATTTGATAAGTAGGGTTTTGATTTAGTTTTATGATGTCGGTTTTGAATTTTGCAGTCCATCTCTCTTTTCGTATGTGACACAATGTCCACTTGAGGCTGGTTAAGATAATGTAGTTAGTAATTAATACTGATGTGGTCACCTTGCTGTTAGTGCCGCTTTGGCCCAGTTCCGAGGGTGACCTTAATAGTGATTGTCCGCTGTACAAGTGTACATGAGTTGTACATTTCTGTATGACATTACCAGGATTGGCAATCCGTTAGTGTTTATCGTCTGTACAAAGCTTGGTGAAGCGTCCGAGTAGTTTGTCAATTTGTAGAATATTCCACTTGCAAAACAAAATCATGTAACACAAGTCTACGTTTAATCAACAAACTGTTTGTTTTATGAGATGTTGTCTTATATATGGAAACGTGGATTGAATAAAAGAAATGCAGTTATATTGTCAATTGTAATTTGATCATTGGGACATTTCATCTGTGACTAAATACGGCAGCTTAAACAGCTTAAGGGTGGTTGTCTATGACGTCAGGAATTTAGTTTGCAGGCAGTTACCTAAATCAGTTGTACCATCCCAATTTGGTGAGGAGCGTGAGACTAGCCAACTTCAAAGCCATTATAAGTCCCAGTACACTCCCACACTAGATGAAGCAGAGGCCGTTCACTGCAGCTATGGAGCCTGTGATCCTCGCACACTAAAATACATTTATAAAGCAACTAGATCGGTGCTACATGAAACACAGCTGCTAGCCATACTTAATATTACATAACTGGAATGACCAGTAACCGACTGAGATTAAGCAGACACTGGTGTAGACAGGAAGATGGAATGGCATCCAAGACCATCCCGTGGCAGCCAGCGCATGGAAGAACAAGCCAGGACAGAACAGTTTATGCAGTTACTGACTCGCTGAAGCAAGACGAGAGGTTGGAACCATGGGAATTAAGAACGGTCATTGGAGGAACAAATGACGGTATCCCACATAGTTCTACATTTAGTGTCAGGAATTGTATAACATTTTAATATCGCGATTGTGGCACGTTTTGTACGGATTGTTTTTAAACCAGCCGAGATAATAAATAATACTAAACCCGGAGTTACAATGTCTGCAATGTCCCGTGAACCTGTCGGTCAGTTAACCTCTGAACAACGTTATATACCCCCTGACAGTCGACTTCCACGCACGCGCGCATGCACACGTACACGCACACACGTATTTTACACGCACATGCACACACACGAGCACGCACACGTATGTTACACGCACGCTCACACACAAACGTGCGCACATACGTGCGGGTACACACGTACACGCACACTCAGTCACCGTAAAATGTCGGTACAAATTATTATGTTACTAGCGATATTTATTTTTGTGGGGAAACCCGAAGTAGAACACTGTGTTTTGGTTATATATAAATCAGACGCACCTAGCGCAGATTACATTTCCCTACGGATTAGCGGACACTTCTTGAGATTATATTGTCAACTTTCGTCGTATTTCATTAGCTGGTATCAAAACACATCTCCATTGATTTCAAGCGTATGAATCACAAGCCAACGCATTGTGTAGGCTTTTTATGCATGCCCACTTTTGTTGCCGTTTTGGGCAGTGGGGCGGATATTGGAGATCGGAGATTTAACCTATGGGGGCGCAACCACACATCACTCCCTTGAGGCTCACCAAAAACCTTAGACTGTACTCCCTTGAGTGTCCACTGTACAGGTGTATATGTGTTGTACATTTCTGTATGGCAATACCAGGATTAGCAATCCGTTGTTAGTGTTTATCGTCTGCACAAAGCTTGGTGAAGCGTCCGGTTAGTTTGTCAATTTGTAGAACATTCCATTTGCTAAATAAAATTATGTAACACAAGTCTGCGTTTAATCAATAAACTGTTTGTTTTATGAGATGTAGTCTTATATATGTAATTATGTAATTTGACCATTGGGACATTTCATCAGTGACTAAATACGGCAGCTTAAGCAGCCTAACAAGATTTAACCAGATTGCCATCTAGAACATTAACTCTATATGGCAGGTGGACAAGGAAGCATTTTGGCTTATCGAGTCTAATACTTTTTTCTACGTGTGTCCTGCCCTTTTAAAGTATGTGTCGATTTTAAAAAAACATTCACGCTACTAGCACCAACAAAATCAAGAGATAGTCTGTTCCAGTCATTTACAGTCCTTTGTGAGAATGAGAACTTTCTTATATCTAATCTACATTGCTCCTTTACTAATGTAACTTCGTGTCCTGTGGTCCTTCTATCTTTCGTAACTGAGAAAACAGTATTTCTATCATTATTTTCATGACCATTCAATATTTTAAACACATCTATCCGATCTCCTCAATCTCCTGGTCTCTAGTGTTGTTAAACATTTTAGGCGTATTTAGTAACTAAGATCCCTCAGTTTTGGTATTAATTTAGTTGCTCTTATCTGTTCTCTTTCTAGCATATTTATGTCCTTCCTGCGATATGGCCTCCACGCTTCAATACAATATTCTAAATGAGGCCTAACTATTGTTTTGTACAGCGGTATTATTAGCTCTTTTTCCTTACACGTTATGTTTCGCCTTATTTGATTTCCCTTTGAAGCGGCAATACCGCACGGCTCTGAAACCTTCATATCAGCACTAATTGGTAACCCTAAGTCCTTTTCTTTTACAGTAGTACTTAGTACAGTACCCCCCATTGTATATTCTACCTCTTCGTTCCTATGTCCTGCGTGGAGGCATTTACATTTCCCAAAATTGAACAGCATTTGCCACGTTTCAGACCATTTGATCAACTTGTCAAGATCATCTTGTAAATGTTGTCTATCTCCATCTCTTTTAATCCTTGTAAACACTTTTGTATCATCCGCAAATTTCAACACCTTGCTTGTTATTTCATCATCCAAATCGTTGATATACATTAAGAATAATATAGGTCCTAGTACTGATCCCTGTGGTACCCCTCTCAATACCGATTTCCAGTTTGAAGCCTC
The DNA here is from genome assembly GCA_963995525.1 of Escarpia spicata. Classification (NCBI taxonomy): domain Eukaryota; kingdom Metazoa; phylum Annelida; class Polychaeta; order Sabellida; family Siboglinidae; genus Escarpia; species Escarpia spicata. The sequence continues at coordinate 17,365,161 of OZ023209.1, read as the reverse complement.
CCCATTAACTACTACACGTTGTCTTCTGTCAATTAGCCATTTTTCTATCTAGTTAATTAAACCATTTCCTGTGCCATGTGCCTTTAGTTTAAGCAGTAACCTTTGATGTGGCACTTTGTCGAAAGCATTCTGAAAATCTAAGTAGATGATATCTATTAGTGATCCCTCGTCTACCCACTTAGTGATATCTTCCAAAAGACATAACATATTTGTTAAGCATGACCTCGCTTTTATAAAAGTTGAAATGGGTTTAACTAGTTATGTGTAACAAGAAAATCCACCATGTGATCTTTACTTAGTCTTTCTAATAATTTGCAAGTCAATGATGTTAAACTCACTGGTCTGTTGTTCTCTTACTTGTTTTTCGAACCTTTTTTTAAAATAACGGTATAATGTTTGCTTCTTTCCATTCTAAAGGAACCACTCCCTCTTCTAATGACAAGTTGAAAACTGTTGCAAGTGGTATGCTAATTTGTTCTACATTTTCCAATAGTAGTTTGGGCGGAATCCCATCCACTCCAGGTGATTTATTATCCTTCATAGCCTTAATTTTCTTAGCTACCATTTCCGGGGTTACAATTAACTGTCCAAAATAGTGTGATTCTTCCCCTTGAACTTAGCCTCTGGTACTGGCAGTGAACTAATATTTTCCCTGGCAAACACTGAACTAAAATACGCATTCAGGTCTTCTGCCATTAAGAATCTCTCTATATTATATTTATGCGGGACAACACTACCAAATAAAGTTGTGACTCCGTGACTCGGAAACGTGACTTGTTTGCTGATAACACAAGTCAGATGTATGTTTGTATAAGAGCTTAATAGTAAGCCAACTCTTTATGTATAACTAGATTACATAACTACAATAATATACAATGTCAATACCTAGTTATACATGTCATAACAAATACACAAAACTGACAGCAAAGGTGAGGGAACCAACCACACGCAGGTAGAGGAAACCCACCATCTTACGTACATGTGTGAAATTCTGTGATCCAAAAACAAGGGGAAAGCGTTAGTTACATGTGCACATGTCCCCACCCTAAAACCCCTTGGAAGATGTATCATATACACAGTGTACTATTATCATTAGCCAGAATCTCGTAAGACAAACTATGCTACAGAATGCATGGCTATAGTTGCAAGATATATCAGAGAAAACAATGATGCCACAGAACACAATTATGCATACACTGTAACTTAATATAAACCGTGTATTTAAAATTACATACAAAAACACACAAATAAGTAAAAAACACCACCAGCCATATAAATACTCAGGTGAAGGCGGGATAGGAGGGTAGGAAAACAAACTTCAAAAATCGAGAGCGAATATACCTTTTCAATTCTGGAAATTTCGAGAGCGAGGCTGGAATTGGAGAGCTAGTCTCATGTTTCCATCAGCCTCATAATTTTTTGAGCTTACCGTATATTCCAGAATAGAAACATTGGTTTTGTTGCCCACATAAATGCCTTTTGAATTTCATTCAAAAGGTGTTTTTATGCGGAACAACACTACCAAATAAAGTTGTGACTCCGTGACTCGGAAACGTGGCTTGTTTGCTGATAACACGAGTCAGATGTATGTTTGTATAAGAGCTTAATAGTAATCCAACTCTTAATGTATAACTAGATTACATAACTACAATAATATACAATGTCGATACCTAGTTATACATGTCATAACAAATACACAAAACTTACAGCAAAGGTGGGGGAACCAACCACACCAGGCCCATTCTGTAATAACAAATTTTCAGAATGGCTCCCCCCACCGTCAAGGCTGGTTCATACCTACTTTCCTGTAGGAGCTGCCATAGCCGGGCGGCGTGGATTAGTGTTGGGAGGTTGGATGCCGGTGAAAGCAGGCCGTTTGAAGGGGGTGGCGGGGCGATGGAAGGGGGTGGCAGGGCGTTTGAATGGGGTGGCCGGACGACTACCATGGCACTGCGACACTGAATGCTGTCCATTGCAAGATGGGCATCGGTGTGCGAAGGTACATTTCTGATTGGTGCAACGCCCATCACTGCAGTAGGCGAAGCAGTAGCCGGTGGGAAAGGGCTGTCGTCTGGCTATGGGCTGTCTCCACTGGGGAAAGGGACGACTCTGATTTCCTATGGTCTTGCTAGCCGAATGGAGTTCCTGATGTAATGTACACCACGGCATGGTGAAGTGTGCCCTCAACTTCCTAAAGTCTCTGTCATACGTAAGAAAAACCTTGGGGGTGAATTGGAAGCCATGGTCCGGATGATCTGCATGTATTTCATGATAGCCTGTGTCTCTAATGGGCAGTGTTGTGTATATATGGCCATGAAAATGAGGAAAGCATCTGACCACTGCTCGATGTTAGCAATTTTCTTCATGACCTGCGACTGAGGTTGGTCAAAGGTGATATTGGGAGACATATATGTTGTTTCATGCGCTGCTTCACTAATTAGTAAAGCCAAATCAATATATTGGTTGGACCAAATTCTGTCTTTAATCTTTTGGTCCACCAGGCTACCAAGCGGTACTGCTGCCAATGCCCTCATGTTAGAGGGGTATTGAGGTAATTCCTCACATAGCTCACCCATGCTCGACTCAGTGACCATTGCCGCTGACACAGCCGCTGCTGCTGACTCGGTCGCTGCTGGTGTTGCTAATGCAGCTGCCACTGGGGTCACCTCCCTCGCTACCTGAGAGGATGCAGCCATCCCCATGACCGCCTCCCGAAATAGCTATCTGTTGAACACGATGTTTTGTTATATATAAAACAGACGCACCTAGTGCTGATTACTGTTCACTACGGACTAGCGGATATTTGTTGCGATTATATTGCCAAGGCTCAAGCGAAGAGAAATAGCTTTCGTCGTATTTCATTAGCTGGTATCAAAACACATCTCCATTGATTTCAAGCGTATGAATCACAAGCCTACGCATTGTGTAGGCTTTTTCTGCATGCCCAGATTTGTTGCCGTTTTTGCTTTATGGGCAGTGGGGCGGATATAGAATTTAACCAATGGGGACGCAACCACACATCACTCCCTTGAGGCTCACCAGAAACCTCAGACTGTACCCCCTCAAGGCCAACACCAGTGGCATAGTAACCCGAGTGCACACGCACTCGGGTCTGGGGGACGCCGTCCGAATCAACGGTCAACTTACCCACCAAGTGGATAACATCGTATAACATATATGCGATTATGTTTTGTTGTTGTGTCAATTACAATCTGAACTTAGTTGATGTTCAATCTGCCAGTCATGAACCAATTTTGTTGTAACATCCTTCTGGACAACTGAAACGGCACGTCGCTTTCCAGCACGATCACCTGTGTGCTTGGAAAAAATAAACCAGACCTGACCCAAGTGAACCGGGAGTCGGAAATCCGCGGAGTGCCGGGATGGATACTGTAATAGAACTATTACCGATTGTTTCGTTGACATTGTGTGGCTACTTGGGAGGGTGTCCAATGATCCGAATCAATCACCAGAAACGAAAGTGGATGCGGGCGGTCGATTTACAGCGTCGAGATCATAAACATTTGGAGAGAAAGTAAGTAAGCAGTAAGTAAATAAATAATTTATTTCCAACATTTAACATTACACGTCACAATTAAAGAAATACAATGTTGAATGTGGAAATGGGGTGAACAGAAGTAAAATACTTATCAGCGGTTCACCCCCAATAGAAAGAAAGGTAAAGAGCTTAAGTAGCATGACATGGGAAATACAATTCAATGATGAAGGTACGACGACAGGAAAGAACGAACACTAAGATCTCTCGGCCGAGCAGGAAATCATGCATATCTTCAAAAGCACTGTGGACGGGCTCCAAAAAGAAATGTAAAGTATTTTAATTGGAGCGATGGTGTGATGACGCGATAGAGCGATGACGTAAAGGCGATGGAGCGATGTAGTGCAGCGATGGCATTCCTGCATCCATAGCATCACCTTTCCCAGCCTTCAGATCTGTTCATTGAATGTTGCTGATTTCCATGAAAGCTAATCTTACTCTGCACTGAAGTTTGCGTCAGATTAGGCAATGCGATATCATGTATCGCTCCAGTCCTCACGTTCGACTAGCCCTTAGACTGACAATTGTCTGATCACAGCCAGATGATAATGATCTCAAGCGCATGGTCCTCAGACTTGGATATTTTCAAATGGATTTTCTGTGACTCATCGGGCAAAACCCATTCGAAAGCAGCGGCCCTTACACTATCGGCGGCCCGAAAGAGGTTTGCTGCCGGCCGGCCCGATGGTTGACTGGTGGGTTTACGATGCTTATGTTCTCTTGCCTGGTCCTCCTCTGCTTTAGTATCGAGATCACTATTAAAGCAACGTCGGGGTTCTCTCCAGTCATCTTGTTAATACCACTGCAGTATGCATCGGCGTTTGGTCTGGTATCAATACTGATGTAATTTAGGGATCATCTCAGAACGCTGATGTTCGAAAGAAATTACTTTCTTGAGGGGAGCAGAGGCAGTTTTCCTATGGCGTCGGACATCAATATATGATGCTTCGGACCGATACTGTTAATGTATTGATATCATCATATCAATGTTTACAAACTTTTGTTTGCAGATGGGGGTGGGGAGCTCAGGTCAGATGAAAAGTATTTTGTCTGATATCAGATATCGACGTTCTGAGATGATCCCTTGCTAGAGCAAGTTCGTCGTAGGACTGTAATTTGGAATATCAAAATTGTCCCAGATATGCGTTGTGTCACTTGAGTCCGCGACACGCTAGAGTCTGTTCAATGTTGTATTGTGGGTTAGGCGAGAGCCGATGGGTCACCTAAACCAGTGCTTCTCAACCGGTGTGTCACGGCACACCAGTATAGAGAAAGTAACAACATTATTGTTTTTTAATCCGACCTACCGTGGTCCATATAAAAACAAGTGTTCAAACCGTACACGGTTTCTCTGGTCACAAAAATGTCATGGCAGACTTCAATAAAATGTCTTGAAATCAAGGCCGTTAAGATCGGACTTTGTGCGGAGAATGGGCGCAGCAACAATCCCTTCCTCTTCACACCAGGTTCGTTGGCTTTTATGGATAGGTTCTTTCAAGATTATGACAGGTCCGATAGATTAAAGTATAACAATTTGGTTACTGGTGTTGCACAACGATTTGCAGCGTGCACGTTTGTCAGACGTTTGTCATATTATTCGACTAAATACAAGGACGCAGTGAGGAGGGGCTAACATGTACAAACAACTAAAGTGAGTCAATACCGATCTACCCAAAAGTACACAAAACATTCTTCAAAACCGGATATAAATATCGATCCCGCAATCAAATGACGATCCAAATTCACTCTCCGATTTCAACCACCCACATCATTTCATGCAATGGCTGATGACTTGATCCTTTTTCAACAATACTGCTAAAAGCATGTATCGATACATTAGTTGGATCTATAACAAATATTATAAATGCATCACTTTGCTCTAGCTGTTTTCCTGATGATTTCAAATACGTCCATGTCACACCACTTCTTAAGAAGTCATATCTGCTTAAACAAGACCTAAACAGTTATAGTCTTATTTCTAACCTCAGCTTTATTTCCAAAATACTAGAAAAGGTTGTAGTAAGTCGTCTAAGGTATCACATTAGCACAAATGTCTTAACTAATGTGTCACAATCAGCATATAGGCAGTTTCATTCAACAGAGACTGCCCTCTTAAAGGTTCATAATGACATTAACTTGAACATTAATAATGATAAAATGACTGCACTTACCTTACTAGATCTCTCTACCGCGTTTGACACGATTGATCACAACATTCTCGTTGAACGCTTATTAAAGTGGTACGGCATATTTGGTACAGTTCTTAGCTGGTTTTCTTCATGTCTTACTGATAGATATCAAACTATAAAGATTTGGAACTGCTTTTCAGCTGCACTGCCGGCTTTATTTGGTGTTCTCCAGGGTTCTGTTCTTGGGCCTTTGCTTTTTACTCTTTACACCACGCCACTGAGCTATGTTATACAAAGACATAACTTGGATCATGATCTTTATGCTGATGATACTCAGATCTACATTTCGTTGGCTATCAGCAAGTTGAAATTAAATGCAAATAAAACTGAATTGATCATTATTGGGTCTCCAATGCAGCGTTGTAAACTGGATGTTTTTCCCCGCGCGTATATTGAATCAGTATATCACGCCAGCAACCTCGGTGCGGAATCTAGGAGTGATCTTTGATAGTAATTTCAATTTCCGACAACACATATCTCAAACATGTCGCTGCTGTTTTTATTATATTGTTGATTTTCACCGTATTCGCCGTTACTATTTATTATTAGACTATTTAAGATCTGTACCATTACATACCAGGCACTGTCCAGTAAGCAACCATCTTATTTGCATTCATTGCTTACGCTTGTAAACAAACCTATCCAGCTTCGTTCTGACGTACTTTTTGTTTCAAGAGTCAACACTAACATTGGAACTAGGGCTTTTTCTGTTGCTGCACCAACTCTTTGGAATAAGCTCCCCCTTAGTGTTAGATCAGTTGAAAATATTAAAAAATTCCGTCGTCATTTAAATACTTATTTTTACAACCTTGCTTATCCCCCGTTGCCCCCTAGCGCCTTGACCCATCTGTTGACAACTGGAATACTACTTATGGATTTTGAGATTGACCAAACCTTTTGTTTTGATGCGCTTCTGGGCTTGATTTCCAAGGATTTAGGCGCAATAGAAGTTATCTTATTATTATTATACTGAATAATAGGCCGCGCGGGTGGGGTTAACCACACGTAATAGGCGAGGTGAGGTTGACATCTGGCACAGTGATGCATGGACGTATACAAGTGTAATAACAGCCTAGGTCGGACTGGCGCCGTCATTTCGCTGGGGATGTCGTGGCGTACTGCAATAGTGCGGCATTAATCGTGTAGGTGCGCCACATTTCACCGCAGAGCACCGATTATGTAATTGCCGACAGACGCAATGCCAACTTAGCAAATTCCCACAGCTTCGGTTTTCCAATTATAAAAAACTGCTGTCCAACAGCAGACAGTGATGACGTTGGTTGTTTGGCGAGATACCGTGCCTTAATTACCGCTGAATTTATGGCACACTCTCCTCAGGCGACGTCTTGCGGTTTGGATGAACCAAATGATAACATGTGCAATTCCTCGTGGCGATTTCGTTGCTGGCGCGTCATAAAATTAACGTTCTGCGTGCATAATAACAGCTTAATGCACATATGACGATAACCAAATGGCATCTCCAGAGGGCCAATTCGTCGTGTACCTTTCAATTCTGGATGAACTGCGAGGATTCATGATTCGATTACGCCGACTCCGCGGAATCAAGAGGTATCCGAGGCTAGACTTCACAGTGACATCGATTGGTGTAGCAGGGATGTGATAGGCACTGTCAGCTGTTTTCCGGCACGGGGCTTGCCGTGTTTAACTTCGTACTGTCGGGACCAATTACCCAACGCGAGTACCGACGTTTGCAGGAGTCATTGGCGTCGAGTCATCGACATAGAAGTCCTGCCGTGTTGCCGGGCGTCTAAGTGTACTCGGTTTACAAGTAATACCCGTCACTCCTTTGCGATGTCCGGAGAACTTTCACGAACTCTGAGGGCGCAGCAGTTGCACGTGTCTTATTGAATCTTTCCCATGAAATGAATGAATCATTCTTGTTGCAGCGCAGTTCTGTTGCGATGCCATGCCACCTCTAGCTAGTGTGTGTGCGTGTGTGCGTGTGTGCGTGTGTGCGTGTGTGTGTGCGCGCGCGCGCGTGTGTGTGTGAGAGAGAGAGAGAGACAGAGAGAGAGAGAGAGAGAGAGAGAGAGGGGGGAGATAGTTGTGGGTGTGTTTATATGTGTGTGTTTGTGCGTTTGTGCGTTTGTGTGTGTGAGTGTGTGTGTGAGTTTGTGAGTGTGTGAGTTTGTGTGTGTGTGTGTTTGAGTTTGTGTGTGCATGTATGTGTGTGTGTGTGTGTGTGTGTGTGTGTGTGTGTGTGTGTGTGTGTGTGTGTGTGTGTGTGTGTGTGTGTGTGCGTGTGCGTGAGAGAGAGAGTTTGTGTATGTGTGTTTGTGTGTTAGTGTATTTGTGAGTTAGTGTGTTTGTGTGTGTGTGTGTGTGTGAGTGTGAGTGTATGTGTGTTTGTGGGTGTGTGAGTGTGTGTGTGTGTGTGTGTGTGTGTGTGTGTGTGTGTGTGTGTGTGTGTGAGTTTGTGTGTGTTTGTTTGTATGTGTGTATGTGTGTGTGTGTGCGCGCGCGCATGTGAGTGTTGATTTTGTTTATGCAGAGAGAAAGGGAAGGAAGGTCTCCTCAGACCCCAAACATGCCCTACTTATGCCCTATAAACTGCTTCCTTTCTGGCCGCCGTTTTCAACTCCCTCAATGTAAACTGAATCGCACTCGAAAGTCATTCGTTCACTCGTCAATTACACTAATGAATGAGTAACTGTCCTTCTTTCCCTCCATCTCTGCCAGTCTTCCCTGCCATTCTGACACTGAGTGAGCCTGAGATGATATGGGATTTGTGAGATGATTTAACTATCGTAACTTATTTAACTTATTTAAATTATTTTAACTTATTTCACCGATATCTATTTGTATTACTATTTATTTACATTTTTATACTGCATGTACATTTGCTTTATTTGTTTTAATATGCTGCTACACTACAAATGAATGTCCTCCCAAGGGACAATAAATCATTGTGATTGTGTGTGCGCGCGCTTGTGTGTACGTTCATTTTGTGTGCGTGTGCGTACGTGCGTACGTGCGTGGGTTTGTATTAATTTTGTTTGTGTATGTGTCTGTGTGTGCTTGTGTGTGTTGATTGTGTGCGTGTGCGTGCGTGTGTGTGTTTGTGTGTGTGTGGTGTTGATTATATGTGTTGATTGAGTGTGTTGACTGTGTGTGTTGATTGTATGTGTTGATTACGTGTGTGCGTGTGTGTGTGTTCGTGCGCGTGTGTGTGTTTTGTTCATTTGTTTGTATTAGACACTGGCTTAACGGGAGTATAACTTGGTAGCGGACGACTTTGGTGTGGGATGGGTTGGGTTGGTGCGATGTGACAGTACGTCCATATGTCCCAGGATAGGTTGGTGCGAGGGGCAGTAGGTCCAGATGTCCCAGGATGGGTTGGTGCGAGGTGACAGTACGTCCATATGTCACAGGATGGGTTGGTGCGAGGTGACAGTACGTCCACATGTCCCTGGATGGGTTGGTGCGAGGGGACAGTAGGTCCAGATGTCCCAGGATGGGTTGGTGCGATGTGACAGTACGTCCAGATGTCCCAGGATGGGTTGGTGCGAGGTGACAGTACCTCCAGATGTCCCTGGATGGGTTGGTGCGAGGGGACAGTAGGTCCAGATGTCCCAGGATGGGTTGGTGCGATGTGACAGTACGTCCAGATGTCCCAGGATGGGATGGTGCGAGGGGACAGTAGGTCCAGATGTCCCAGGATGGGTTGGTGCGAGGGGACAGTAGGTCCGTAAGTCCCAGGATGGGTTGGTGCGAGGTGACAATAGGTCCAGATGTCCCAGGATGGGTTGGTGCGAGGGGCAGTAGGTCCAGATGTTCCTGGATGGGTTGGTGCGAGGGGACAGTAGGTCCAGATGTCCCAGGATGGGTTGGTGCGAGGGAACAGTAGGTCCAGATGTCCCAGGATGGGTTGGTGCGATGTGACAGTACGTCGAGATGTCCCAGGATGGGTTGGTGCGAGGGGACAGTAGGTCCAGATGTCCCAGGATGGGTTGGTGCGAGGGGACAGTAGGTCCGTAAGTCCCAGGATGGGTTGGTGCGAGGTAACAGTAGGTCCAGATGTCCCAGGATGGGTTGGTGCGAGGGGCAGTAGGTCCAGATGTCCCAGAATTAGTTGATGCGAGGTGGCAGTAGGTCCAGATGTTCCAGGATGGGTTGATGCGAGGGGGTAATAGGTCCAGATGTCCCAGGATGGGTTTGTGCGAGGTGGCAGTAGGTCCAGATGTCCCAGGGTGGGTTGCTGCGAGGGGCAGTAGGTCCAGATGTCTCAGGATGGGTTGGTGCGAGGGGCAGTAGGTCCAGATGTCCCAGGATGGGTTGGTGCGAGGGGCAGTAGGTCCAGATGTCCCAGGATGGGTTGGTGCGAGGGGCAGTAGGTCCAGATGTCCCAACGAATGACCTGCTCAAATATAAAATTCTTCGTTCTAAAAATGTTATTATTCCTATCATTATATTAGTAACTGCGGTGATAAATGTTCTAAAAGCAGGATGTTTCTAGCATCTAGGTGATGAAATGATCCTGGAATTCTTATGTATGTCAAAGGAATATATATATATGTATATGCATACATATATACACACACATATATAATTATATATAATATATATATATATATATATATACACCTGTATATATATTGCATGTGTATGACGTAACAAGTTGTATCGTTAGTTAAACGCTATACGCACGAATGCAACATGTTTTCCTAATTTGTGCCGTAACATGATCACCCTTCTACCTAAGTATGTTGTTTTGCGCGATGAAACAAATATTTTTTAGCAACATACCTACTCCAGCAGAAACATGCAGCTATCGCTTTGCTTTTGCTGATGGAGTAGGCCTAATCCACGAAAAAAGTCCGGATCACTGGCAATTGAGCTTGTCAGAAATTAAACTGACACTGATGGCCATTAGATTACCGTGGTACGACTCGTTAGCAAAACTCGTGTCACGAGGACCGGAAGTGACTATGCTTTTTGTCACCAAGTAAACCATTCTTCTGGTCTGCATCATATTACTCTTCAGTTGAGCCGATACTGTGTTGACATGTGAACTAAGCATCCTTTTAATCAAGATTTGGCTGGTTATCAAGAGATTTAGTGACGACATTGAAACTCTACGCTTTTAACGATGACAGTTGACAAGAAATGAGACCTACAGTTCGGGACATCATTACGTGCGCAATGTCACATAATATATACAATAGCAGGGGTAAGCAATGCAAAATGGGAGAACGATATAACTTGGAATCATTATAAATTGTATGTTGTTTGTTACTATGCCAAATAAAAACGAAATGTTTCTAGGACCAACTTTTTTAGTTCCGATTACTACATAACAGCGTATGATTACCGCCTAGTTTAACGAAACACGTAAATTACAGTGGATATAATTCGTCTGTTGCTGCACTCATGCGCGCACGCACACATGCACGCACACACACACACACACACATCCTCGCACACAGGAACCCCCTCACACACATTGCCTACACGCACACACACACACACACACACACACACACACACACACACACACACACACACACACACACACACACACACACACACACACACACACACACACACACACACACACACACACACACACACACACACACACACACACACACACACACACACACACACACACACACACACACACACACACACACATCCATGCACACAGGTACCCCCCCCCCCCACACACACGCGCGCACGCACGCACGCACACACATACATTGCCTACACACACACCACACACACACACCACACACACTCACACACGCACGCACGCACGCACACACACATACACACACGCACACACACACACACACACACACACCACACACTCACACACACACTCTCACACACACACATACTCACACACACTCGCACACACACGCACACACACTCACACACATACACACACACACACACACACACACACACACACACACACACACACACACACACACACACACACACACACACACACACACATGAACGTCATTTAAAACAATGCAAAGCATTTTTCTGCGGTGCCACTTTTTGTGGTATGACATTTCGTTCGATATAGAAAACAAATGTAGGTATAGGCCTATTTTTGTAAATGACACTATAGATTTAGTAAAGGTCACAAGCCAAGACATGAATGCAATTACTGATCATTATGTGTCACTGTATAAACACCCGCGCATCCTCGTTATACCATCAAATGACGCTATTTCATGCTTAGACGACAACATGAAAAATACGCTAGGTCTTTTGCTGTCACAGGGGTCCAATAAACCCCCTTGAATCACATTAGGCTAAAAGGCGATTTGACAGTATTTATCGTGATTGTTCATTAGTCTTATGCATAATTCATAACAAGATCCACCTGTGAGATATGTAGATGCGCAGTTTCGGTCGTACAACGGATGGTGAATGGCATCGAATTAAGGAGGTCGCCACTCCAACCGGGGCAATGGTTTATGCTATTACTTCGCACAGGATGCGATCAATCGGCACCGGTATTTAAAGGGAAGTTTCTCTACCAGAAATTAGCCGGCGTAATATTTTGTAACGGGAAATCTGCTATGGTGAACGTGGGAAAATGAGAAATCGTTGAACAACAAAGGGTATTGTTACCATTTGAACATGCTGGGGTCGAAACTGTCAAATTACGGACATTGTTACGGGCTTACTAAACCCAGTTTGAAGGGCAGTATAGCTTCATCGTAATGTATTATAGTCTTAACACACTGTAGTAATTAATAAATGAAAAACTAGAAACAGACTGCATCTTTTTAAAGGTCTCACGTCAATGTTTGCGTTCGTCGCGTTTCATGATCAATTCTTGAAAGATCGAACCTATGTAGTATCGACTTCGACAAATGATAACTCATTTGTTCACATTAATTAATTAGTTTCGATGAAATCACTGGACAGACTATTATTATATTACTAGTTACTACACACGCCCGTTGGACCACACGCCCCCTGCAGAATGGGTATCACTCAATTTAACCACTGAACAAGTAAATTACTCTAAATAATGTTTTATTAAATGCATCGCCAAACGTTAGAAGTGACTGGTACAAGGAAGCGGGCGGACATAGAAAGAGGCGAGCGGACCCCCCGCAGCGCCTTCGAGGAGATATATTTACAATGGTCCAAAGTTATCGTATTAATATAGACCCCATATAGATGACATTTTTCTTGTCCGGATCCCGGTCAGAATTCGGCAAAAAAAGAAAGGACAAACGTGCCCAAGTTTATGATAAATACATGGGAGCTCACACTTTTGCAAATTACCCGAGCTTACGGTCAAAGACAGTATTTTTAATAATGTTAACACAAATACGCATTCGTCTATTAAACACACCAACACATATACGCGCACGCTCACGCACACACGCACACACACACTCGAATTTTTCGCATAACACAGAAATTAACCAACGTGTTTCGCGACGAGCAAGTGAAATGAGGATGGAGTTGTATTTAACCAAAATAGAAATGTCAAAACAGCACATCATTGGCGGGCTCATTTAAAAAATCGCGACCTGAAATCGACAGTAATCACACCATTAATCCCATCCACATGCTTTAAAAAGACGCGTCCATTACATTGCTTTTACGGTTTATTATGCTGCACGACTACGGACTGTTTTTATCATGCTGAATCCTGAAGGATTGTCAACGACTTATTCCTATCACTCGCTCCAGTATGACCATGAAGAACCTGGCACGCAACTGTTGATCCTTGTGCAAAATGCCCTGTGGAAAGGGATCAAAGGCACGCATGATTCGCAATGTGTTTCCGATCGTTGGGAGTTATGAGCTCGTCAAGTACATATTCAGTTGCGTACATTTGGATAGACTTTGGGACAGGCAATAACGTTATCAATCTTAATGGAAACGGCATCCAACATGCTCTGGGAAAAGACCTGTCCATGTCACTGCCAGTTGTCAATAGCATGGGAAACCTAAATTTCATACGACGAAGGAACCACATCCATTTAGATCTGAATTCGCGACATTTCAACTCCTGGAACGCATCACCATTGCTCTCTGTAAATATAGTTGCAACGTGCCGCCGCTCGCCTATTGAGGAGATACACACTTCAAGTGTGAAGTTATATTGGTCAGAGCTAACTGGCATATTCATGCAACAAATATGCATACTATAATTTGTTCACAGACGTAAGCACACCCAGATACCATGAAAACGTGCGTTTTGACACATCATTTTGATTGTTTGTATGCTTACAATTCGATATATTCAGAAAAGTAGTATATATTTTAATGACGATGACTAAATTGCATATTAAGGTCCAAGGTTCAGCAAATAATGCATTCGTCAACACATAATGTTGGAAACTGTTTCTTTCCAACCACAATAAATAATTAATTGCAACGCAATCTCACTCACAATTTTGAGAATCTAGCAAAACATGAGTCACCAGTTATTTTTTTGACGAGGAGTTGTAGCTGTATGACCCCCACATACGCGCACGTGCGGATACACACACACACACACACACACACACACACACACACACACACACACACACACACACACACACACACACACACACACACACACACACACACACACACACACACACACACACACACACACACACACACACACACACACACACACACACACACACACACACACACACACACACACACACACACACTAGCTCGATCATAGTTAGTCTACACGGCTTTACAATTAAATTGCTATGTTGCCAACAGTAGGCCATTATTCTATAATCGCTCAGCCTTTTTTAAAAGTAAGTTGATCAGCTGCTATTTGATTTTTATCGCAACGTGAGTCAGCCAATTACGCGTGTATTCGCCCATATTCGTCTATCCGATCAGTTCACTGAGCCAAACGTAGCCCAGTATAATTGTAATTAGTTTACTTAGTTTAATTTCGGGTCAGCAATTACACGAACGGTGATACGTTAGTTTGGCTTGCGGTACGTTAAAGGCCATATCCTGGAATACAATGTGCTATGTCCCTTAATAACAAATGGTTTATGGCCTTTCAAATGATGATATTGCCAAAATGTTGAAATATCGTATATGAGCATACAACATAAAAAGAGCCTTTAAATTTGCCATTTTACGGAAACTCCCGAGCGATGCCGGGTTTGCATTTGTTGCTGAAACGTGACGTCAGTCGTGGTTCCGCCGTCAGTTAGTGCAGCAGCTTCACGCCTGCGGCCCTGCTCAGTCGCGCGGTGTCATGTAAACAACTCGATACAAATGGCGACTTACTCGAGTAGTTCAGAGAGCGATATCAATTTTGACGCGGATCACGAAACGTTTGATCATATATATTTCGGTGACAGTGAGGATGACGTTGCCGAGATCGACAATGTTGATGTTAGTCAGCACGTTGTGGCACCGTATGTAGACATGAACCAGTGAAGAAGCCCCGTCAACTGACCGGGCCCACTTGCGCAGATTCGCCGGTAACCGATTCGCCTTCGCCTCTGTTGTGTTCTTCGAAGGAACGGCAGATTTCTTTGCATCTGACTTACGCCTGAAACCCATATTCCATTGTACGAAGCCTTCGAAGTCGTCAGGCGCAACGAAATGCGAACCACAAATAATGCTAGTTGCCGTAGCATGGGTCCAGTCGGCCCTGCCGTTTCGAACAAAACGTTCCCATTTCTGGCTCTGGGAAATTCGTGCATTGAATAGCCAGTCAGATTCGAATTGTAGCAGTTTCCAACAACACATTTGTTCACCATTTCTGTATGTGAACGAATGTTTACCAGTTCAAATATCCACCAAGGAAATCCAGCCGCCGAGAACGCTTGCGATTCCGGGAATGTTTTCCACAACTGACGTCACGATTCTGCCTTCGCGGCATTTCCGGAAAACAGCCTGCACCAAGACAGGTCCCGTTTAATGTCAATTTTATAAATGTTTCAGCAAACGTGTGGTTTCGGCGTTGTCATTATATTGCAGAACACATATGTACATGCATACTTGTATACTTATTAGCAATTTTTTTCTCCCAGGATATGGCCTTTAATCGTGGTACATCGCTTACAGCACCAACGTTGTTTCAATAAATGGAAACGCATGTTGTGGTGTTGAATTTAACGCACGGATTATTATTGTGTTTAGTAGGCCTACTGGGCGAGACACGATTATGTAAAAGGACTCTAGCTTATAGTTGCGGATGTGTGTGTGTGTGTGCGTGCGTGTGAGCGTGCGTGTGTGTGTTATGTATATATATATATGCACATGTATACAAACCACAATGCATATCCCATTTTGCCTAAAGGTTGCCTGATAACTTAATCTGCAGGATTAGTCTGTAAAGGAAGTAACTTAAACGTGACGAAGCTTCGTACATTACTTCACTTACGCTTGTTTATTACAGACTAACATCGTCATTCAATAAACACCGTCATTGCAAACGGCGGGCAGAATCCCAAACACCGTGTGAATGCGTTTACAGCTGTAGTCGTAAAATCCAATAAAAGACTTCCAGGTGTCTATTGGTATCTTCCACGTCTTCTGCCGGTTTTGTCTATAGTCCTGCTGTTAGCTAGAATGTCTTAGAATGTATTCTTTATTGCCCACAGGAATACTAAAATTGTATGCAGCACGGCATGGATAGGTCTGTGGCGAAGTTCTTCACCAAGTGTCGCTTTTACAATCTCGGTTACCAGTTAAGCATTGTATCAATTTAAAGGTCTGATCTTACCCGCTTTAGTTGAACATTCGATCTACATATTATTTGGGTATATTTGGCGACATTTTTTCAGTATTGTAAAACACTTTTCGTACGTATTCCCTAGACGACGGATAGTTAACAAATGTCATTCGACTACACTTCTGTAATATATATTAATTAATGTTTTCAAGAATCTAATGTCAAGAAAAATAAAAGAGTTCTCAGGCCGGCTAATAATAATAATATATATATATATATAGGTATAATATTTATATATATGTATATATATATATATAGGTATCATATATATATATATATACATGTATATATATATATATATACATGTATATACATACAACCCGCACCGGCCAGCGAGGAAGGGTAGGTCAACAACACCAGCATGCAAAGTATAATAAAGCAAAGGGCCCCAGTCCCCAGCACCATCGAAGGAGTCTATGACAACAGAGACAGCTCTGGTCATGTGCAAGGGTGCTAAGAATATCTGGGTCAAGAAGAGCAGCAGAGAGTAGACGGAAGATAGCAACATATAACGTAAGAACACTACTAAGAGATGAACAGATACACGAACTGGAGGAAGAACTTAGGGAAATTAGATTGATATGGGATGTGATCAGTGTTCTACACCTTAGCAGAAAGGTCAGTCGGACCTTCAACTTTCAAAAGTTGGTGGTCCGACACAAAAGTTGGATGCTCCAAATATTAACACAGTTACACGTGTAATATACAGTTTTAGCTCCTCGCGCTGATGCATGTGAATAACGTAGAATAGCGCGCCGTGGGCCAACGTACAATAGAAGAATGGAAAACTCTAACTTAAAACCCGGGTAGATATGGCTCGTCAGTCCGGGAAGACAATTCATCTAGGAGACGGAAAACTCTGATTTAAAACCTGGGCAGTTGGGGCTCAGCAGCCTTGTAAGGCAGCTCAACTAGGAGAAGGAAAACTCCGATTTTAAACCTTCGCTGCCATGCGGCTATACCCACCTATAGGAAAGGCTTCGGGAGTAAACCCTGAGAATAATCTGTAGACGGAGTCCCAAAGGCAGTTCGCCGTTGACTTTAACGTTCTTCTGCCAACTCCTGCGATGTCGCTGGTGCCAAACTGTTTCGGCTCTTGTCTTTCCTTTGGATCCACCAGCTGCGTGGAGAGGGGGAACACGCTACATGAGCAACAGCTCGTTCTTCATATTATCTTGCCCAGGCTTGAACCCTGGAAAGAACACTCCAGCTTCGCCTCACAGCGTTGATACAATACGGGAAGCAGCAATCACCGGTTATAAGTCACTCCGTCAGATTGGCGTAAAGCGAGGCGCCAGGGGTTGCTTCCGACGGTGGGATACGACTTCACTGGATAGCTACCGTCCGCCTTAGGCTGGGCAGCCCCCAGTCAATAAAGGGCTGTCCTGCCATAGTCTGCCTTCACCATTGGGTACATGGGGATCAGAGAAAACCCGAAAAGCTGACTGAAAACACCATACCAGGCAACAACAAAACACACATTGCAAAGAGACCAACTCTAAAACTGGGATGTTGGAAAGTTCGGACTATGCTGACAGGCCTATCCGAAAATATTCAAAACATTGATGATGTCAGGAAGACAGCTGTGATAAACGATGAACTAAGGGGAGTTCATGTGGACATAGCCCCTCTTCAGGAAACACACCTGGCAGGCTGTGGTAGAGTGAGGGAGAAAGATTACATCTTTTTCTGACAGGGGAAGGTTCCTGGCGAGCCCAGAGAGCATGGAGTGGGCTTTCCAGTAAAGAATTCTTTGCTGAAGGTGGTGGAATCAGGCGACAACGGGTCAGGGCAGTTGCTAACTATTGGTCCCCATACCACTGAAGGCCCTGTCACCCTCGTCAGCGTGTACGCTCCCACACTGCGCTCCGCTCCTGAGGCTTCAACGCCAGAGTGGGCGCTGACCATGACTCATGGCCCTCTTGCCTGGGCCATTTCGGAGTTGGAAAGATCAAAGAAAATGGGCAACGGCTCCTTGAGTTCTGCGTCTATCATGACTTTTGCGTAACCGACTCCTACTTCCAGACCAAGCCTCAGCTCAGGGTCTCGTGGAGACACCCTCGTTCAAAACATTGGCACTAGTTGGATATGATCATTGTCAGACGCTCACCCCTGAAGTTCGTACTTGTCACACGCTCGTATAACAGTGCAGACTGCGACTTTGATCACTCCCTGGTATGCTGCAAGATCAGATTGCAAACAAAAAAGGTCCTCGTTCAAAGCAAGGAGGGAAACCGCGCATCGATATCAGCAAGATGTCACAGCTTGATCTAGTTGAGCAGTTTGCCAAGATTTTTGAGGGTGCTCTGAGTACCTCACAGTCCGGAGACTGCCACGGAGAAATGGAAACATCTGCGGAACACTATTCACAGCACCGCTGTTACTACTATGAGGAAGATCTCGAAGACGAAAGACTGGTTCGAAGCCAAGTCATGTGAGATGACTCCCATCATTGAAACCAAATGTGTCGTCCTAGTAAAATAAGCGTTCACCAAATGAGAAGACCCTCCAGATCATCAGGGCCACCAGAAGCAAAGTCCAGCAGCTGCCAGGCGCTGCGCCAACGAGTACTGGCTACAACACAGCGAAGACATTCAGACTGCAGCTCAGAGAGGCAACATCAGATGGATGTATGACGGCATCAAAACAGCCCTTGGCCCCCTCAGAGCAAGATGGCCCCCCTCAAATTCACCAGCGGGGAATTAATCACTGACAGAGGCAGACAGATAGAGAGATGGATGGGACACTATTATGAGCTCTACTCCACAGAGAACACTGTCATTCCCTCAGCTCTTGAAGCCATCGATTGTCTACCGGCCCTGGAAGAGTTCGACGCAGAGCCAACATAAACATAACTAAGTAAGGCTATTGACAGCCTGGCCTCTGCAAGGCACCAGGCAATGATGGAATTCCTCCAGAGCGTATCAAGTGCTGCAAAAGTGTGCTACTGGACCCCCTTACATGAAGTTCTTTGCTGGAGGGAGGGAGCTGTTACACAAGACATGAGACATGCCAAGATTTTCACCCTCTACAAAAACAAAGGTGACAGAAATGACTGTAACAACTACACGGGCATCTCTAAGTGTTGTTGGCAAACTGTTTGCACGCGTCATCCTGGTCCGGCTGCAAATACTGGCAGAACGCGTCTACCCTGAGTCGCAGTGGGGATTCCGCGCCGAGTGATCTACGGTAGACATGATCTTCTCCCTTCGCCAGCTTCAAGAGAAGAACAGAGAGCAGAACAAACACATCTACGTTGCCTTCGTTGACCTCACCAAAGCATTTGTTCTGGTCAGCAGAGATGGACTCTCAAAATAGGCTGTCCTCCAAAACTACAAAGCATGATCGAATCGTGTCATAAGAACATGCAAGGTACAGTTCAGTATGATGGCAATTCATCGGACTCCTTTGAAATCCGCAGCGGCGTTAAGCATGGCTGTGTCCTGGCCCCAACTGGCATTTTTGGTGCCTTGCTTCTGAGACATGCACTCGGGTCTTCGCACCAGATCGGATGATCGGCTATTCAACCTAGCACGCTTCATAGCCAAAATTATAGCACGAGAAGTACTTATTAGAGAGATGCTGTTTGCGGACGATGCTGCAGTTGTCGCACACACTCAGCAGCAGCTCCACAACCTAATGGATCGCTTCTCCCACGCTTGCAAAGACGTCGGGCTTACCATAAGTCTGATAAAAACAAACGTGTCGGGCCAGGATGTGGAGGCACCTCCAATCATCACCATAACTACACGTTGGAAACTGTTCACCAGTTCAATTACCTGGGGTCGACTATCAGCGATAGCCTCTCCCTGGACACCGACATCAACAGATGCATAGAGAAAGCTGCGTCCACTTTTGCTTGTCTTACCACACGTGTTTGAGAGAACTCAGACTCACAGTCAAGACAAAAACCGCAGTGTACAACGCCTGCGCCATCAGTACACTGCTGTACGGCAGTGAGACCTGGGTAACATACGCCAAACAAGAGAATAAGCTCAACACCTTCCATGTACGATGTCTGCGACGAATCTTGAGGATCTCTTGGAGAGATCAAGTGACCAACACCGAGGTCCTTTCTCGTGCTGGCCTCACCACCAT
Organism: Escarpia spicata; assembly: GCA_963995525.1. NCBI lineage: Eukaryota > Metazoa > Annelida > Polychaeta > Sabellida > Siboglinidae > Escarpia > Escarpia spicata. The sequence goes on along the minus strand of OZ023209.1, from coordinate 17,344,604 downwards.
GTACACAATGCTCAGACAACGCAGGTTACGCTGGCTTAGTCATGTACGAAGTCACCATCATTTGCACTTGTCTAGTATCCGGATCTACCTCGACTTCGTCGTTATAACAACATGTTTGCCTAATGTTGATGCCTCATGTGTTACGGCCATCATTCAACACCATCCCGTGCATATTTACGTTATAAAATATCGCGTCTTAGCGCACTTATGAAGCCCAAAGAACGACCCAGTTTACAACAACATACGCTGCTATACACCGTTCACTGCGGTAACGCGCAGGCGCAGCGGCGTAGACTGACGCAAACCGGATCGCTCTTTGGGCTTCAAAAGTATTATATTCTCGACAGTTCTTCGTCAGTTGGTTTACGACGAGGATGTGGTCTGTCGTTGAGTACCTGCTTCTTCTTAATCTTGCTTGCTCTCGTTGTTGGTTTTCATTGAGTTTCTTCTCTAGCCTATTCGTTAGTATGTTTATGAGTAATTTGTAGTTGTTTTATAACAGACATATCTGTCTGTAGTTTTTTATGTCTTCCTTTTTCCTTTCTCGAAAATCATCACCATCTTTGCAAGAGCTGGTTGATGAAAGTGAAAAACAAGGTCTGAAGATGAACATTTCGAAGACAGAAGTGATGCTAGAAAACGACACACCAATATAGATCAACACCACGCAGTTAGAGAACGTTGACATCTACATCTTCCTGGAAAAGAGATACAGAGATACAGCATCAGAGACAAAAACCGAGACAAGGAGATTCAAAGAAGAATCACAGCCGACTGGACAGCATTCGCCAAACACCGCGACATATTCAAAGGTAACTTTGGAACCTTCTCGAAGAGACGAGTCTACAACTCATGCGTACTACCAGCGATGACATATGGCGCGGAAACATGGACACTCACCGTCCAGGCAAAAAACAAGCTAGCAGCCGCACAAACAAGTATGGAAAGAAGTATGTTAAACATCACATATCGGGAGTGAAAACAAACATCTGGGTAAGGGAGACGACAAAGGTCATTGACGTGATAGAACTCTTCAGAAGACAGAAGTGGATCTGGGCAGAGCACATCATTAGACTACGATATAACCGATGGACATCGCATTCCTTACAAATGGAAAACCATCCAGAGGAAGACCGGCGAGAGGATGGAGAGACGAACTACACGATTACTGGAAAGGCACCATCTGGCAGAGGATAGCGCAAGACAGGCAGATCTCAAAACTACGTGTTGATGCTTAAGCGCAACCACGGGACACTATGGCTGCACAATGGTGATAACGATGATATATATATGATGACGATTATATGCATATGTATGTGTGTGTGCGCGTGTGTGCGTGCACATTATGCATTTGGCATAAACACAGGACAAGGACGTCATACGCCAGACGCTCCTCCGTCACTGCAGATTCGGTCTTATCTGTTCTATTCAGGGTAGAGGCCGGTGTCAGGTGCGTTCAACTTGACAAGCGATTGCATTAAACTACATCAACGAAACATCGATAAATAACAATGGTTAATCATACGTCTAGACGATGCGTGTACTCTCGAGGATTGTGACTCTGTGGTGCTGTATTATGTAGATCTATATTATGTGGGGCCTACTAGAATAGTCAAAGTTCTCACCTGACCAATATGTCTGACGTTAAACCAACTGCAACACGCTATGTAAATATAACTCGTTAATATTGTTAAATCTGGTTAAAAACGACCGCTCAACTACTGCACCAATAGGTGACACAAATATGCACGTGGACGTTTGTGAAACTTACGTATTACATAGCTAACAAACTCGAAACTCAGCCTTCACGCGCAGAATACTTGCAAAGGTGTCCCTACGTGCGTGTGTATGTGTGTGCACGGGTTATTCGTGTGTGCGTGTGTGCGTGCGTATGTTTATGAGCACATAGATGTATACGAACGTGCGTACGTGCATGGGGCGGGGTGCTATAGTCCTTAGAACATCGCACTCACTCATTTCACTCAGCTGTAATAATGAGCACCTGGTTATAGACAAACCTGACCATAGACAGTGGTCGATGTGAATGAAAGACTAGCATTCGCGCAGTAATCAGCTGAAGTTATTAGCTGAAGTCCAGTTAGGTGTTTGTATGAACAGGTCTAGTATGGAAGTTGCGACTTAGTTTTAGGTCAGTAGAGGCACCACTCTCAACGACCGATTGCATTGATATTCTCTCGGGCTTCAATGAAGCGGTCGAGTTTAGGGCTTAATGAACACTCTGCGTGCGACGGATGTAACAATTAGTAATAATTAATGCACTGCTTGTGAACTAGACGCACTTAACGGTGATTCGTAATTATCAATGATATCGAGGATTAAACGGTAAGATGATTGCTGAACGGTACCTTAATTTACGCGTTGCACGCGAGATATCCTACTCCCGTACCACGGCGGTAGATAGCCGCGAGTGGTAACTACTTGGGATTAGTTTACTATTGCGGCAACTGTTCTAATACTCATCACTCATCATCATCATCAGCAGCGACCCCCTGTAGCGAGGATGATCATTCCAATAATTCTACGTCACTTGTTGTTTGTGGCTTATCAGTCCCATCTTTGTTCGGCACAGCTTCCCACAGTGAGAACACTTATGACCAGTACGTGGCGAATGTGGTTTTTGTAGGTTTTCAATAACTCTTATCTTCCTAGCCTCGCGCGTTTTGGTTGCGGTGCTAGTTTGTTGACTTCGAACGACTTTGTGCCATCTTTGGTGATCGATCGCCAGTTAGTACGCAACAGAGCCTCGGATTCCCAGGTGTTCGGGTCGATGACGCGTCTTTTTTCAAGGTGGATTTGAGGACATCTTTATGGCGCCATTGCTGTCCTCCGTAAGACCGTTTCCCGTGACTTAGCTTTAATAGAAAACTTGCTTGGGCAATCTCCTGTCAAACATGCGCAGTACATCTCAATTGTTGTTGCGTGACGACTGCTTCAATGCTTGATTTGTGAGCCTCAATTAGAAAGCTGATGTTTGTTTGTTCTGTCCTGCCAAAGGATTCGCAATATCTTTCGAAGCAGCGTTGGTGATATTGCTCGAAGAAGGCCTTTATATGTCGTCTGTATGGTGTCCATGTTTCAGCTCCGTAAAGAAGTGCGGAAAGCACAACAGCTTCGTCTGTAATTAGTTCTGTGTCAGGTCCGATGTCTCGGTTATGAAAGACACCTTTCGTAAGCGTCCGAAAGCTGAACTCGCACATTGCAATCTGTGTTGTATTATTTCATCATAAATATCAGCCTTCCGGGAGAGGCGTCTTCTCAGGTATGAGGAACGAGAGGCATTTTCCAGAACTGCCCCGTGTACGTGTATCGAGGGCGCTGGACTGGTTTGTTTTGCTGCAGGTTGGAAGAGTATTTTAGTTTTCTTGCTGTTCAAAGTTAGCGTCATACTCTCATATGCGTCTGTGAAGGAGCGTACTATCTTCTTTAGCTCTTCGTCCGAGTCGGCACTAACGTGGGCATCATCAACGATTCTACATACTGTGGTTCAATCACACTGGTAGATGCATTCTTGTTTCTGGTCGTTAGTCTGCTGAGATTGAATAGCTTGCCGTCAGTTCGATACGTTATTTATTGCATTTTAATACTATTGCAATAGCGTCATAACTATTGCGATAATATCGCGTTGGTATCATGGAATAGCGATGGGCGGCGCCATCTTCTGGCCTAGGGGGCAATAAATTCACAAAATGGTGAATACGTGAATGACGCAAACACGACCAACGATTGTTGAAGTTCAATACGTCAGCAAGGGGGTATCTCAAGATTAAGAAATAACAATAGCACAAAAATCACACTAACACAAATAGTACCAACATCAACAAAGAAATTGGAAACAAAACTACAGAAAAGAAAATCTTGAGACGGTTTCAATGCTCGATCATGGGCAATTATTGATCGTTCTTGAGGTAAGAACTTGAGGTAAGAAAATAAAAAGATGTTTACGAACATTGTGTTTGTCCGTCACAAGTAGCTATGCTGATCTGTTTGCCTACTATCGTCACGGTTGATATGTTAACGTATTATCGACAATAACTAAATACAGTGAAATTTACTATCTGCAGTACATTATCGATGTATTGTTACACCAGAAGTGCTACCCGTGAAGTAGCAATTGATAATTTGACAGATTAACTCTAATTCGAGTGTACATAGGTCCAACATATCTAAAACAGCTATGAAGGAACATAAATATATACCTACATAGAGTTGAACTTTGTTGACAACAAAATATTAAGTATATTTGCCAGTTGCAACACATTATAAATAAGTCAGCACACGACGCATTTTAATTAATTAAGATAGACCGGGGGAGCACAACCAATGATAACGACCACCGGTTATAAATTAAGATAGACCGGGGGAGCACAACCAATGATAACGACCACCAGTTATAAATTAAGATAGACCGGGGGAGCACAACCAATGATAACGACCACCAGTTATAAATTAAGATAGACCGGGGGAGCACAACCAATGATAACGACCACCGGTTATAAATTAAGATAGACCGGGGGAGCACAACCAATGATAACGACCACCAGTTATAAATTAAGATAGACCGGGGGAGCACAACCAATGATAACGACCACCAGTTATAAATTAAGATAGACCGGGGGAGCACAACCAATGATAACGACCACCAGTTATAAATTAAGATAGACTGGGGGAGCACAACCAATGATAACGACCACCAGTTATAAATTAAGATAGACCGGGGGAGCACAACCAATGATAACGACCACCAGTTATAAATTAAGATAGACCGGGGGAACACAACCAATGATAACGACCACCAGTTATAAATTAAGATAGACCGGGGGAGCACAACCAATGATAACGACCACCAGTTATAAATTAAGATAGACCGGGGGAGCACAACCAATGATAACGACCACCAGTTATAAATTAAGATAGACTGGGGGAGCACAACCAATGATAACGACGCATTTTAATTAATTAAGATAGACCGGGGGAGCACAACCAATGATAACGACCACCGGTTATAAATTAAGATAGACCGGGGGAGCACAACCAATGATAACGACCACCGGTTATAAATTAAGATAGACCGGGGGAGCACAACCAATGATAACGACCACCAGTTATAAATTAAGATAGACCGGGGGAGCACAACCAATGATAACGACCACCGGTTATAAATTAAGATAGACCGGGGGAGCACAACCAATGATAACGACCACCAGTTATACATTAAGATAGACCGGGGGAGCACAACCAATGATAACGACCACCAGTTATAAATTAAGATAGACCGGGGGAGCACAACCAATGATAACGACCACCAGTTATAAATTAAGATAGACTGGGGGAGCACAACCAATGATAACGACCACCAGTTATAAATTAAGATAGACTGGGGGAGCACAACCAATGATAACGACCACCAGTTATAAATTAAGATAGACCGGGGGAGCACAACCAATGATAACGACCACCAGTTATAAATTAAGATAGACCGGGGGAGCACAACCAATGATAACGACCACCAGTTATAAATAATATAGATAATGTCAACGACAACAGTTCGGGACTACGCTAAAGACAAAGGGTAAGCCAACTCATGTGTACGTGGTGTCTTATAAAACCACGTTAGAGTAAAAAAAACCAAGTGTTTGATTGCGTCATGTGTTTACGTCCCTGTTATTATTACTTTTGCATCTCGTTTATGGCTTCTTACCCGACGAGAAGTATCGTAATATAAATACGAATTGAAATAAATAGCACTCGTATGTCTTGTCTTTCAGCGTCAACATAGTCTACACAGAAGAAGCTATCTATCATTTGTTGCGCGCGCAATCACGCATGCAAGCACGTACACGGACAGACACACGCACGCACGCAGACGCGTACACAATAATATATTGTTAACTACTGTTTGTATTCATTGTCTGTCAGATTGACGTCATTGCCAACTCCCGTTTTCCCCCAACGACTGCTTATTATATATGACATCCTTGTCGTTGTGACATCCCGCGGAACCTGAACAAGACATTGCGTCATTAGTTACGTCAGAACGAGTTGATGGCAAGCTACTACGAAGAGAAATGTCAGGAAATAATGCCAATAATACGACGGATTTAAAATGCAGCGTTTGCAAACGACCTTCAACGATAATGATTTGTAACTGTCTTGCAGTCACGGCACAGCAACGTCTGTCGCACAGCCAGTCAGGATATTGTCGCCCTGGCCTTCTACACAGAAACACCCATAATACAATTAATATATCAAAGAAAGGAGACACGTGTTCGTCACACGCAAATCCGTCCAGAACATCTTAGTTACACGTTCACTGGACATCATATCAACGCTGTGCAGTTCGTGACTTTGGGGACAACGATAAATGTGACAAAACGACAGTCGCGTTGTCTACAAGTATTATTATAACGCAACATGTATTAACATTTTATTTTGTGCATCTGGCAGTAATGTTGCGGTTCATTTCCAACACTGATCTCTTTAAACACTCACCCACGGAGGCACCTACACACACGCACAGACGCACGCATGTGCACAAAAAATGTATGCATGCAAACATCATTATGTAGAGATGATTGATTTCCACCCATAAGCCCGACGGCAACGGCTCCGTTTGTGACGCAGTCACGTATGACGTCAAACAGGACATAATGTCTTGCGCATGTTTTTGCACATTTGGGTTTACAGTTCGCTTCTATTTCCACCTCTCATCTATGTACGTGCAAAAGAGACTAATGATTTCTTCTAGAATTAGTTATTGTAACAATGTTATTCTCCTTTTGTTTTCCTTTTGTTGGCCTCGATTCCGATCCTCGATTTATGTTACCTTTTTTCTTTTCCCTCACTGATCTCGCACTGCTCTCTCCACCAACATTCTCCATTCCCATTTATCTGTCGCTGTCGTTCTCCACTCATCTCCCAATCCTTGCAAATATCTCAGATCGCTATCTAGGTCGTAATCGCCTCCTTTCCACTCCACTCTCCCGGCATCAGCTTTCTTTGCCAACCGCGTTACTCCCATTCTCTCTAGATGTCTAATTAGCTTTTTCTTAAAACATACTTTTATACCCACCTCCTCTCTCAGCTCATCCATTCTTCGCTGATCACTTATCGCTCATGTTAGCCTGTTGTTTTTGTCATTGACATTGTCTCTAGGCCACACTGGTACGCCGGGGTCACACATGAGCAGAGCACCTTTCCTTTGAGCTTACGCGATGTGCGTCTGTCTCTTTTCGTCTTTCCTCCAACGTGTTGGACAAGTTGACATTTCCTTTGATATGCACTAAATATTGTGATATTGCACATTTTATTTAAATAACTAATGCTACTAGTGTTCCAGCCATACAAAACCACCAATGTATCTACATCAGCGGTATTTAACCCGGGGATAATTACCCCCTTGGGGGTAATTCGGGCATTGTTCATGACAACTACGCTCTTGTACATTGAAGATATATGTTGTGGAAAAACACATCAGAAGTTAAGAATATCTCATACAGGAAGCAAGGACTCCCTTACAATCGGAGAGGATCTCGGCAAGCCGTGTCTAGTTGAAGCATCGAGATTCGTCCTTGGCGATGAGCTAGGAAGACATATGTAACTTTAGGACACAACGGTGAAAACTGGATATCTGAGATGAGCGAAGTCACTTTTGGATCAGGCCGTTTTAGTTGCAGAAGTATTAGCAAACACCTCGATGCTTAGAGATTCAATATTATTCAATTAATCAACATAATCATGTTGTCTATTGTACGCAATTGCTTGTACCTCAAAAGCGACTCTATAAAAAGAGGACAGTCTCTCTAAACTGTTTACCGTGGAATGCCACGTACCTCAGAATTATTAGTGAATGTGAAGTGGTTGGATTTTATTTCAATGTTCTTCTCTTCCATGTGGAAGATCGCTGGTTATCATGGAAACAACATTTCACATTTCATTGTGTGTTCGAATTAAGAGAAAAAATCATCGTGTTCTTGGAAGGGCGAACAATTTCAGGTGATAAAGCCAGACAAAGAGGGTATACAGTTGTTATAAAGCTGCGCTGTATTTCACATATTTTGGTAGCTATATCAGCTGAACCTCTCACAAGAAAGGAGTATGGGTCATATTTTCACAGCTCAAAGAAAGGTTGCCAGCTCCCTTCACAAATCCAATATGACCAATATAAAGTTCATGTTATTGATGTATACATATTCTCCAAATTATATCCGACACTTGAAGAGGACGAAGAGCAGCGTCCGTTAGCTGATAGCATATACTTTCTACGGAAGAGACCCTCCTTGGATCCTATATTTCCCAAGTGTGGAACACTGTGAGAAGAATGCATGGATAGTAATATTTTGTCAGTGGATGAAGGAACGAAATATGAGTTCCCTGGCCTGCGAGAAGATAGCATGCTGAACGAATTAACTTTCTGACAAAAAGATGATGATGAATATCCAAGTTGATCTGACATAGCTGTCACTTTCGTCATAAAACGTAATGCTGTGGAGAACTGGCATTTCTATTCAGTATTAAAACCAAGACAACAAATATACTGGATTTTGCTAATAACCTGTGACGCGCTATAGCTGTGACGCGCTATAGCTGTGACGCGCTATAGCTGTGACGAAGCATCTCAAAGATAATCACGAAGAAGCAAATTCAACCATACACGGATACGTTCATGTGTAGTGTTGCTCGTCATACGGCTAACATTATATTTTATTAATAAACTATTAAACATCAGTTATGCAACTATATTAATGTTCTTTCAAACAATTCTTTTTCTCGAGTTAGGTAGTTTTAAAGGGATAACAGTACCAACAAATTAAAACCGCTGATCTATATAATACTAGCCTACAGCCACCCTTGGCGCAGCACGTCACTCGTGGTGCCCTCTGGAGGATAATGGTTCATCACTCAATTCACTCAGGTAGGCGAAATATCCTCTGGAAAAGCTGAGCATATGACAAAAACACAACAGTAAATTAAGCTAAATAACTATAGTTGCATTTACTGAAATGCATCGCTAATTCTAATTGGTTTGTCAGAGGTCAATCGCATAGATGTCAACTCCAGCTCACGAACAAGTGGGAAAGTAGGCGAACACCAATTCTAAAGGAAACGCAATTTGCGCAATAAAAATAGCACTCATAATCACACAGTAATATTCCAACGTGAAATCGTTCCACCCATGCAAAAAAAAACAAATAAGAAAGACAGGGATTCATTGTGACCTATTCTTGGCCTTATATTGCGATAGACTAACTATCAAACAGCTATCACAGGTGCAGTCACTTGCTGCAGTGTCCCTGATTGTATCTGTAGGTCGCCGACTTGGCATAGCGTAGAAGCTTCGCAGTGCACTGGAAGTCGGCTGCCCAGTCAACACTGTTCCACTTTACACCGGGCAGTGCACACAAAGTATCCCGACCCAGCTCAGAACCAAAACTGGTGGCGATCTTCCAGATACTTTCGTACAACTAGTAGTGCACTGTAAATAAATACATTTGATCGTCGATTTTTTTCGGAGGCGAAATGTACAATAACGCGGGACGTTTTCACAGAAAAGCGAGAAAGGGGGACCGACAATAAAAAAGCGGGATTTCCAGCCCGAAAGCAGTACTGGCTTCTCGGTGGAAATATATTTACAATGCTCCAATTTCAGCGTGATAACACAGATTAACTTATCAATAATTGTACTCAGCAGCGCATAACCACATCCCCAGCTATCGACGTTATATTCTGTTTGCTCCTTTGAAACGTATTTTTCTTTTATCTTTCTACAAACTTGGCTACCACTACACGACAGCATAGTCAACACAGACCGTCTAGCATTCAGTAGGATTAAGAGCACGGATACCACTGACATTACATCGGAAATGCTAATTGACGGGTATACAGTTGCGATCTACTTGTCTGTTTCTAGACAAAAACTCTCCTGCAGTTTGCGGAAATATCAAGAGTTAATTCGTCGCGGACGCAGGCAGTGTTCCAAATTGCATGCACGTGTTACGCTTCTGTCACTGACATAGCAGCTGTCTTGTCCTTCTAACTAAAATAGATCGGTGTCGATCGTGATTGGATTTTTACAGCGTTCTTTCCAAGAAGGCAGTTTGGAATAAGGATGAATGTAGTTGTTTCCGCTGGTTTGTTTTTATAATTCTTGATATATTTGAAATAGCTGTATTGATTTAACATGCTACGTAGCCAATAATAATATGGTGGGATATGCGACTGCGAAATGGTGCATGATTGTAACATGGCGAGTGAGTGAAGAGATGTGTGGATGGGAGGTGAGGACGAGAGAAGGATGAACAAAGAACAAGAAGACGAAAGAATGAGAGAGATTGAAAGATCATGTTAATAAATAATACAAATGCAACAATTGCCATACCTGTTCACTGGAACACTAACTGAACCTAAGCAGACAACGTCATCTACTCTACAAAAATATACTTTTATTTTATGAATCCACCGTGAACGAAACATACCTTATAATTATACATCGAACAAGATGACTATACTATCTACTCTACCATTAGGCACATTTTGAAGAAAGATAAGAAATAGCAAACTGTAAGATAGCCACATAGCAGGCATGACCTGTTAGATATATATGGCGGAAATAGATCGTAGAAATTGGTGGTGCAGAAAAGTTGATAAACAAGTGGAATTACTGATTGATAAGTATTATTCTTGCCTTAATATCATTCATAAAGTAGCAATAAACATATATTGAGTAGCAGTTGTGCTTAAAGTTAGTTAGATGAAGTATTTTAGAACACTTTAGTCTAGTGAGTGATAATAGGGTAAGTTAGCCTACGAAAAGTTTGTAAACAAGATTTAACAAACCTCATTATGTGGTAGAATAATAAAGTAGCAAACATAAAACTACTTACATAAGATAATACCTGTGTAAACCAGTACCTGCTAAGCATTTTTATTAGGTGGCTTTTTTATTAAAATTAAGCATTTGCAATAACCGGGCGAACTAAGTTTATCACTTTATGTAGCTAGTGTCCCACGTATTCGCTAGGGTGCGGTATACCTTAAATACATAAGGCAGTCTAGCGTAAAGTAATTGATTGTATTTAAATTAGGTCACTACTGGTAACGTTGGCATTTCTGATAGGATTGATAGTCAGCTGTGACTATAACCAAAAACTGTAACCGAAATAAACAAGGCAATTTTACGTAAAGTGTAACATTTGTGCACAATAAACAGTCTTCTTAAAGACTACATAGACAGTGAATAGTGTAAACACAGTTGACTAAACTATTTTAAATAGCTAATTAGATTATTATTATTAAATAAATTCTGATATGGCGCCTTGCAACCGGCAAGTCAAGGCAAAGAGACACTTGGTGTGCGACGACTGCCATAGTTGGATTTTGCTTTATCCGGCTGTGGGAAGTCATGGGCAGAGACCAAGGAAGAGGAATTCACCTTTCAATGCGTGGGGTGTTGGAAGGTGTAGTATCTGGAGAAGGAGGTAGCTAGGTTGATAGATATTGTGAAGGGGATGGAGATGAGAGTCAGCAAGGAGACAGATGGAATGGAGAGAGACGACAATGAGAGAGTTAGGAATACCGTGAGACTGAAGGAGCAGAGTAGTGGCAAGAAGACCGAGAAAAGCGGACTGGGGCGAGGGAAGGTGATCGGAGGGGAAGAATTTTGAGGATCGACGGCAGGAAATGTGACAAGCATAAAGGTGGCAGGGGAAAAAGTGACCGTAGAGAAAGAGGTAAGAGGGAAAAGAGACGGGAGAGGAGAGATGGAAATGCAATGGGAGGAAAGATGACGGGAAGTAAGGAAGTGAGAGTAAATGTGACAGAAGAGAAGTTGGGAGGGACGATGATAGGAGGAAAGGTGACAAGAGAAACAGCGTCAGGAAAGAATGGAACAGACGGGATTGTGACAGGAGAGCAGACGACAGAGGAACAAGACTACAACCGGACAGATGCAAACCGGAGAAGGAGCTACTCTGACGTAGTGATCGAGGGGCAATGAGGAAAGAGAGGGTGTTTATGGGCGATTCCATTATGAGAAAGACGGATAAGTCACTAAGCGATGGGAAGGACGCCGTTGTTTGTCTACCGGGGGCTAGTATAAAACATGTGACTGAAAGGGTAGATAAGGTATTGGGGCATGGCAAGGAATGCTCTATACTAGTACACGTAGGGACAAGTAATGCTGACAGGGAGGGAACAACTGGGATAGTACAGACGTACAGAGAGTTGGTGAGGAAGTTAAAGAAGACAAGAGTCGAGCAGATTATTCTCTCAGGAATGTTGTCAGTAATGGGAGGAAGGGAACCAACATATAGAAACTGCAAGAGGATGGCGATCAATGCACTAGTTGAGCAGATGTGTAAAGAAGAGGAGGTGGGATTCGTAGATTTATGGAGATACTTTGTTGGGAGGGAAGATATGTACATGAGATATGGCCTCCATCTAAGTGGAAAGGGGGCAGCAGTTTTCTCAGAGAACTTGCTGCAATCTGTTGACAGTGGGACAGGCTGCATCTATTTAAACTAGATTCGCAGGGGGGATTCACAGAGAAGCCTAAACATAGCATAGTAAACAAAAAAAGTGAACTAAACATTATGGTAGAAGATTTTGACCCTCACATAATAGGTATAACCGAATCATGGGCCACCACTGATATATCAGTTGCCGAATTGGGAGTAACAGGCTATGTAATGTTCAGGAAAGATAGAATAAGAAGAAGGGGAGGTTGAGTTATTTTATATGTTAAAGAATCTATACAGGCGTTTGAAATAAAATTAGAAAGAGAAGCAGATAGCAAAGAAGCTGTTTGATGTAACACAGTTACAGGAAACTCAACGTTAACGGTGGGGTTAGTTTATCGAAGTCCAAACATAAGTGTAGAAGAGAATGAAAAAGTACAAAACGGTATAAGGGAAGTTAGCAAACGGGACTGTGTTATTATGGGAGATGCTAACCATGGTCACATACAATGGAAATCTCTACAGAGTACGGGGAGTGAGGAACACAAGTTTTTAGTTTTAGTACAAGACAGTTTCCTTTCTCAACATGTGTTAGAGCCAGCCAGGGGTGAGAATGTGTTAGACATAGTTTTGTTGCCACTGGGAAGTAGTGATCACAACCAGATACATTTTACCATCAAAATAAAATCAGAAAGAAATAATAAAAACCGTGCAGGAGAAATTTTCACAAAGGAAGATATAAGGTAATGAGGAAATATTTAGGAAAGATAGACTGGAATAACACACTGAAGAATAAGACAGCAACAGAATGCTGGAATATCTTAAAGAGTGAAATTAAGTGCATTGTCGATAAATTCGTTCCTTTAAAAAACAAGGGAAACGGTCCAGAAAGAAATACTTATCGAAAGAAGTCAGTAGAAAAATTAAGTACAAACAAACGATGTGGAAGTCATATAGACGTTCTGGAAATAACGAAGACTACAAAATGTATAAAGAAGCACTAAATTCGAAGCTATGAACCAAAATTAGCTTGTAATATAAAACAAGACTGCAAGAGTTTATATGCATATGTTCGGAGAAAACAGAAAGTTCAGGATAAGGTCGGTCCTCTAGAAGATAGTGCTGGAAATATAATATCAGAGGGATTCTTAATGGCAGAAGATCTGAATGAGTAGTTTAGTTCAGTGTTTACCAGGGAAGATATCAGTTCACTGCCAGTACCAGAGGCTAAGTTCAAGGGGGCAGAATCAGACTATTTAGGACAGTTAATTGTAACCCCGGAAATGGTAGCTAAGAAAATAAGGGCTATGAAGGATAATAAATCACTTGGAGTGGATGGGATTTCGCTCAAACTATTATTGGAAATTGTCGAACAAATTAGCGTACCACTTGCTACAGTTTTCAACTTGTCTTTAGAAGAGGGAGTGGTTCCTTTAGAATGGAAAGAAGCAAACATTATACCGTTATTTAAAAAAAGGTTCCAGAAACAAGTCAGAGAACTACAGACCAGTGAGTTTAACATCGGTGATTTGCAAATTATTAGGAAGACTAATTAAAGATCACATGGTGGATTTTCTTTTTAAACATAACTTGATAAACTCATCTCAACATGGGTTTCTAAAAGCAAGGTCATGCTTAACAAATATGATATGTTTTTGGAAGACATCATTAAGTGGGTAGACGAGGGATCACCAGTTGATATCATCTACTTAGATTTTCAGAAAGCTTTCGACCAAGTGCCACATCAAAGATTCCTGCTTAAATTAAAGGCCCATGGCATAGGAAATGGTATAATAAACTGGATAGAAAAATGGCTGATTGACAGAAGACAACTTGTAGTAGTTGATGGGAGGCTTCAAACTGGAAATCACTTTTGAGTGGGGTACCATAGGGATCAGTACTGGGACCTATATTAGTTTTAAGATATATCAACGATTTGGACGATGATATCATAAGCAAGGTGTTGAAATTTGCGGATGATACAAAATTGTTTAGGATTAAACGTGATGAAGATAGACAGCATTTACAAGATTATCTTGACAGATTGATAACATGTTCTGAAAAATGGCAAATGTTGTTCAATTTTACGAAATGTAAATGCCTACACACAGGACATGGGAACGAAGATGTACAATATACAATGGGAGGTTCTGTACTAAGTACTACTGTAAAAGAAAAGAACTTAGCGTTAACCATTAGTGCTGATATGAAGGTTTCAGTGCAATGCGTAATTGCAGCTTCAAAGGGAAATCAAATCCTTGGATGAATTAGGCGAAACATAACATATAAAAAAGAGCTAATAATACCATTGTATAAATCAATAGTTAGGCATCATTTAGAATATTGTATTCAAGCGTGGAGGCCATATCGCAGAAAGGACATATATATGCTAGAAAGAGTGCAGAGGAGAGCAACTAAAATGATACAAAAACTGAGGGGTCTTTGGTTTAACAACACTAGAGACCAGGAGATTGAGAGGAAATCACATAGAAGTTTTTAAAATATTGAATTGTTATTAAAATATTGATATAAATATTTGTTCTCAGTTAAGAAAGATAGAAGGACCAGAGGACATGAAGTTACATTAGTAAAGGAGCAGTGTAGATTAGATATAAAATTCTCATTCTCACAAAGGACTGTAAGTGATTGGAACAGATTATCTCTTGATTGTGTTGGTGTTAGAAGCGTGAATATGTTTAAAATTTAAATCGACACATACCTTAAAAGGGCAGGATACACGTAAACAAAAAGTATTGGACTCTCGATAAGCCAAAAGGCTTCCTTGTCCACCTGCCATCTAGAGTTAATTTTGTGCATGGCAATCTTGTTAAATCTTGTTTTGTTAAACTTGATATGTTCTGCGTCTGGCGGTAATATCGCGGTTCGTAGTGACAATGACTAGGTAATGATTCGCCATACTACCAGTAGTGCAGACGTAGGAAGTGACAATGACTAGGTAATGATTCGCCATACTACCAGTAGTGCAGACGTAGGAAGTGACAATGACTAGGTAATGATTCGCCATACTACCAGTAGTGCAGACGTAGGAAGTGACAATGACTAGGTAATGATTCGCCATACTACCAGTAGTGCAGACGTAGGAAGTGACAATGACTAGGTAATGATTCGCCATACTACCAGTAGTGCAGACGTAGGAAGTGACAATGACTAGGTAATGATTCGCCATACTAGCGTCGATTGCGTGGTTGTTGGAAGCCTAACCCTAACCATAGCTAATTCTAACTATGTTCTACTACTGACCCTAACCCTAATCCAACTTCCCCTAATCATAAAAATGTATTATAATAACCTTCACACTGATGAATATTGAGGTTTATATTAGCCATATACTGCCGTCTTCTGATTGATTCCATCGATTACGCACTCGGTCCTACACTGAACACCGCTCACTCGTTTTATACCTTTCCCGGGAGACGGCAGCATCCGAACATAAATACGAGCGCTTTCCTGCGCAAATGATTTGCTTGCAAAACAAACTTCACCGTCGCAGAGATTATGTTATGGAAGAGAGGTAATATTCCAGAAAAACGCGGCATGCGGTAGCGATGCGACCAGAGGAAACATCGGAGTGAAGCGAGCACTCACGAGACACGGCTGATCCGGTCGATCGAGTTTGGTGACTGACATTTTGTCCTCGTATAAGATGGAGCCGCAGCTTAACAGGAATTCATGTTAACCGTCTCACGACTACCGGATATACAACAATCCAGTATGACATTTCTCAAGTTAGAACCATGTTGGTCTTTTTTTCGGCTTTCAACATGACGACATTTTCGAATGGCTATTGATTTGTCAACATATTGCGTACATTCCTGATGTTCCGGAATTGCGACGACACGGACAATGCCTTTATGCCAGTATATGACAATCCAGAATTGTAGTTGTATTTCTCGATTTATTTCAACAAAGGCATTGTTTTCACAAAAATCCGTATCTGCTAACATGGAGGCTGTAACATATTTTTATGCCAACTTCCTCTCTCGGCTCCTCCATTCTTCGCTTATCAATTCCTTTCGCTCCCGCCATTTTTGTGATCCAGTTGTTTTCGCAAATCTGTATCCTCGCCCGTTGTTTTTCTGTCGTTGACATAGTATCTTGGCCACACAAATACGCCGGGGTCACACAACAAGAAACAGGTTGATTCTGTTTATTTGGATTTCAGTAAAGCCTTTGATTCAGTATGCTACCCATTGTTAATTCACCAGCTTAGATCATATGGCTATTCCGGGCAATGCATAGAGTGGTTGCAGTCTTACCTCGTCAACTGAAAACAACACTTGGTTCTCGAAGGCAAAACATCTGACTGGAAGCCAGTGTTGTCTGGTGTACCACAAGGTTCACAAATTGGACCACTTCTGTTTATCTTGTATGTTAACGATCTCATCAATCATGTTGATTCATGTGAAATGTCATTGTATGCTGATGATTCCAATTTTTTAAAAGAAATTACGTCGGTGACCGATTGTCAGTTGGTGCAGAAGGATCTGGACAGTGTATGTATCTTGTGTGAGACATGGCACCTTAAACTTAACGTTGAGAAATGCTGCATAATGTCATTCACTAACAAAAAGAAACGTATATCCTATGACTACACGATTTTAAGCCAGTCTCTGCCCGAGGTCATCGCTGTCAAAGATCTCGGTATCACATTGACCGACAGTTTGACTTTTAAAGATCATATTAATCGTTGTGTTTGTAAAGCTTTTAAGATGAGCGATTTTATTAAGCGCGTTTGCACAACTTTTACCGATGTACAGGCTTTGCGTTCCTTTGATATATCTCTAGTTAGAAGCCAGTTGGAGTATTGCATTGTTATCTGCAATCCCTGGCAACGTACGTTTATTGACAAAATCGAACGAGTTCAAAAGAAATTCATTAAATATCTATGTTACAAATCCAAAATACAGTACTCCTCTGATAGTTATCCTGAGCTTTGCCATCATTTTAGACTACCTTCCCTTCAACATCGTAGGCAAGTTGCAGATCTTATGTTTTTACACAAATGTGTGCACTCCGAACTAGACTCGTCGTATCTGGTAGGGGCTATACAATTTCACTGTCCTTCACGATCTCTACGAAACTACATCCCTTTTAGAGTTTCCAATAGCAGAATCAACATTAGAAAACACTGTGTTTTGAACAGATGCATGACTACTTTTAACACATTGTATTTAAGTGATCCAACTTATGATATATATTCAGGAGCTGAACCATTTAGATCCTCAATTCAAAAACATTTCTATGTATATCAGATGTTTGCCTGGTATATTTGATGTTGATATTGTGTGGCTTTTATGTCCTTATTGTTCTCGTTGTTTTTATTATTCTATTATTGTTTTATTATTTATATGTATTGTTTCAGTTATCAGTCCCGTTACTGGGTCCACTGGATCTGTTGGAATCTGAATAAATATAATACAAAATACAATACAATACATGAGCAGAGCACCTTTCCTTTGAGCTTACGCGATGTGCGTCTATCTCTCATCGTCTTTCCTCCAATGTGTAGGACAAGTTGACATTTCCTTTGATAATATATGCACACACACACACACACACACACACACACACACACACACACACACACACACACACACACACACACACACACACACACACACACACACACACACACACACACACACACACACACACACACACACACACACACACACACACACACACACACACACACACACACACACACACACACACACACACACACACACACACACACACACACACACACACACACACACACACACCAGACCTGGAGCCGAGTACATTTTCATGAGTACAAGTACGAGTACGAGTACTTTGATGATGGATGAGTACGAGTACGAGTACATTGCTAAAAGCTGAGTACGAGTACAAGTACGAGTACATTCTCACGAGTACGAGTAAAAGTACGAGTACATTTTTTAAAATATAAATTAAATAAAAAAATTATTTAATTAATCTAATTTATATAACTCAGCACAAGTGAATATGCAATGGCAGTTGATACATTTTTTATGAAGAAAACTAAGAAAAACCTCTATTTCATCAACAATGAAATTCACTTCATTGGCATTAATTTCAGTGGCATCGTATGATCTTATCATATATTTGCCATTGCACCGAATGAACATGAGTTATTCACAGGTTGAGTCTTTCAGGCTGCACCGTTCAGGGCAGAATACTTTCTCGGTTATGCTAAATACCCTTTCAACTGGTGCTGATGAGGCCGAAATGCTGAGATGGTGAGGGACCAACTGAGCCAGAATTGGAAAACTCAGAACTGCAGTGGGTCACTGTGACGATCTGTACATGGTTGACTGAGGTATTCATTCACCTCTACAATCAGCAATCTGCTGATATTATAAGTTTGCAGTTTATATTTTCTGATCGTAGACTACTAATTGTTGAGAGGGTTAGCACATGTCCACATAGCAGGCTCAGCATCCCCTTTGGACTTTTTAGCCAGGCTGCTGGCATGGGATTATACTAGTGTAGGAGGCAGTCTGACTTGAGCCAGCTTACTTCTACAGAGGAAGACTGGCATTTCTTGTTCTTAGCAGTTAGCACTGTCAGCCTCTGTCAAGTGGCATGGTCTCCAGACTCCATCAAAGGCATTTCCTGTCTAACTGGTGGGCTAACTGCTAATTGGCTCTTTATGGACATCCTGGTGGTTTAATTAAACAAACAGGTTTATGGCCTGAACTGATAGCCTACAATTATTGTTTGCAGAAGAGGGTGTTTCTGACTGGGAAAAGATGCTGTCTGTTGCCATATTTGGGTATCATAAATCATGGTTATCAGAGAATGATGATGTACTATGTGTAGGGATGGTAAGGTGGTATTCTATCAGAATTAACAAAGTATTTAAACAATAGTTGAACATTTAAATATTTCAGGAAAGTTTAATTTTATAACCAAATATATTTATTTTCCCCAGTACATATTGAGAAAGTACTCAGATGTACTCGTAATGTACTCATAAAATCTGAGTACAATGAGTATGAGTACGAGTACGAGTACGAGTCCATGACCCATAAGTTTTATGAGTACGAGTACGAGTACGAGTACTTCAAAAATGTACTCGAGTACACGAGTACACGAGTACCGAGTACTTCGGCCCCAGGTCTGACACACACACACACACACACACACACACACACACACACACACACACACACACACACACACACACACACACACACACACACACATATATATGAAGTAATCTGATGGTGTTCTATAATAACAGAGCGCCGTAGCGTCTCTCACCCGCGCACCGTTGTTCAACCGACTCAGTCTCGTGGATTAGTTTCGGAAACAGACCCGACTGTCGCTGCGATATTTATATATAAAACTCTGAACCGCGATCTTTATCATCGGAGAGTTTGAGCCCGAACAGATACACGATAATCACGTCGCGCCATTGACGTTGATGCGACCTCGGGAACAACGCAATTACATCGTAAAGTTGACATTTATTCATTCAGTATCGGGCGTTCGCTGAACTGGCTGCCGGTAAACTCAATGGAAGGCGACATATGTACGGCTGTCGATTTGACAATTTTATTGGTAGGTTGCTAATATTTCATATATTAGATACCATGCTAATAAATCCTTCGTATTGATATATTACAATCCACGATTGCATTTGTATGTCTCAATTAATTTTTATATCGGCATATATCTTCTACCAAAATTCGTATCCCTTAAAATGATGAAATTTTCAAATGTCTATGGACTTGACAATTTTATAGTCAGATCGCTCTTCTTTAATTTTTCACACAACTCTGATGATGTCTTAATTATTCCATGTAACAATCCACTTTTGCATTTGTATTTATCAAATTATGTCCATATTTGTTTTTTCTACGAAAAATCCCTATCTTTAATACGGCGACATTTTCACGTGTATGTGGATTTGTGAATTTTGCACATTAACGGTTGAAACTGCAGACTGTACTAAACTCGGTCTGTGCTAAAAGAAGATTGATGACAATTTTATCGAGTCTTGCAATGAGGACGAAATTAGCGTAACACATATATTAGTAATAGCGAGTTGGGATCAAACCTGGTCGGACATATTTAATAATTATATGTATATTCATAGCAGCCACCGCTTTAACATGTGGGCAACCTTTGCACTGCTAACTGGTAAGAAACGTATATATTTACATTTTGCAAAAGTCATCTTCCAGAAAAGCTTGTGTGTGTTCGTAATTATGGTGGACTAAAACAAATCTCTATCTACCAGGAAATTCACCGGTTAGCACCGACAGATAGCAAATCGCGTCCGTGATTAAAAAGTAATACAATAATGCACTTTTTAGGCTTTGTCATACGTATTTATTAATCAAACTAATGACATATTGATTTGTAAGTTAGAAAGTTAGAAACCATGATCATGCGAAGCTTCAGTGTTCGATCGTTCGTTCGAATCTGGCATATGTGCTATGGTGGGTCGTAGTCTTATTTGCCATAGCTGTGATGTAGGCTAGTCGATAGCGATGTTTGATTTTCGCTAATCAATTGTTTAATTATGAATATTGGAGCACGGGTTGATGGACATTACGAATTTCCCATTATTGAATTGCCGAAATAATTTCGCACGCATGCTATTTGTTTAAAGCCAGCTACAGCTAGTAGGAAGGATCATTTATTAATTTACGCAATTAGTCCAGTTTTGTCTGCCCAAAGTATAAAATGGTTATTACTGAGTAAAACATAAATTGAATTTGTTTCAGCCAGCCCCCCGTCCCCATGGTAACAAACAAAATATCCGCCATATTGATCAAATATTTGCAAATTTGGAGACACTACCATTCTTTATTGGACAATATATAATTATCAGTCTTGAAAATCCATGTTCAGTAAACATTCTATTGTGCAATGACTCGAGAAAATGTTGTGCTTAGATATTAAAAATAATTTCTTGGTAAAATTCGACAAAAACATGGCTTTTTCATCAAATATCTATTTATCGTTCAAACTGTTGACGATTTTTGTAAAGTATCTTGTCATTGCGCAGAATAGAGCCTGCTGAATACAACATTCAACGCTTTATTTAGACAGCACAATTACTCCCAAAGATATGCGTTTCCCAATGCAGAAATGTGAGATAAAATGTTTTTGAGAAGAAAGCAGATTGCTTAATGGGTTTAATTACTTGATATCGACTCGATTGATCCATGACTAAAAGTCATTTAGAGGTATGTAATTGTTATATAAGTAACCTTTATTTATAGTAAACATACAAAGCTATCATAATCTGGCAAACAACTATTTTGAGTTTTATTCAAAAAACTATTTCGCCTGGATGTCTGACTTTAATGACGATCTAACAAAAACACGTTCACATTTTTACCCTTAATTGTATCTACTAGGTCTAAACGATTTTGTTGAAGCGCAGTGCCCTTCGGTTTACGCGAGCCTTTATAAAAAATATAAATAATCAGTGTTGACCGAATTACTTTTAGTTTGTACTCGAGTAAAGTACAAGTAACTCACCTCAAACTACTTAAGTAAAACTAAAAGTACATTGAAAAAAACTTACTTGAGTAAAAAGTAAAAGTAACGTTCAAAAGTACTCGAGGTAAGAGTAAAAGTACAATCCAATACAATTTCAACATTACAGCAGGCACAGAAAATGCGAGACTAAAATAGCTGCTTTACTCTGCACGAACCTTAACCCAATAACAGTCATTAAATAAAATAAATAAATAAATATAATAAATAAGTGGTAGGAAGTTACAATAGGGATCTGTTTCACAAGTTTCTTCAGATATGTTAATGAAAATGGCATTGTTTACATTAAGGGCTAATAAGGGGACCATAGTCGTCATGCCCAGTAAACGACAGTATAACACAGATAATAGCAGTATAGTTACGAACATGGGCACTTGTTTAGTATCTGGGCTCACCCCAATTTCGTCGAAAGAACTACACTTTGGCCCAACTTTGAAAGCTCGGTGCGGTACATCCACCATTCAACACTATCCCAGTCATATTTGGTTTACGAAAATATTGCGTCTTAGCGAACTTTTGAGGCCAAGAGGTCAACCCGGTTTGGGCCAGTCTGCGCCGCTGCGGCCGTGCATTACCGTAATGAGCAGCGAATATCATCCTCGCAAGCCAGGGCTGTTTGCCATACAAAACTAGCCCTGGCTGATCCCCTACGCGAAGTGCGGAAGTTAGCCGAGTCAAACTAGTAATTGACTTCGCCAGTCGCGACCGCATCACCCGTGAGAACAGCGCAAATACCCGCCTCAATTTGAAGACGGATAAACGACTTCTTGGAATCCCAATATATAATGACCCGTTCGCCAATTAGCGCGAGCAGCTGAGCGGTATTGTGTATTCGAACTGCTTCTACTTCCTAAGCAATCCATGTAACACGAGCCACGGTTGGTTGAAATTACTCCTATTATGGCCACCATATCTGCCGAGATCCACTGATCTAGTGAGCGATTACATAGGCTGAGCTTAAAAAGGGGGAATGAAACGATTGAACAACCACAGCCCAAACATAAGAACATACCATTTACAGTACAAGTCACCATGATTTGACAAGTACAGCGTCACGGTATATTTTAAATAATTTTTCAAACGTAGCTACTATCGGCACAGGGCGCCGCCATCATGCTCTAGGAGCGTGTGGTTGTACATCCGGTTTGATTGGCGAGATGTCTCCCAAAGATGTATACAGCAATTCGATAGGCGACGCAGCGTAGCTCTCAGAAAAACCGACGAAACGCATACAAACACATAAAAAGAGAACAATTTAATGCACTGCGTGGCTACTAGATATACTATAAGTGTTAGTAAGCAACTTTTCACATACTTCCACAGAAGGATTCCAACAGAAAAAAAACAAGTTATAGATGATGAATTTGACGTGTTCGCCGGCGGCAAGATTGGCAAAAGTCTGCGGTGGTCATTTTCAAACGCCGATTGCAAGCCTAAATACGAAAGTGACGAGCATAAAAAGACATTGAACGTCGAAACATAATTCTTGGTTAAAGTCACAGGTCCATCTTCAGTCGATTTGTTTACATATAATTATGCACCGATGAAGTAAAATTAAACGAAATCGACGTGGAAGCTCGACATTATTGCCTTATTTGGAGGGTGAAGCGGCGCGTAGGAAATAACAAGCCGAAACCAGCTTCTTGTTGCCAAGGTGACTCGGCACTCACGAGTTCCGTCAGGTATCATTACGACCACTATATAGTCCCGCAGTTCTAGTTCAAAGTCTGCATATATACAAATATGACGTATTCAAAATTTAAATGTAATAAGAAATGTGAATGTGATAAAGTACAAATACGTGTGAATACTATGATATAAATGGGAATAATGAGTGCTTGTAATCCGCCGATTTAGTTTACGGCAAGTCGTGCCGGCGTGTTGCTACGTCTGAATACCGCAACGTCTACATCTACGAGTCTATGTTATCGACTTAGTTGCTGGTGGGGGGAATAACCTTCAAAATAATTACAAAAATAAATGTCAGCTACCGTAGCCAGTATAACGTTTTGCGAAATAGTGTCGTCATCTATTAATCAACATTAGTCACAGTCCGGACCAAGCCCTGTCAAAAATGTATTGTAGGCATTGTCATTGGAATGTATTAATTTAAAAGAAATAGTTAAAGACAAATATGATTGAAGTTGGACTGCTCAAATACTATAAAATGTAACCGCATTTAATTAAGTGACATTACAAGTATTTAAATCCTTAAAAATACTTGTTATACAGTCAATAGCATACAACAAAACACTGTAGTCATATCTGATATCATTAGTTATTGGCATAGTAAATAGGTTCACATCAGTCAACTAAAGTCAATCACCATGTAGGCCTAATACTAATTTATGTGTCTCAAATATTGGCTTGTAACAATGGACCCTGAATTGATGCTCCAGTTTTGAGGCGACAATTTAGCAAGCATGCTATCATACCAACTTTTTTCCTGATATAGATTGCATGACTGCAAACACCAATGTATGATTTTAATAACAAGGACATTGTATATAATTTAGTGACTTTTGAATGTAAGCCTAACAAGGAAAAAAGGAAATAACGTCACAGGAAAAAGCCACAAAGATTAATAAATATGTATTTTGTATTTATAAAGTTCAAATGTTAAACACATTTGAGTGCACATGCATTTTAATCATAAAAATTAAAGATAACACACATATATCCACTAAAAAAAACCGTTGAAAAAGTCACTTGTAAATCGCACTTGTGCTCCAATTTTAATTAATATTTGCAAGATTGTGTCATTTTGTTCATAATATATAACGGAAGTATCCAAACAACCATAGGGCCTAATACCGAGCGCAAGCTTCGAAGGATCCAGCGAAGGATTTAGCACGCGAGATGACATCGTCCCTCGTGATAATACAAATGTCATTTGTAGTGCTGTCACGCCATCGAACTGTAGTGTCAAAACACAAAGGAAGCCAGTGGTCGTGTCGCCAGTGCGACACTTTGTCGATGCAATTAATACTGACAATACTGTTGTTCCATTGAACATTCACCATGACCGTGGGTATGCAAAGTTGCCATCGCAGTCTAGCACGCCTTCTTCGACTGACCCTGACCATGGCAGTTCTGTCAATATAGACGCCCTTCGGATGTCCCAGTCTCACTATCGCCATCTTCAGACGATTCTGTCTGCAACAGCGAGAAGAGAAACATTGAAGCGAGTGATGCAGAATATGTTGTAGCATGTGACAGCGGTATCACTGATGATGACTCAAGCGGTTCTTACACTAATGGGAAAGAGAGAAAGTTTGTCATCTGTGAGAAAAACATCATTTCACTTTTATGCACCTGCTAAAACACCAAACTGCAATAAACCACTTATATCAAAGCCTAGCATCACAGTGACTGGATTTGCAGTGGTTGTGACCACAGAATGTGTTGATGGCCATTCGTTCATGTGGCACTCGCAACCCAAGATTGGTAACATTTATGAGAGTAACTTGTTGATACCAAGCGTCCTCTTCCTGACTGGACATTCATTCACTGTGTACAATTTGGTCAACCTAATGAACCTATGTGCCTTGTCACCCCGCCAGTGCTACAACATACAGCGGGCATACATACTGCCAGAGATAGAGGACATGCCATTCAGAGGCCATCATGTCAGCTCTGGCCGGACAGAGCGTGGTCGCATCAGACGATGCAAGATATGACAATCCAGGACACAACGCTACATTTGGCATTTACTTCATCATGGACACTGACAGCCAACTCATCGTTGCTCAAGAAACTGTTCGGGTCACAGAGGTCAAGAACAGTTACTGGATGGAAGTGGAGGGCTTGAAATGCTGCTTGGACAACCTGACTGACCATGGGGTGAAGATCACCACACTTGCCACTGACAGACATCCCAGCATTAGAAAGAGAAAGAAATAAAGGTTGTTGCCTGCCAAAAAAGTTGAAGTTGTCCCTTTGATAGGCGCAATTGCCAACCACCTGTGGTATTGCGCATCAGCTTGTGATGGTGATCCCCGCTTGATGAAGGAGATGTGGATCTCGCTCCTCCATCACATCAGGAATTCCATTCATGGACAGCAGGCGCAGAGTTGTACCGGAAGTGCAGTCATGCAACGTATACACAACAAGAAGTGAAAACAACACTGAAGGTACAGAAGCCTTCACTGTCCAGAAAGCTATACTGGACTGTTGCCTACTGTATGATATAGAGAGCGTTATGAAGTGTGTTCACACTGGTGAACTGGAAAGCTTACATGCCCTCTTCCTCAAGTATGCACCCAAGTTCAGCCGTCAAGGCATCATAGCCAGACTCCACTTGGCCACCATTGACCACAACACAAATACAAGGTAAGGCTTGTGATATCAATAGTGTTAACATTTGATGTTACAAAATAATGTATCAGTTGCTTGACAAAGCTGCACACTTTAGAAATCCAGCATTGCATTAGGAAATAAACTGAAATGGCTGAAAATCCCTGCCTGTACTTGATAGCAAAACAATGTTAGGAATACAGTTTCGAAAATACAATCTCACTGCACAAGAGTATGCATGCAAACAACAGATAACATAATTAAAATTGAGGACATTTGTTTATTGTTACTTGAATTGTTTAATTATATATCAATGGAATTGGAATGGTATGCTTTGGAATTGCTTATTGAAATATCTCACTACTGTATAGGACCTCCTAAAGTAAGGAACATCCACTTAAAAGCTTGTATCCTAGTTGTGGTATGCAATGTATTTTATTAGACACTATTCTATGTAGGGAACTTTGGGTATATGTAATTTACTGGAATAGTTTAACCAAGTCCAAACATGTTACTTATAGTGAGTTTTTTGCAACAGACTACCATTCTCAAACATCACAGTGAACTGTACATGTATTTGTTCATATGACTCACTGTACACTTTTAATGTGGCTTCTAGGACGTGTGTCACAAAAATGATAAGGGCCATTACCATTAAAACTGGACTGTTACCATCAAGTTTAGTAAAATTAAAGTGCCATCTTACAACAAAATATATATTTTTTTTTAATCTGTATGTTTTAGCCAGTATTATTAAAGTGTACTACAAACTAATGAAGCAGCAAAGGATTCAGCTATATGTTTTTTTATATATTCATACTTCATTGTTAGTATTACATTTGACATTATCACAAAACAACATCTCAAAAAGTACTTAATAATAATAAGAACACTTATATAGTGCCATAAATCTAGATAAATCCATTTGGAGGCACTTGATAGATTTTGAAACTAGTACTACAAGTTTTGAATCTGTATCTTGAATAATAATACTTGTTTTCTTGACACATGGCCCTAGTGTTGAAAGTTGAAACCCACAATTATGTAAAACTGGAACTGTAATGGAATATTTTGTATGTAATAATTTTTGTATCACAATATTTGATCATAATGATGACTCATATCATCAATAAACGTGTTACTTATTGATGTACTATATGTGCACAGGACTGACACAGACCCAAATTGTAATACAGTTGGATTAAAATGTGTCACAGTGTGAAGTGAATCAACTGAAAGAAACATTGAAAACGGGTGTGTGAATTTGACTAATGCATTGGCACAGTCTGCCATGTAGTCTTATTTATTTGTGAATTGTTTCTCCATATGAATAAACTGTTGATATATTTCATGTTGGCTTCAGTATTACAAATCGAATTATGAATAGGGACATGCAAGACACTACAGATCACATTGTTGTTGCCAAAAATGGGATAAGAAGGCACAAAATAATTCATTCTTCCTTTTGGTCAATCTAATCTTACTTATCCATGTTTTTTATTTTCACTGTACACTCACCTGTATAGTGCAATGTCCATAGCTTAAATTTTCATAAACCCCATTCGCTTCTGGATACAGTGCAGGCTCGTATAACACGTCTGTTGCCTTTTCCAAGTCTCTCCCTTGACCACAACGTGAAGTGACGATAGGCGGCTAATCGAATCAATCGATATGTTCTGAAAGTTCATTTATTTGCATTAGTTGATAATAAACAACCGGTATCTTCTAATTATTGTTATACTGGCAAAACTGTGTGTTTGATCAATATCACATCATGAATTGGTTCATTTGTTTGTGAAGGGCTGTAATCATTATGATTGTAAGACTACATTTCATGATGTGGTCTTGATAACACACACACATAATAAACATAACATTTTTATTATATTAAAAACTCCACTTAAATATTTTTGTATCAATAATACATTGCACAATGTCCTGATTATGCATCTATTAATGCATGGTAGTGTGCAATTTGTCTACATTTTTATATAAATTAAGCAAGTTGCTTGAACACTTTTAAATAGGGAATTAAACAACTGTATAAAAAGGATGCACACATCCTGTCAAGAATAAAAGTAAGTTTATTAAGAAAATGATAAAAAATTGTTTCATGAAAATCATAGACATAGTATTTTATGAAGATTGAGTGAACCTGAACATTTGAGGTGGGAACAAGTATAATTATTCTATTTAAGTTTGAAATAGTTATTGCTAGAATAATTATTTGATACCTGTTGAACTACGTAGTACTTACCTACTAGCTATTGGTCGAATCAACGAGTCTGCACGCAAATCATACAATGACAACAGACCGACTTCCTAGTTCCAACACCGCCCTGTTGGTGCAAACCGTTTCGAAGTCGTCACTCGTAATCGGTAATGACACTAAATAGGGAGGTCAGACCAATTTACCTCCCCTTCTGACAACATGGGAGACAGGGGTCCCAGTTTAGTGGCCGTAGTTTATTATCATGCATTCTACCTGTTGGTTTGTGAATTTTTTTATGTTGTATTAATGTCAATGTGTGTATCTGCGCTGAAAAAAAAATTTGTGGCGGTGTTTATTAGCGGTAATGATTTTTTTACTCTCAGTGTCGTATTTTGGTTTTCTTGATTTACGCGTGCGGCCATCTTGGATCACGTTGACAGGCCCCACCTATCAAACTGATTTGCGAGATTATGTTAATGAGTACATCCATATTGAAATGTGATGAAGAAAGAGGAAATTCAGAGGAAAATGAATCTGAAAATATAATTGTAATCCGTCGATAAAAAATTATAGTAATTATGGATTTAAAATGGCCTATGTTTGACGATGTTTTGTGAGTATTTAGTTAGTTGGTTTCAGCGGAAAGCATATGCCGAAGGGTAAAGAATTGTGTCAACGATAACGTGATTACAGTGATGGCTTACCAATTGATAGCACAAACATGCACAACGTCCGTTTATGGAACCCCCGTCTAAAATGATATCGCCATTTTGCCTTCTTCCCTGTATGCACGCAGTGCGTCATGGTATACAATGCACTCGTGACTCGGATAGCGATGTGATCGACAGCGGGTGACTTTGATTAATACTGCCAAGTACATATGCCTACACCTGAGTAATTCATTGCTGCCATGTTTAATGTAACTGATTGATGTTTATATTAATATATTATTAGTTTATTTATTGGTATTACTTTAGTTTAATTATACAACTGTTGAGCTATTTAGCATATACATAATATTGTATATTTTTGTATTTGATATGTATGTACCAGTTTTTTATATATTAAGATTACAGAATAAGATTATATCTTTGTATTTGTCACTATATAGTATACATAAAATAATATACATTAGGTAAACATTATGATTTATTGTATCTATTAATTATATATACTCATAGACAAATAAGTATAATAGTATGCCCTATTGTTGATGATAACAATGGGTTTAACCACAGTATATTACAAGTTAATTGGTTTGGCAATCATAGTAGTTATGGGATTTGCCCAGTGTAACAAGTGTTGTGTATTGGGGGACTATTATTGGCATTTTGTGCCACAGTGTATTATGAGTTAATTGGCTTGTCAATCATCGCAGTCATTGGCTTTGCCCAGTAAAACAAGTGTTGTGTAATGGGATACTAGTATTGTCAGTTTGTGGTTCTAATTCACAATCAACAAATCCTTTCATGTGGTTGTAAGTTCATACAGTTGTTTTAATGTTACGAAGATAGAACCACATTGATCATCTTTGCTCAGTTGCTGTGTCGTGTTCATGATTTAATGCTATTGTAATACATGATGTGTGTGTGTGTATTTACTTTTTTATGTGTGTATTTATTGTTACATGTAATTTTGTATTGGCCTTCTTTATAGATGGCAAAAGACTCAAGATGATAAAAAGTAATTTTCTTGTGATTTATGTACACAATCAGATCCGTCAGAAAACGTTTGGAAAAATTCATGAAATTTTGAACTTTGCAAAACTGTAGTTTTCTTAATGTTGTACTTAGCTACATGAAATGAATAGCATTGTACTTCTTATAGTGACCACTATGTGGGAAAAAAAAAAAAAAATTGTCCTTGTGATTTATATGCAAAATCAAATCTAACGGAAAATTGTCGGAAAAAAACATGAAATTAGAAACTTTACAAAACTGCAGTTTCTTTAATATTTCATTGATGTACATGAAACAAGCACCATTGCACTTCTATTAGTGACTATTATCAGGGGAAAATAATTTAAAAACAATTCTTGTGATTTATAAGCAAAATTAGATCTGTCAGAAAACCGTCAGAAAATTTCATGAAATTCAAAACTTTACCAAGCTGTAGTTTTTTTAATATTTCACTTAGACACATGAAACAACTACCATTGTACTTCTTATAGTGACTACTATCAGGGAAAAATGAGAAAACATTTTTTTTTACGAAACAAAATTTTGTTCCGACCACCCTACACTAAATCTAATGCAGGCATCTGCAAGATCTGTCATACGGTGCAGTACGGCAGCTATATCCCTACAGCACAGCAACTCGATGTGCGTCGACATTGTCATTGGGACGCAGTGTCTACACAAACACCATGCGACATTATTAAGTCGCGTAACGTCTTCGTCGTCGATAGACCAACTGTCACTGTCCGAGTCCCACAACTGAACCTGACCCGGGGCCAGACATTATCGGACCGTGGATCGCACACTGTCACTGGGTGAAACCCGTATGGCACAAGCCCTTTGTGTGTGTCAACCGTATCAACCGTAATTTTCGAGTGACAAGTCGAACTAGAGTCTTCATCTGTCGTATCGATTTTCTCCCCAAGTGATACGGAAGTTTAAAAAATCACTTTTAATAATTCGTCTCTACCAAAATCCTTCGACGTCTTTGTCAACAAAATAAAAATAGTCCCGGTATGCGCGCGCATCTAATATTCTGAACTTTGCTTTGAAAACCCCGCCCCCTTCTGACAGCTAAAATCTTCGTTCGGGAAGTGCGACTTTAACAACGATTTCATTGGTTATAAATCGTTGCCATTTAATTTCACCTTTTTATTTCGAACGCGTATACAAGTTATTTGTTGACCTATAGAACGCCTATCGTGTATAATAGGGCACCATATCTTTGTTTTCGCACATAAATGTCTACTAATGAAGTAAACCGAAAAACCCCGAAATTTAACATTGATTAGATAGGAGTGAATCAAACCACTCGCTTGGAACAAAGATGGCGATACGTAGTGCTCTATAGCGACGATTTAGGCATTTTTTAGTTTGTCTTATAAATGAGTACGTTTCTGTTAACATTAATGTATACTTATATAGTATATATTTAAATATGTAGCATGAAACAGCTGCATTTCATTTCCCCTTTAAATTTAGAGTTTCGCAAAGCGATCAGCCAGGGGGTACTGCTGGCTGACGCTGACGTAATCAGCAGCAGCAACCACTGACGCGTGAGGATGGCGTATATTGTTGCAACCCGAATCGCTCTTTGGACTTTAAAAGTGCACTGAGACGCAATATTTTCGTTACATAAATACACCTGGGATGATGATAAATGGTGTTAGTAACGCATTGATATATAAAATTTAGGCAAAAATTAAGTTATAGCGACCAAATCTAGGTGGGCCCAGATAAACCGCGAAGGGAGCTGAAGAGTTGTTGCGTTGCTGTCATTTCGTGACTTGAACCTGAAAAACGCTGACAAATACGGCCATGGGTGTTCAAAGAAACATTCAGGCCCAGCGCTTTCTTGACACTCGACATCCATAATAACATCCATCCCAAAATAATCATTCCAAACGAGTGAAACGTGAAACGACTTCCCGCTCTGTGATCTCTTATTTACAGATGCGTTGACGCGCTATCCCAAGACGAGGTTTGCATGCAAATATAATTGCGACCTGGCCGGTGAATCGGCGATAGGATCCCCGTGGCAACTAGACAGGGGGATATTGTAACGACAATATTTCGCGAAGTAAACGAAAGTAGCGAAGTAAAAAGTATTGTTGCATTATATAAAACTCCTTCGTTACAAGTAAAAGTACTTTATTAAAATTGCACTTCGTTACATGGCGATTACTTGAAAAACTACTTGAGTATTGTAACGAAGTATTTGCACTTAGTTACATGCCACCACTGTAAATAATGTACGTAAAAAGAGAGTGTTATTAGAAGACTTTATCACTGTTTTGCCTTCAACTGGCAGGACACGATACTGTAATAGCATTTCGACCTCACGGTCCGAATACTTCATAGCAAAAATACCTTCTATGGAATCCTCAAATATCGAAACTTGTTGACCTATTTCGAAAAGGGACATGGTAATTAGCATTGAAATTGTATTTTAATACAAGGCTTACCATGCACCTTTTGAGACACGGTAGGACCACCAACTTTACAAAGTTGAAGGTCTGGTCCCTAATGTCTCAGCTCCGATGTATATCGATATTATAGATTACTGCGTCGGGCGTCGATGAAAATCCTTCGCAAACCGCGCGGAGTGACTACCTTTGGCCATACTTCGCGAGATTGGCCATGCATTTTTGCGCGGTCACACTATGTCCGGGTGTGCGGACATCGACACCGGATTCCTGCGAGCGCCGGTTATTTCCGCTACAGGCGATACATACCATGCGGCATGCGGCTGGCAAGAGGAACGCCCCTGTTGGCACAAGCGAAAGCCGGGCTGCTGGGATCAAACTCGTGAATGCAAACTAGAAAACGTGACGAGCTTCGCCAACAACAATACGACGCCATTACTACGCCGACTGCGCCACGCAATAAACTCAAGCTATTCCCCGTGACTCTCCAACTACGCCAACGACAATCCGCTAGAGGCTTTTGTGATCGAACTGAAAGTGCTTCCCGTGACGACTTCAACGGTGTGTATCAATTACCCAAGCTGCCGATAATTCGGAGAAGGCGTTGGGCGTGCACGGCACCAGACTAAATGTTTCGTTTATATATTGCTGCAGTGCATCAGAACGCCGTAGCGTCACTCACCCGCGCACCGTGTTCAACCTATTCAGTCTCTAGACGAAGTCTCGTGGATTAGTTTATGAAACACACCCGACTGTTGCTGCGATATATAACACCCTGAACCGCGATCTTTATCATCGGAGTTTGAGCCCGAGAGCAGATACGTCATTGACATTGATGCGACGTAGGGAACAACGCAATTGCATCGTGAAATAAAAATATATTCATTCAGTACCGGAAGTTCGCTGAAATGGCTGCCGGTGTTTACTCAATGGAAGGCGACATATTTACGCATTCCAATGTGACCGCGTCTCCGTTCTCTGCCGTCAACGCGACGACAGAGAAAGCGATATCGGAGGATCTTCGATTGACGCGGATTATCGTGCGGAGTACTCTCATCCCGGTCGTTGCCGTGTTCGGTGTACTCGGCAACGTCCTCAACATCGTCGTGTTGACCCGGAAGTGGATGTGTTCGTCAACAAACTACTACCTGACGGCGCTCGCCATCTACGATATTCTTTATCTTGTGCTTGTGATTGTCTTTCCAGTTATGCTGACGGATATCCGTATAGTAGCTGACTCGGTCGTCGATATCTTCAGCAACACAGCCATCTGGTTAACCGTGACGTTCACGATTGAGCGCTACATCTGCGTGAGTAACCCGATGCGAGGCCGCGTATTGTGCACGCCGAAGCGAGCCAAGTATGTCATCGCAGGCGTGTGCATCGTCGGTGCTCTGGTCAACTTCCCTGTGGTTCTTGAGCCGTGGATAGGCGAGTGTCCGTCGTTTAAATTCGGCTACAAGAACGTCGTGCAGGCGCTTTTCTTTTATCTGCCGCTCATGCTGCTCTCAGTCTTCAACACTCTGCTCGTGCGCAACGTCGTGCGCGCGTCACGTGAGCGCGCCGCCATGATGCTGGGTACGATGACGTCATCGCGACGCGCGCGTCGTGCCGCCGAACAGACGCGCGTCACGACGATGCTCATCGTTGTCGTCGTTGTCTTCCTCGTGTGTCAACTGCCGCAGGCCGTCATGAACACGCTCGGCGCAACGATGGAGACGACTGACAACTTACTCATACTGTACAACATCGCCAACCTTCTCGTTGTCATCAACTCCGCCGTCAATTTCGTGCTCTACTCGTCCTTCAGCGGAAAGTTCCGGCGCACCTTCAGACATGTCTTATTGCGGTGCGCGGCGCGGTTTGGGCTCCTTTCTGACACCGACACGCCCGCCAGTCTGCCCTGCACGCCCATGCACTCGCTGACGCCGAGTCCCGCCGTGAGTCGACGTGGCTCGCCCGTCAGTCAGAAATCGCTCGCCAAAAACAACTTCCTGCAAGTGAATCCGAACTTTGACAGGTGACATGCGCTTGTTGTTTGACAATCGCCTCATTGCTCCGGCGGACAAACACGTTCTACTACCTAGGACAGCTGCAGGCGGATTCAGAAAGATCGCACCGGTCAGGAATATTAGTGTCGACGTCTTCAATTCACAGAAACTGGTACTACG
The DNA here is from genome assembly GCA_963995525.1 of Escarpia spicata. Classification (NCBI taxonomy): domain Eukaryota; kingdom Metazoa; phylum Annelida; class Polychaeta; order Sabellida; family Siboglinidae; genus Escarpia; species Escarpia spicata. The sequence goes on along the minus strand of OZ023209.1, from coordinate 17,309,807 downwards.
TAAACTGGCGGAAGGGACGTGAGGACGTATATGAAAAACATTTATACGCGTAACATGCCCCCAATCCGACGCCAGTGGATCGTTTCGTTTTTCGCTCATTAGCCTGAATTTACTCTCTAAAGTCGATTTCGTTTATTAGCAGCAATCTTGTATACTGAAGACTGCCAACACAGCAAGATGCGCCACCTGGAAAATTAAGACTGTCAACATAACAATGCGCTACCTGGACAATTTCGCCGGTGTGTCACGCAAATATCGTAACAAATGCAATTCTTCTGAGCACGATACGCGACATTTCAAAATAACCATGATTCACGACGTCACATTCCCTCGGACGACTTTATCTCTCTGACATACATGCGCCGATGGACATGGATTCTGAGCTGAACTAACATATTTAGATCTTCTCTGTATCACTATGGTTAAGAGAGATGGGCGATAGCGAATGCCTCCATAGACTGACAACTTAAATTGATTAGTGATATGTTTATAATTATTCAGTAGTGACGTTACTGAAGCGAGTGAACGCATGGCCGTGAACGGCGGCAAGGCACAACTCGAAAATAGCGTTTTTTATTATAAATTTGTATGTGTGATCATAATATTTTCCATTAAATCCATACATACTGTGCTACTGCTGTTTTGTAAAATCGAACAAGGAGTATTAGGAAACACATAAACATGAAATAATATGAACATGCGCGCCTGCGACAGGATTCCAAGCATTTGCTAATTACAAGATGCGCTTGCTTGATTGATCGATCGCCGTCTGCTGTCGTCGTTATTTTTCGTGCAAACGAAGTGTGTAGCTAGGAAGTACGATACTCGAGACACAACTGGCAACGTCTTGGACGAGGTGAACTCAGGTAGGGGAAGTAGGGGCATGTCCGCACCTCGAGGCATGTCCGCACACCCTATTATTGACGCATCGCGTAACATCTGGTTATTGGAATCATGTCAAACAGTAGCGTCTAACCCCCAAATCAACCATTTGCATGTGCTATTTGATTAGAGTTTCGTAAGTAAATAGTTATGAAATAAAACGTTGTTTTCTTAAAAACTGATGTAATTTTACTCATATACTGTCAGATGTATTATATCAACAGTAAAGCGTGCATACGAATGTATTTATATAATTCCAACCTGCATTTTAACAGTGTTGTAATAGTGGAAATACAGCTTACTTTCATGAGCAGCATTTTCGAACAATTCGGAAATGTTCACGTGTTGGATGCTTGGGGCATGACCGCACACGCCTGTGCGGTCATGCCCCACACTCTGTGCAGACATGCCCCATTTGTCGGCGGTTATATATAACCTACTTAGATATACATTTGGATACTTCAATTGCTTAGTGCGTGTATTATTGGAAACGTCGATATTAGATACTACATGATGATTATTTATAATTACCGCACATAAATCATTCGCTGCTTCAATGTCCATTAGACTGTATCATGTTGGCCTCACATCGTGCCACGTTGTATATCATTAGTACCATATTACATTTAAACAAATGAAGCTTAATTTATAATTACGCATAGGCGTACATAACCACGATGGCAAATTATATTTAATCTATAACATAGTAGCCTATATAGGTTAAATAACACTGCAACTGATCTAGGCTAACAGCTGGCGTGATTACTTCAGGTGCACAATGGTGAGACGCTATAGGAGGAAAACCAACAAACAGTCATGGAGCGATGAAAACATGCGACTGGCTATTGAGCTGTGGAACAAGGGGGGCGTTGGATATCGCCAGATTGCGAAGCAATTCAATGTGCCCTGGTCAACACTGCGAGATCGCATAAAGAATAAGAACAAAATCATAACCGGCGATAAACAAGGTTTTGCAGGGGGGTTTAGAACCATCTTCTCTGAGGAACAAGAAAGCGAATTGTGTCTATACATCCTCCGTATGGAAGAGGTCTTACTTGGACTGAGCAGAGATGACGTACGGCATGTCGCCTACCAGATGGCCGTGCGGAACAACATTCCGCACAACTTCAACAACCAAACTGAAATGGCAGGAAGTGACTGGCTCATGTCGTTTCGGTATCGGCACCCGGAATTATCGTTGCGAACGCCGGAAGCTACGTCGGCGGCACTAGCACGGGGCTTTAATAAGGCCAATGTAGATAGGTTCTATGCATTGTACAGCGAATTGATCGATGCCAATATGTTTGAGCCAGGCGATGTATACAATGTAGACGAGACAGGTATTACAACAGGGCAGGGTAGACCATCTAAAATACTCGCCCGGTGCGGGAAGAAACAAATTGGGTGTCTAACATCGGCAGACCGAGGAACTCTTGTAACAGCAGTCATCGCCATGAACGCGGCAGGCAACTATGTGCCTCCCATGTTGATTTTCCCGCGAGTGCGCAGAAAGCCAGAGCTGATAGACGGTGCACCCCCGGGGAGTATATTTGCCTGTCACCCAAGTGGGTGGATGCAAACATATCTGTTTACAGATTGGTTCCACCACTTCATCGCTTTTTCTAAGCCAACCGAGAGCAAACCGGTACTACTTGTTCTTGACGGGCACGCGACGCACACCAAAAACATTGCGGTAATTTACTTAGCCAGGCAAAACAACGTGCACATCATCTGCCTCCCGCCACACTGCACTCACAGGCTGCAGCCGTTGGACGTCGCATTTATGAAGCCTCTGAGCTCATATTACGACGAAGCGGTGAGGATCTGGCTTCGTTCTCATCCAGGGAGAGTTGTCACCATCCACCAGATCGCCATGTTGTTCGGCGGGGCATACCTCAAGGCAGCGACCGCAATTACAGCTGTCAAAGGATTAAGAAAGACTGGTATTGTTCCATACAACCCTACCGTCTTCAGTGATGCAGACTTTGCCGGATCGCATCCGACCGATATTGTTTGCGATACGAATGCGTCTGGCCGAAGAGAAACTAGTGGATTGGTTCTTCCTGTCTCAGATAGAGCGCCTAATCAGGGCTCTCCTGGTGGGCAAGGAGCGAGTGGAGCAACGACGGCGCCTGCAGCAGCAACAAGTGGGCATCCTCTTGTTGGACACGTCAGTCCGTCAGATATATTGCCGATCCCTCACGTGGCGGGATTTCAAATGCGCGGCAAGAAAATATCAAGGCAGTGCGGCAAAACAGTGATCCTGACGGCTAGTCCTTACAAAGCCTTGCTCGAAGCCGGAGTAAAGAAACTTCCGGTGAAACCGCAACCAGCAGCGAAGAAATACTTAGTTACAGCGGTCGGTTCAAAAGATGAGAAGAAATCACGTGTTGTACGTGCGCAAGCTTCTTCTTCACCCAGTGACACAGATGACGGTATGCTTGAATGTAACTCTGACTCGGAAGATTCGGAAAATGAACCGTTGGTTCATGTTGCCCGTCGATCAGCAATCAACAAGGGGGACTACATTCTTGTCAAGTTTGCTAAGAAACAACGGGTATTGAACTATGCTGGAAAGGTGGTGCGTGTCGACAGGCGTGAAGATAAAGTACAGACAAGTTACCTGAAGAAGAAGAAGAATTTGTTTTATTTGACCCAGACATTTCAAATAATACATACAATACATCCATGTAACAATTTAATAATACAAATATATAACCTTATGGTAAACATGGTATAATGTATGATAAATAACGAAAAGTAGGGTCAGGAGACTCCTCTAAGACTATGGTAGTCGCTATCGAGGAGCCACCTTTTGTAATAAAACTTTAACTGAATCAATACATCACCTAATCAAATTCTTCCTGAATAAAAAGAAGAAAAACAAAAACAAAAAACATAATATGTATGCATGTGTGTAGTGTAAGCAAGTTTACATGATTATTGAGTTTGTCGTTTAGGCACTGTTTTGTTGACAAGTTGACAGGTGGTTGTCGGTCCTTCATTTTGCATACATGTATAGCAATTTTGCCTAGTGCATGTTACTTGATAGTTTTGTAAAAAATAAAGTTTAACATACTTGGCAAATCCTTGTAAACTGTGTGTACTAAGCTTTTCTTTGACAATATCAGGAATGGTATTTAATAAAAGTGGCAAATTATGCCTAAGACATTTCTTAGCAAATTCATGTTTAATTTTATAAGTGTATATTTTATTTTTGACTCTTGTATAATGATTATGTACCTCATAGTTAAACATTATCCTCCAGTTTTGTAAATAAACTGGTAAGTCATTATGTAAATATTTATAGTAAAATTTTAATTGTTGTAATTTAAGAATGTCATCTACTTTTAACAAGTTGAGTTTTTTGTGAAGTGGTTCTGTGTGGGAAGTATAATTACTTAAGGTAATAATTCTCAGGGCTTTTTTTTGAAGTTTTATTATTCTATTTGATTGAAAGCCCCACACCATTATGCAATAATTTATGTGTGGCACTATTAAAGAATTATATAATATTATTTTAATATGAAGAGGTAACACATGTTTCAATTTATTTAAAATGCCAATTTTTTTAGAACAAGCATTTGATATTTTTTCAGTGTGCTTTTTCCAGTTTAGATTTGTATCTATAATTAAACCCAAAAAATTAAATTCTTTGACTTGTTCAATATTTACATTGTCTATCTTCAGAGTAAGTGTCTGTATATTTTTCTTTGCCTTTTGAAATGTCATGTATTTCGATTTTGCTATGTTTAGCGATAATTTATTTATTTTGAGCCATTCATTTATTTTTGAAAGTTCTTCATTTATTAAAGATTCAAAATTTTTTCATGTATGTTATCGTTGAAAGTGTTTAGTGTACTTGATATAGTTGTATCATCAGCATACATTATGAAATTAAACATTTTACTGGCTTGTGCAAAATCATTGATATATATGATGAATAACAGGGGTCCTAAGATTGAACCTTGTGGTACACCTGTTTTTATTGATAACATATTTGATTTTATATTGTCAATTTCCGTATATTGTTTACGATGTGTTAGGTAACTGCTGAATAAGTTCAAATTTGTTCCATGTATACCATAATATTTCAATTTGTCAATTAAAATTAAATGGTCAATGGTATCAAAGCACAATGACTTGCCTAAAAGAGACGCTGTCACCTTCTGCTGGCCAGAAACCAAAGACCTCGCATGGCATGATGTGCAAGACATTGTCGCAAAGCTGCCAGAGCCAACAACAGTTGGTGACACAACTCGCACAACTGATAAGTTGCGTTTCGAATTTGACTTTGCATGTTACGAGAGCATGCTGTTTTAGGAGCCGTTTGACAAGCTGCATTTCGAATTTTGCTTTGATTGTTACGAGAGCATGCTGCTTTAGGAGCACGTTTCCAAATAACTGTTAATAAATCTTCCCGAAAGTAGGTTTTTTTAAACGAGGGCTGTTTCAAGGCCTATTTATTACTGTACTTTCTTCACTTTTCTAATGAAAAATGTTTATTTGTATTTTTCTGGTGTTTCTTTTCAGTTCTAATAAGTATTGTACGTGACCCTAGCCTACACCTACCAATACACATTATTATAATAATATACTCGTACACATATATGCAGTTCAAAGTCTGCTCTGAGAGACTCTGTTGCTACGCCATACATGGGGCATAACCGCACACAGTGTGCGGCTTTGCCCCGTACCTTGGGGCATGTCCGCACAAAGGTATACCTTTACATTTTACAAAATATTTAAATATCTGATGAGAAATGTGGCCTCTTAACAAACAACAACAAACTAATATGATTGCTCTTTTTGAATGCCAAATATCACCCTCTTGGCACACGCAGTGCACTAGCTACGGCATGTTTCACCTTAAGTGTGCGGACATGCCCCTACTTCCCCTACACGTACTACTAATAATAACTGAATAAAAGAAGCTGCGCAATGTCTGTCTTCGGTTGTTAAGCAATGCGCTCAGAAATAAAAATATATTTAAAAAATACTTATGAACTCAACTAAAATTAATTAATAAAAAATTCGATACAATTTTAATTGAGTTCTTTGTTATTGCCAGCGATAAATTCAATAAGTTAAATGAAAGAGATGAAACTACCAAAGGTTTGGCATCGGATTTCTTAAACATAAGAATATTAGACGCCCAGTATTAGCAATTGTTCTAACACGTACATTTTGATTCGCCATAATTCCAGTAGTGCAGACGTAGGCGGTGACGATGACTAGGTAATCATTCGCCATACTACAAGTAGTTCACACGTAGGTAGTGACAATGACTAGGTAATGATTCGCCATACTACCAGTAGTGCAGAGGTAGGTGGTAACAATGATTAGGTAATGATTCGCCATACTACCAGTAGTGCAGACGTAGGCAGTGACAATGACTAGGTAATGATTCGCCATACTACCAGTAGTGCATACGTAGGTAGTGACAACGACTAGGCAACGATTCGCCATACTACCAGTAGTGCAGAGGTAGGTAGTGACAATGACTAGGTACTTATTCGCCATACTACCAGTAGTGCAGAGGTAGGTAGTGACAATGACTAGGTAATTATTCGCCATACTACCAGTAGTGCAGAGGTAGGTAGTGACAATGACTAGGTAATGATTCGCCATACTACCAGTAGTGCAGAGGTAGGTGGTGACAATGATTAGGTAATGATTCGCCATACTACCAGTAGTGCAGACGTAGGCAGTGACAATGACTAGGTAATGATTCACCATACTACCAGTAGTGCAGACGTAGGTAGTGACAATGACTAGGTAATGATTCGCCATACTACCAGTAGTGCAGAGGTAGGTAGTGACAATGACTAGGTAATGATTCGCCATACTACCAGTAGTGCAGACGTAGGCAGTGGCAATGACTAGGTAATGATTCGCCATACTACCAGTAGTGCAGACGTAGATAGTGACAATGACTAGGTAATGATTCGCCATACTACCAGCAGTGCAGACGTCGGCAGTGACAATGACTAGGTATTGATTCGCCATACTAGCGTCGATTGCGTGGTTGTTGGAAGCGTAACCCTAACCATAGCTAACTCTAACTATGTTCTACTACTGACCCTAATCCTAATCCAACTTATCCTAATCATAATAATGTAATATAATAACGTTCACACTGATGAATATTGAGGTTTATATTATCCATATATTGCCATCTTCAGATTGGTTCCATCGATTATGCACTCGGTCCTACTCTGCACACCGCTCACTCGGTTTATACCTTTCACGGGAGACAGCAACATCCGAACAAAAATACGTGCGCTTACCTGCGCAAATGATTTGCTTGCGAAACAGACTTCCCCGTCGGAGAGATTATTTTCTGGAAGAGAAGTAATATTCGAGAGAAACGCGGCATGCGGTAGCGATGCGACCAGAGGAAACATCGGAGTGAAGCGAGCACTCACGAGACACGGTGGTTCCGGTCGATCGAGTTGGAGACTGACATTTGGTCCTCGTATAAGGTGCAGCCGCAGCTTAACAGGAATTCATGTTAACCATCTCATGACTACCGGATATACGATAATCCAATATTATATTTCTCAAATTATGATCACGTTGGTCTTTTTTCTATCTTTCAACTTGACGACATTTTCGAATGGCTTGTCAACATATTGCGTACATTCCTGATGTTCCGCAATTGCGACGACACGGACAGTGCATTTATGTTTTCACGTTTCTCCTAACATATTTTATGCCAACTTCCTCTCTCGGCTCCTCCATTCTTCGCTTATCAATTCATTTCACTCCCGCCATTTTTCTGATCCAGTTGTTTTCGCAAATCTGTATCCTCGCCAGATGTTTTTCTGTCGTTGACATAGTCTCTTGGCCACACAGGCACGCCGGGGTTACACATGAGCAGAGTACCTTTCCTTTGAGCTTACGCGATGTGCGTCTTTCTCTCATCGGCTTTCCTCCAATGTGTAGGATAAGTTGACATTTCCTTTGATAATATATGCAATAAATAAAAACACATACACATACACACACACACACACACACACACACACACACACACACACACACACACACACACACACACACACACACACACACACACACACACACACACACGCGCACGCACACGCACACGCACGCACACACACACACGCACACACACACATGCGCTCGCGCACACAGTATTATATATGTATATATATATACATATATAATACTGTGCGCGCGAGCGCATGTGTGTGTGTGTGTGCGTGTGTGTGTGTGTGTGTGCGTGCGTGCGTGCGTGCGTGCGTGCGTGCGTGCGTGCGTGCGTGCGTGCGTGTGTGTGTGTGTGCGGATGAGTGACGCTACGGTGCTCTGTTATTATAGAATATATATATATATATATATATATATATATATATATATATTAATGGGTGGGGATCGGTCACATTTGATTCTGGGTGACCTGGTGGCGAAGTGACCCCCACCGATTCGGTGTCATTTGTAAATATGGTGTAATGATCTAGTTAGTGGTGGTTGGTTATACTGCTAGGACTTGTAGGTATTGGTTGGCAGTACCACTGGGGCCGGCATGCTGGCTGTGAACTTGTATTGATGTATATATGTGCTGTTGTTACAACCTATGTGAAACAATAAAATAATGTCATTACGTTGGCCTGTTCCAATGATTTGCATTGATGCTTTGCATAGGAGGGTGTATGTGACAGGGGCGCATACATATTTCCTGTGAAGTAGCAAGGTGGGTCGTGTCACCTAGCGGAATAGGCCGGTAGTTTCCCTGGTGGATTTATTCATGGACGCGTAGTGATACATGGCATAGTGATACAGAGGGGTATATAAGCAGGAGCTCAGTTCAAATCTGCCTCCATTGGTCGCGCCACTGGTCATCAGGGTTCACGTGTTTTAGCAGAAGTTTATATTATTAATTGCGGATTTGAGAATGTGTGTATATAAAGTATTGGTGTATCTTGTGTTTTATAAATTTGTTCCCACCCTCCTCCCTATGCCACACTTGATGCATACTGTCATGCAGGGTAGCTTTGTTGACGCTTTTCCCTGTTACAGATAAGTACACGAGGTTTTGCCTCTTTCCTCTTACTGTGAGTCAGTAGTGTACTCAGGGTTTTTAGTGCGGTAAATAAAGTCGGTGTACAATGGTACAAGGAGGGGGGGGGGGGAACTTAGGATGAGGTGAAGGCGAAGTGCTGTTGTTATAACCTATGTGAAACAATAAATTAATGTCATCAAGTTGGCCTATTCCAATCTACATTTGACTTGCATTGATGCTTTGCATAGGAGGGTGTATGTGACAGGGGCGCATACATATATATATATATAATATATATATATATAATCCATATGTATATATATTTATATATACATATATATATATATATATGTGTGTGTATATATATATATATTCCCTGGTGGATTTATTCATGGACGCGTAGTGAATAAATATATATATTAAGTCGTATGATGGTTTTCTATAATAACAGATCGCCGTAGCGTCACTTACCCGCGCACCGTCGTTCAACCTACTCAGTCTCCAGACGAAGTCTCGTGGATTAGTTTCGGAAACAGACCCGACTGTCGCTGCGATATATATAACACTCTGAACCGCAATCTTTATCATCGGACATCCTCGCGCGCCAGGGGTCGCTGCTGCTGATTACGTCAGTGCCAGTCAGCAGTACCCCCTGGTTGATCGCTTTGCGAAACTCTGAATTTAAGCTAAGCCTATGAAATCGCTCACTAGATCAGTAGATCCAGGCAGGTCAGGTGGTCGTAATAAAACTAATTTCAACTAACCGTGGCTCGTGTTACATGCAATGTTTAGGAAGCAGAAGCAGTTCTTCGAGTACACAATACCGCTCAGCTGCTCGTGTTAATGGGCGAACGGGTCATTATATATTGGGATTCCCAGAAGTCGTTTATCCGGCTTCAAATTGAAGCGGGTATTTGCGCTATTCTCAAGGGTGATGCAGTCGCGACTGGCGAAGTAAATTACCAGTTTGACTCAGCTAACTTACGCACTTCGCGTATGGGATCAGCCAGGGCTAGTTTTGCTTGGCATACAGCCCTGGCTTGTGAGGATGTCATCGGAGAGTTTGAGCCCGAACAGATACACGATACGATAATCAACGTCGCGCCATTGACGTTGATGCGACGTCGGGAACAACGCAATTACATCGTAAAGTTGACATTTATTCATTCAGTATCGGGCGTTCGCTGAAATGGCTGCTGGTGTTTACTCAATGGAAGGCGACATATGTACGGCTGTCAATTTGACAATTTTATAGGTAGGTTGCTAATATTTCATATATTTGATACCGTACTAATAAATCCTTCGTATTGATATATTACAATCCACTATTGCATTTGTATTTCTTATATCGGCATATATCTTCTACCAAAATCCGTATCTCTTAAAATGGTGAAATTTTCAAATGGCTATGGATTTGACAATTGTATAGTCAGATCGCTCTTCTTTAACATTTCACACAACTCTGATGACGTCTTAGTTATTTCATGTAACAATCCACTTTTGTATTTGTATTTCTCAAATTATGTCCATATTTGTTTTTTCTTTAAAAAATCCATATCTTTAATACGGCGACATTTTCAGGTGTATGTGGATTTGTGAATTTTGCACATTAACGGTTGAAACTGCGGACTCTACTAAACTCGATCTGTGCTAAAAGAAGATTGATGACAATTTTATCGAGCCTGACAATGTTGCAATGAGGACGAAATTAGCGTTTGAGTTGAATCAAACCTGGTCGGATATATTTAATAATTATATGCATATTCATAGCGGCCACCGCTTTAACATGTGGGCAATCTTTGCACTGCTTACTGGTAAGAAAAGTATGTATTTATATTTTGCAAAAAGTCATCTTCCAGAAAAGCTTGTCGTGTGTGTTCGTAATTATGGTGAACTAAAACAAATCTCTGTCTACCAGGAAATACACCGGTTAGTACCGGCAGATAGCAAATCGCGTCCGTGATTAGAAAATAATACAATAATGAAGTTTTTAGGCTTTGTCATGCGTATTTATTAATCAAACTAATGACATATTGATTTGTATGTTAGAAAGTTAGAAACCATGATCATGCGAAGCTTCAGTGTTCGATCGTTCGTTCGAATCTGGTATATGTGCTATGGTGGGTCGTAGTTTTATTTGCCATAGCTGTGATGTAGGCTAGTCGATAGCGATGTTTGATTTTCGCTAATCAATTGTTTAATTATTAAAGGAAATACAAATAAGGCATTAGCTAAAATCCTTTTTCCCTGTGTACACAAAGTTTAACATTGCATGTAACATTTGACAACATTAAACAAATACAGAAAAATACATTTGTAGCATCAATTCGATGTTAAGCCCGTCCGTGAAGCGATTCCCGCGGAAAATAAAATTTTAATGAGCTAGGCGATCACGTGGTACCGTGACGTTACTTATGACACACACTCGCATCAGGCCGACCCTTTCCATGCATTCAGAGCATGTTTACAAGGATAGCTTTTGGGTTGAAACGAGCGTCAGAATGAGTTATTGTGCAATATTCCGACGTAATACAAACACTAGTCATCATAGAGGAACAAGCAGTTATCTTACGGTTCCACATGAATCGAATTTTATTCAAAACAACGAATGCGAATGGGCCTACAAGTCGACTAGGTTTCGCCGAGCTTGGGCTCGTTTTCAGAATAATTATATCGAATGCAACCAACGGGAGATAATCTACACCAATAAACATACATAGCAAACATATATTGTATCCAGCTACATAAAATAACGTGTATAATCTCATAATATCACTAGAATATCGATATATGAAGGAGTTGTACAATTTATTATAACAACTTAAATCAGTCAGGAAGCTTCGGCTAGTCCCGCTAGCTTAGTGGGTAGGTGCGTTGGTTACTTATCATTTATTTTACAATCGGGCGACGCCGGTTCAATCCTGATAGCATGCAAACCTTTGATTTTCTATACACTTTTTTTAATGTTTTCACGAAGTAATATAAACAAAATAATGTTATACTATAATGCACTGTTTGTAAATAGTTTTTTAAATTGTTGTAGTAATTATTTATTCGCCACAAAAATGAAAATATGGTCATTATATACAACGATGTTTCTAAATTGTATTTATTCAGACATATCTCAATCTGTTTTCACATATATAATTACAATATATGACCGTACAATATATTTACAATTAATAAATTATATATCCATTACATTATATTTGTTTGGATAAATAAAATTTAGAAACATCGTTATATAATGACCATATTTTCATTTTTGTGGCGAATAAATAAGTATTACAAAAATAAAAATTATTAACAAACAGTGCATTATAGTATAAAATGATTTTGTTTATATTACTTCGTGAAAACATAAACAAAAAAAGTGTAAAGAAAATCAAAGGTTTGCATGCTGTCAGGATTGAACCGGTGTCGCCCGATTGTAAAATAAAAGACAAATAACCAACGCGCCTATCCACTGAACTATGGGGACCAGCGGAAATTTCCTTACTGATTTAAGTTGTTATGATAAATTGTACAACTCCTTCATATATCGATATTCTAGTGATATTATGAGATAATACACGTTACTTTATGTAGCTGGATACAGTATATGTTTGCTATGTATGTTTATTGGTGTAGATTATCTCCCGTTGGTTGCATTCGATATAATTACTCTGAAAACGAGCCCAAGCTCGGCGAAACCTAGTCGACTTGTAGTTGTAGGCCCATTCGCATTCGTTTTGAATAAAATTCGATTCATGTGGAACCGTAAGATAACTGCTTGTTCCTCTATGATGACTAGTGTTTGCATTACGTCGGAATATTGCACAATAACTCGTTCTGACGCTCGTTTCGACCGAAAAGCTATACTTGTAAACATGCTCTGAATGCATGGAAAGGGTCGGCCTGATGCGAGTTTGAGTCATAAGTGACGTCATATCTCGGCATCCCGAAAGCGCGCCAAAAATATGCATATTCGAAAATGTCCGGATGCACACCATAACATATGGAATTTCTAATTCATTGAATTTTTTATTTGTTTTTGCTTGGTGGACGTGGTAATAGATAGCGGGATGTAATATAACATGAATTCGAGCAATATATGTTTTATTCCCTTTAATATTGGAGCACGGGTTGATGGACATTACGATTTTCCCATTATTAAATTGCCGAAATAATTTCGCACGCATGCTATTTGTTTAAAGCCAGCTACAGCTAGTAGGAAAGATCATTTATTAATTTACGCAACTAGTCCAGAGTAAAACACATATTGAACTTGTTTCTTTCACCACCACACCCGCTCGCATGGTAACATTCTATTGTGCAACGACTCGAGAAAATTTTGTGCTTAGATGTTTAAAATAATATTTCTTGGTAAAATTCGACAAAAACATGGCTTTTTCATCAAATATTTATTTATCGTTCAAACTTTTGAAGATTTTTTTAAGTATCTTGTCCTTGAGTAGAATAGAGCCTGCTGAATACAACATTCAAAGCTTTATTTAGGCAGCACAATTACTCCCAAAGATATGCGTTTTCCCAATGCAGAAATGTGAGATAAAATGTTTTTTGAGAAGAAAGCAGATTGCTTAATGGGTTTAATTACTTGATATCGACTCGATTGATCCATGACTAAAAGTCATTTAGAGGTATGTAATTGTTATATAAGTGACCTTTATTTATATTAAACATACAAAGCTATCATAATCTGGCAAACAACTATTTTGAGTTTTTTTCAAAATAATTTCACCTGGATGTCTGACTTTAATGACAATCTAACACAAACACGTTCACATTTATATCCTTAATTGTATCTACTAAGTCTAACCGATTTTGTTGAAGCGCAGTGCCCTTCTGTTTATGTGAACCTTTATAAAAAATATAAATAATCAGTGCTCACCGAATTACATTTATTTTCTACTTGAGTAAAGTACAAGTAACTCACCTCAAAACTACTTAAGTAAAAGTAAAAGTACATTGAAAAAAACCTAAATTGAGTAAAAAGTATTAAGAATAAAAGTACAATTTAATACAATTTCAACATTACAGCAGGCACACAAAATTAGAGATTAAAATAGCTACTTTACTCTACACGAACCTTAAGCCAATAACAGTCATTAAATAAAATAAATAAATAAATATAATAAATAAGTGGTAGGAAGTTACAATATGGATCTATTTCACAAAAGTTTCTTCATTGCATTGTTTATATTAAGGGCTAATAAGGGGACCATAGTCGTCATGCCCAGTAAACGGCAGTATAATACAGATAACAGCAGTATAGGTACGAACATGTTTAGTATCTGGGCTCACCCAAATTTCGTCGAAAGAACTACACTTTGGCCTAACTTTGAAAGCTCGGTGTGGTACATCCACCATTCAACACCATCCCAGTCATATTTGGTTTACGAAAATATTGCGTCTTAGCGAACTTTTGAGGCCAAGAGGTCAACCCGGTTTGGGCCAACTTCCTGCAAGTGAACCCGAACTTTGACAGGTGACAGGTGACATGCGCTTGTTGTTTGACAATCGCGTCATTACTCTGGCGGACAAACACGTTCTACTACCTAGGACAGCTGCAGGCGGATGCAGAAAGATCGCAGCGGTCAGGAATATTAGTGTCGACGTCTTCATTTCACAGACACCGGTACTACGTAAACTGGCGGAAGTAACGTGAGGACGTATATGTGAAACATTTACACGCGTAACATGCCCCAAATCGTTTCGGTTTTAGCTCATTAGCCTGATTTTACTCTTTAAATTCGATTTCGTTTATTAGCAGCAATATTGTATACTGAAGACTCTCAACACCACGACGCGCCACCTGGACAATTAAGACTGTCAACACCACGATGCGTCACCTCGACAATTAAGACTGTCAACACCACGATGCGCCATCTGGATAATTTCGCCGGTGTGTCACACAAATATCGTAACAAATACTATTCTTCTGAGCACGATACGCGACATTTCAAAATAGCCTTGATCCAAGACGTTACAGCCCCTCGAGCGACTTTATCTCTCTGACATACATTCTGAGCTGAACAAACATATTTAGATCTTCCCTTTATCACTATGGTTAAGAGAGATGGGCGGTAGCGAATGTCACCATAGACTGACAAATTAAATTGATTACAGATATATTTATAATTATACCGTAGTGACGTTACTGAAGCGAGTGAACGCATGGCCGTGAACGGCGGCAAGGCCCAACTGGAAAATTGCGTTTTTTATTATAAATTTGTATCTGTGATCATAATATTTTCCATTAAATCCATACATACTGTGCTACTGCTGATTTGTAAAATCGAAAAAGGAGTATTAGGAAACACATAAACATGAAATAATATGCACATGCGCGCCTGCGACAATATTCCAAGCATTTGCTAAGTACAAGACGCGCTTGATTGATTGATCGATAGCTGTCTGCTATCGTTATTTTTTCGTGCAAACGAAGTATGTAGCTAGGAAGTACGATACTCGAGACACAACTGGCAACGTATTGGACGAGGTGAACTCAGGTACATGTACAAATAATAATAACTGAATAATATAAGTTCTTTGCTGCACAGTGTCTATCTTCGGTTGTTAATCAATGCGCTCATGAATAAAAATATATAAAAATACCATATGAACTCAACAAAAAATTATGAATTAATTAATAAAAAATGCAACAAAATGTTAATTGATTTCCGTGTTATTGCCAGCGATAAAGTCCATATGTTAAATGAAAGAGATGAAACTACCAAAGGTTTCGCGTCGGATTTCTTAAACATAAGAATATTAGACGCCCAGTATTAGGAATTGTTCTAACACGTACATTTTGATTCCCCACAATAACAGTGTTGCAGACGTAGGTAGTCACGATGACCAGGTAATGATTCGCCATACTACCAGTAGTGCAAACGTAGGTAGTGACGATGACTGGGTAATGATTCGACATACTACCAGTAGTGCAGACGTGGGTATTGACAATGACTAGATAATGTTTCGCCATACTACCAGCAGTGCAGACGTGAGTAGTGACAATGACTAGGTAATGATTCGCCATACTACCAGTAGTGCAGATGTAGGTAGTGACAATAACTAGGTGATGATTCGGCATACTACCAGTAGTGCAGACGTAGGTAGTGACAATGACTAGGTGATGATTCGGCATACTACCCGTAGTGCAGACGTAGATAGTGACAATGACTAGATAATGTTTCGCCATACTACCAGCAGTGCAGACGTGAGTAGTGACAATGACTAGGTAATGATTCGCCATACTACCAGTAGTGCAGATGTAGGTAGTGACAATAACTAGGTGATGATTCGGCATACTACCAGTAGTGCAGACGTAGGTAGTGACAATGACTAGGTGATGATTCGGCATACTACCCGTAGTGCAGACGTAGATAGTGACAATGACTAGATAATGTTTCGCCATACTACCAGCAGTGCAGACGTGAGTAGTGACAATGACTAGGTAATGATTCGCCATACTACCAGTAGTGCAGATGTAGGTAGTGACAATAACTAGGTGATGATTCGGCATACTACCAGTAGTGCAGACGTAGGTAGTGACAATGACTAGGTGATGATTCGGCATACTACCAGTAGTGTATATATAGGTAGTGACAATCATTAGGTAATGATGCATTTTCGAATGTAGATGACCAATACACAGAAGAACACCAGGATGGAGTTGGGTTTTGAAGAACTCAACATTGAGGTTCACAAGACGTTCAGATCAACGATAGGAGGGGAAAAGCACTCCAACAGGTAAGATAAAAACACTAGGGCAAGTGCTGCTAAGTGTGAATGAATAGACGAATAGACTGCAACTTCAACTTTAAAAGGGAACAAATTAACAATTCGCTAAGGAAAACTGGATAGAAATCCAATGCAAGGACATATACGATGACATGAACAGGAACAGGAACAGGAACAGGAACAGGAACAGGAACAGGAATAGGAACAGGAACAGGAACAGGAATAGGAACAGGAACAGGAACAGGAATAGGAACAGCAACCATATGAAACGAGCGTAACAAATATTTAGAGACATGACAAGCGGAAAAACGCACACAGGAGAAAACAACACCATCAGCAGATGAGCGAATACTGCTGCGAACTTTACAGCGGAAACCCGAACACCACGAACTGCCATCAAACATGCGAGCAAGGCGACTTACCAATTGATGTGAGGAACTGGAAGCAGATGTCAAATCGATCAAACGGAGAAGACAACCAGAATTGAAAAAAACTTAGCGGAATGAACGAAGGCCGGAAGAGCAGCTATGATTGATGCACTCATTACCATCTGTGTGACACGATGGAAGTCAGAAGAATGACTTACTTACGGCTCCCGGGTCAGTAGACGCATCTCGCAGTCAAAACATTCCACGCATATCTGTTTTTCGCTAGCATTCTGACGTGGCTCCATTTTTTGGGGACCAGCGCCCCATTCGACTCATCGATCACCCTCGGCTACGGAATAAGTGAGGATAGATGTTTGGAATGTTTTGTCTGGTTGTATTTTGTCTGGAGACCCTACTGACTGTAACATTGATCAGATCCAGATTTAGGACAGGGCTGATGGAGCAGTTATACAGGGGCCATCGCAAAATAATTGTTATTCTGCATCAAATTAATGTGAGTGTTGTGTCTGAATGTGTGTTGTGTTGTGTTCTCCAACACAATACACGAGCAATCATGTATTTGTCGGGTTGTCTGCCTCGATAGAACTGTATCATCATTAAATGTATTTGTGCCTGCATCACCCGTGGGAACAGCGCAAATACCCGCCCCAATTTGAAGACGGATAAATGACGTCTGCGAATCCCAATATATAATGACCCATTCGTCCATTAGCACGAACAGCTGAGCGGTATAATGTATTCAAAAAATGTGCTTCTACTTCCTAAACATTGTATGTAACATGAGCCACGGTTGGTTGAAATTTGTTTTTATTATGACCACCTGACCTGCCTAGATCCACTGATCTAGTGAGTGATTTCATAGGCTGAGCATAAATTCAGAGTTTCGCAAAGCGATAAGCCAGGGGGTACTGCTGGCTGGACTGACGTAATCAGCAGCAGCGACCCTTGGCGCGCGAGGATGGCGTATATTGATGCAAACCGAATCGCTCTTTGGACCTTAAAAGTGCACTGAGACGCAATATGTTAGTTACATAAATACGCCTGGGATGATGATGAATAGTGTTAGTAACGCAATGACGTATAAAATTTAGGCAAAAATTAAGTTATAACGACAAAATCTAGGTGGGCCCAGATAAACAGCGAAACCGAGGTGAAGAGTTGTTGCGTTGCTGCCCTTTCGTGACTTGAACCGGAAAACGCTGACAAATACGGCCATGGGTGTTCAAACAGACATTCAGGCCCAGCGCTTTCTTGACACTCGACATCCATAATAACATCCATCCCAAAATAATCATTCCAAACGAGTGAAACGTGAAACGACTTCCCGCTCTGTGATCTCTTAATTAGAGATGCGTTGACGCGCTATCCCAAGACGAGGTTTGCATGCAAATACAATTGCGACCTGGCCAGTGAATCGGCGATAGGATCCCCCGGCGACTAGATACGGAAATATTGTAACGGAAATATTTCGCGAAGTAAACGAAAGTAGCGAAGTAAAATGTATTGTTACTTTGGATAAAACTACTTCTTTACAAGTAAAAGTACTTTATTAAAATTGCACTTCGCTACATGCCGATTACTTGAAAAACTACTTGAGTATTGTAACGAAGTATTTGCACTTAGTTACATGCCACCACTGTAAATAATGTACGTAAAAAGAAAATTTTATTAGAAGACTTGATCACTGTTTTGCCACCGATTACAATCGACATAGTGGAAAGAGTTAAGTTTACGTGATTAAGACGTCACGCCGGCGACAAGTTTGCACACTCTGTGCCTTTGTGAAATAGTAATTCGACCCCCATAGTATCTTTACCGGCGGTCGAAATACTTCATAGTGACTACCGTTGGCCCTACTTCGCGTAGATTGGCCATGCTATTTTTTCGCGGTCACACTTACTGTAAGCACAGAATGATGGACTGTGGGGTCAACAAGAAAACGTGACCTATAAAATATCTTAAACTTCTCACTTGCTGTTATCATCATCTCACTGATATACTGGTAGATTTAAAAAAACAATTGCTTATTTCTAGCTCTCGTATAATGCCTGTATGTGTGACACCCGTCAATGTTTACAAATGCCGGCAAGAATTACTCCGCAAACAGGTCACACAGGCAAATTTCTGCCAAATATCTTTCCGCTCATTCAAATCATCTAGAAATCCACCATTTTACAGTAAACACCTTCTACAATCAATTGCCGATAATTCGGAGAAGACGTTGTGCGCGCACTGCACCAGACTATATGTTTCGTTCATATATTGCTGCAGTGCACCAGCACGCCGTAGCGTCACTCACCCGCGCACCGTGTTTAACCTAGTCAGTCTCTAGACGAAGTCTCGTAAATTAGTTTATGAAACACACCCGGCTGTTGCTGCGATATATAACACTCTGAACCGCGATCTTTACCATCGGAGAACAGATACACGATAACCAACGTTGCGTCATTGACGTTGATGCTACGTCGGGAACAACGCAATTACATCGTGAAATAAAAAAATATTAATTCATTACCGGAAGTTCGTTGAAATGGCTGCCGGTGTTTACTCTATGGAAGGCGACATATTTACGCATTCCAATGTGACCGCGCCTCCGTTCTCTGGCGTCAACGCGACGACAGAGAAAACGATATCGGAGGATCTTCGATTGACGCGGATTATCGTGCGGAGTACTCTCATTCCGGTCATTGCCGTGTTCGGTGTACTCGGCAACGTCCTCAACATCGTCGTGTTGACCCGGAAGTGGATGTGTTCGTCAACAAACTACTACTTGACGGCTCTCGCCATCTGCGATATCCTCTATCTTGTGCTTGTCATTGTCTTTCCAGTTATGCTGACGGATATCCGTATAGTACCTGACTCAGTCGTCGATATCTTCAGCCACACAGCCATCTGGTTAACCGTGACGTTCACGATTGAGCGCTACATCTGCGTGAGTAACCCTATGCGAGGCCGCGTGTTGTGCACGCCGAAGCGAGCCAAGTATGTCATCGCAGGCGTGTTCATCGTCAGTGCTCTGGTCACCTTCCCTGTGGTTCTTGAGCCGTGGATAGGCGAGTGGCCGTCATTTAAAATCGGCCTCAAGAACCTCTTGCAGGCGCTGTTCTTTTATTTGCCGCTCATGCTGCTCTCAATCTTCAACACGCTGCTCGTGCGCAACGTCGTGCGCGCGTCACGTGAGCGCGCCGCCATGATGCTGGGTACGATGACGTCATCGCGGCGCGCGCGTCGTGCCGCCGAACAGACGCGCGTCACGACGATGCTCATCGTTGTCGTCGTCGTCTTCCTCGTGTGTCAACTGCCGCAGGCCATCATGAGCACGCTCGGCTCAACGATGGAGACGACTGACAACTTAATCATACTGAACAACATCGCCAACCTTCTCGTTGTCATCAACTCCGCCGTCAACTTCGTGCTCTACTCGTCCTTCAGCGGCAAGTTCCGGCGCACCTTCAGACATGTCTTATTGCGGTGCGCGGTGCGGGTTGGGCTCCTTTCTGACACCGACACGCCCGCCAGTCTGCCCTGCACGCCAAGGCACTCGCTGACACCGAGTCCCGCCGTGAGTCGACGTAACTCGCCCGTTAGTTAGAAATCGCTCGCCATAAACAACTTCCTGCAAGTGAACCCGAACTTTGACAGGTGACATGCGCTTATTGTTTGACAATCGCGATATTACTCTGGCGGACAAACACGTTCTACTATCTAGGACAGCTGCAGGAAGATCGCAGCGGTCAAGAATATTAGTGTCGACGTCTTCATTTCACAGAAACCGGTACTACGTAAACTGGCGAAAGTGACGTGAGGACGTATATGTGAAACATTTATACGCGTAACGTGCCCCCAATCCGACGCCAGTGGATCGTTTCGTTTTTAGCTCATTAGCTTGATTTTACTCTTTAAAGTCGATTTCGTTTATTTGCAGCAATCTTGTATACTGAAGACTGTCAACACCACGAAGCGCCACCTGGACAATTAAGACTGTCAACACAACGATGCGCCACCTGGACAATTAAGATTGTCAACACCACGGTGCGCCACCTGGACAAGTGAGAATGTCAACACCACGATGCGCCACCTGGACAATTAAGACTGTCAACACCACGATGCGCCACCTGGACTATTAAGACTGTCAACACCACGATGCGTCACCTGGACAATTTCGCCGGTTTGTCACGCAAATATATCGTAACAGATGCTATTCTTCTGAGCACGATACGCGACATTTCAAAATAACCTTGATCCGTGAAGTCACGTCCCCTCGAGCGACTCTATCTCTCAGACATACATACGCCGACGGACATGGATTCTGAGCTGAACTAACACAATTAGATCTTCTCTTTATTACTATGGATAAGAGAGATGGGCGATAGCGAATGTCACCATAGACTGACAAATTAAATTGATTAGAGATATACTTATAATTATACAGTAGCGACGTTACTGAAGCGAGTGAACGCATGGCCGTGAACGGCGGCAAGGCCCAACTGGAAAATGGCGTTTTTTTATTATAAATTTGTATCTGTGATCATAATATTTTCCATTAAATCCATACATACTGTGCTACTGCTGATTTGTAAAATCGAACAAGGAGTATTAGGAAACACATCAACAAGAAATAATATGCACATGCGCGCCTGCAACAGGATTCCAAGCATTTGCTAAGTAAAAGATGCGCTTGCTTGATTGATCGATCGCTGTCTGCTATCGTTATTTTTCGTGCGAAGCTATGAAGTTTGCTACTCGAGACACAACAGGCAACGTATTGGACGAGGTGAACTCAGGTACATGTACTAATAATATTAACTGAATAACAGAAGTTATTTGCTGCGCAGTGTCTATCTTCGATTGTTAATCAATGCGCTCACAAATAATAAAAATATTTAAAACATACTGATGAACACAACTAAAATTTTTCATTTAATTAATTACAAATTCAACAAAATTGTATTTGAGTTCCGTGTTATTGCCAGCGATAAATTCCATAAGTTAAATGAAAGATATGAAACCATCACAGGTTTGGCGTCGGATTTCTCAAACATAAGAATATTAGACGCCCAGTATTAGCAATTGCTCTAACACGTACATTTTGATTCCCCACAATAACAGTAGCGCAGACGTAGGTAGTGACGATGACTAGGTAATGATTCACCATACTACCAGTAATGCAGACAGAGGTATTGACAATGACTAGGTCATGATTCGTCATACTACCAGTAGTGCAGACGTAGATAGAGACAATGAATAAATCATGATTCGTCATACTACCAGGAGTGCAGACGTAGATAGAGACAATGACTACGTCATGATTCACCATACTACCAGTAGTGCAGACAGAGGTATTGACAATGACTAGGTCATGATTCGTCATACTACCAGTAGTGCAGACGTAGATAGAGACAATGACTAGGTCATGATTCGTCATACTACCAGTAGTGCAGACGTAGATAGAGACAATGACTAAATCATGATTCGTCATACTACCAGGAGTGCAGACGTAGATAGAGACAATGACTAGGTCATGATTCGTCATACTACCAGTAGTGCAGACGTAGATAGAGACAATGACTAGGTCATGATTCGTTATACTACCAGTAGTGCAGACGTAGATAGAGACAATGACTAGGTCATGATTCGTCATACTACCAGTAGTGCAGACGTAGATAGAGACAATGACTAGGTCATGATTCGTCATACTACCAGTAGTGCAGACGTAGATAGAGACAATGACTAGGTCATGATTCGTTATACTACCAGTAGTGCAGACGTAGATAGAGACAATGACTAGGTCATGATTCGTCATACTACCAGTAGTGCAGACGTAGATAGAGACAATGACTAGGTCATGATTCGTCATAATACAAGTAGTGCAGACGTAGATAGAGACAATGACTCGGTCATGATTCGTCATACTACCAGTAGTGCAGACGTAGGTAGAGATAATGACTAGGTCATGATTCGTCATACTACCAGTATTCTAAGTCACGATTCGTCATACTACCAGTAGTGCAGACGTAGATAGAGACAATGACTAGGTCATGATTCGTCATAATACCAGTAGTGCAGACGTAGATAGAGACAATGATTCGGTCATGATTCGTCATACTACCAGTAGTGCAGACGTAGGTAGAGATAATGACTAGGTCATGATTCGTCATACTACCAGTAGTGCAGACGTAGATAGAGACAATGACTAGGTCATGATTCGTCATACTACCAGTAGTGCAGACGTAGATAGAGACAATGACTAGGTCATGATTCGTCATACTACCAGTAGTGCAGACGTAGATAGAGACAATGACTAGGTCATGATTCGTCATACTACCAGTAGTGCAGACGTAGATAGAGACAATGACTAGGTCATGATTCGTCATACTACCAGTAGTGCAGACGTAGATAGAGACAATGACTAGGTCATGATTCGTCATACTACCAGTAGTGCAGACGTAGATAGAGACAATGACTAGGTCATGATTCGTCATACTACCAGTAGTGCAGACGTAGATAGAGACAATGACTAGGTCATGATTCGTCATACTACCAGTAGTGCAGACGTAGATAGAGACAATGACTAAGTCATGATTTGTCATAATACAAGTAGTGCAGACGTAGATAGAGACAATGACTAGGTCATGATTCGTCATACTACCAGTAGTGCAGACGTAGATAGAGACAATGACTAGGTCATGATTCGTCATACTACCAGTAGTGCAGACGTAGATAGAGACAATGACTAGGTCATGATTCGTCATACTACCAGTAGTGCAGACGTAGATAGAGACAATGACTAAGTCATGATTCGTCATACTACCAGTAGTGCAGACGTAGATAGAGACAATGACTAAGTCATGATTCGTCATACTACCAGTAGTGCAGACGTAGGTAGTGACAATGACGAGGTAATGATTCGCCATACTACCAGTAGCGCAGACGTAGGTAGTGACAATGACTAGGTATTGATTCGCCATACTACCCGTAGTGCAGACGTAGGTAGTGACAATGACGAGGTAATGATTCGCCATACTACCAGTAGCGCAGATGTAGGTAGTGACAATGACTAGGTAATGATTCGCCATACTACCCGTAGTGCAGACGTAGGTAGTAACAATGACTAGGTAATTATGCATTTTGGAATGTAGATGACCAGTACACAGAATAACACCAGGATATAGTTGGGTTTTGAAGAACTCAAATAACATCAACATTGAGGTGCAGAAGAGGTTCAGATCAACAATAGGAGGGAAAAAGCACTCCAACAGGTAAGATAAAAACATTAGTAAAAGTGCTGCTAACAATAGTGAAAGTGCTGAAAGTATGGGGGAATAGACGAATAGACTGCAACTTCAAATAAAAAAGGGAACAAATTAACAATTCGCTAAGGAAAACTGGATAGAAATCCAATGCAAGGACATATACGATGACAGGAACAGGAACAGGAATAGGAACAGGAATAGGAACAGGAACAGGAACAGGAACAGGAACAGGAACAGGAATAGGAACAGGAATAGGAACAGGAACAGGAACAGGAACAGGAACAATATGAAACGAGCGTAACAAATATTTTGAGACATGACAATCGCAAAAACGCTCACAGGAGAAAACAACACCATCAGCAGATGGGCGAATACTGCTGCGAACTTCACAGCGGAAACCCGAACACCACGAACTGCCATCAAACATGCGAGCAAGGCGACTTCCCAATTGATGAGAGGAACTGGAAGCAGATGTCAAATCCATCAAAAGGAAAAGACAATCAGAACTGAAAACATTTAACGGAATGAACGAATGCCGGAAGAGCAGCTATGATTGACGCACTCATTACGATCTGTACGACACGATGCAAGTCAGAAGAGTGACTTACTTACGGCTCCCGCGTCAATAGACGCATCCCGCTGTCAAAACATTCCACACAGATCTGTTTTTCGCCAGCATTCTGACGTCGCTCCATTTTTTGTTGGCCAGATATAGGTCGCGGTTATCGTATCATCTTGGGCATCCCATACACGGACCATGTCACAAACGGTGAAACCCGAAATGTAATTACCAATATAGGCATGCAGCATAAAGATATCCTGTCTGCAGTGAGAAATTTGTTAAGTATATAGTAACAAGATTCAGTGGCCTGATAGAAACATATTCCATAGAACGACGAGAGTCAAGCAAAAGAGAAGCGGACATCGGAAGAATTGGAAGTTAACATCAGAGAAAGGACAGGTCGTGATTTCCAGAAAACGCAGGATAGGCAAAGGAAGTTTGCAAAAAAGATCACCAGAGGCGCCCCCGTTCGACTCATCGAGCACCCTCGGCTACGGAATAAGTGAGGATAGACGTTTGGAATGTTCTGTCTGGTTGTATAGTGTCTGCAGACCCTACTAACTGTAACATTGATCGGAGCCAGATTTAGGGCGGGGCAGACGGAGCAGTTGTACAGGGGCCATCATAAAATAATTGTTATGGGGGCCTCCACAAAAAGTGTTTGAGTAAAGACCCCGCGGTTTGGGGGTCAAATAAAAAGCCTGCTGTGAACCTACGTGGAAGCATGACAACTGACAAATAGTCGGTGTACTTTCTGAACTGAAATTGTGATATGATGCAGAGTTGTGTTTAAAATGGGCAATGCTGTTGCACTAGGTAGGGTGGAGGGAGAATTGTTATGCTACGATGCCAGACATCCACTGCCCAGGGGCCTGTACAGTCTAAAATCCGACGATGACATTGATGTAAAAACAAATTGCGAGATCACCCAATTAATACCCATGTGATGGGATAGGTCTGTGGACCGTGCATGGCTACACAGCTCATTATTGTTCGAAATGTATTTGTGGTTTACGCTGTTCCGCTCAGTATTAAAATCATAATGTTTTACAACACTCATTCTGCATCAAATTAATGTGAGATTTGTATTGTCTGAATGTTTGTTGTGTTCTCCAACACAATACACGAGCAATCATGTACTTCTCGAGTTGTCTGCCTCGATAGTACTGTATCATCATTAAATGTGTTTGTGCCGGATAAATTAGGGCCAATGTCCCAAAAAAGTGTATAATTATGTTTTAGCAGGTCCAAAAATAACTGTTTGATTCTGAATAATTAAGTTATATTTTCTCATTGTACATAATACATATTGAAGCATATTTTCCGTAAATTGTTCAATGTAATATGTGTTACTTTTGTTATGACAGTCACTTGAAGGCAAACGTGATTTTCATCGTGTGTCCAGCGTCATCGACGAAAAATACAATACTGCGTACAATTTATATATATATATATATATATATATATATATATATATATATATATATATATATATGTTCTAGGAACATGTTCTCAACGTGTGTTGGGTTTAGGAATCCATACCTGGTGCATGGTACGTGTCTTCACGATTACAACCTTTCAGGCTGTTGTAAAATTTCACTCAGTTATATTCTCAACCATAATATGCCTCACAACATACATATATATGAAAAATAATATATAAATTGGACTACACTTATAGTGCACTATGTCATGGCATTGCATCGTTGCCTCTGGGGTTTAAGTCCAGCATGGTTTCCATACTGTGGGTTCCAACCATAGTGTCCAAGATCAGACAGATGTAGGTTTGGCACAAGAGTTTGTGACATGGCATAAAAAAAAAAAAAAACAGCACTCCTCACATATTGGTGCAACGCATGTTTTGTTGGTGGGATATTCCAAGTCGTACCAGATCCCTGGGCAAACAGCTGTTTCCTTATTTCATCCTGCTAAATGCAAAAGTCTTAATGTAAATTCGGCGATTAATCTCTGTATTTCTTTTAGTGTACATGAGTCGTCTTCTTATTGTGATGCCAGGGCGAGGAAGACATCTGTAACAGCGGGGAATAGAGTTCATGCTAACCATGCTAACTTCTTCCCTCGACCAAGGAAATTGGAGACTATGCCACACATCAACTCAGGACATACCATAGCATTAATGTTTCCGATATCACAGATCGTTGACAATGGCATGGGTTGCAATGAGACAACAGTGGGTTTTAATCGCAAAACTTTCATTTTCATATACGGTCAGAATAACCACATATGTAAACGCTACCGGATATCCACTTTGGTAAATCCTTGGTGAACACATTGTGCTACGTAGAGTAATATGTTGCCAATGTCCGCCTCCTCTTGTGTTCATGGCTGAAGATACTGCAGGTCGTTGGTGGCTTTATGGATTGTGGTCACAACTGTCTGATCTTCGGTGCTGATGATTACCTATCCACCGGAAACGAACGACCTTGTACATTGTAGCAAATAATGAAACAACGTCTGAGTGGTTCGGCTATGTATTCTGCGTTCTCTTATTGGTTATTTGAGGATGTCAGTATAATATCTACTACATATAATATATACTCTTCCGACAGTTGCCAACTGGGATGTAATGTATATGATACATTATTGCTGGGCATCATCCACATTGCACTACATGCACTGCTCACACATTGCACTACATGCACTGCTCACACATTGCTCTACACGCACTGCTCACACATTGCACTACACGCACTGCTCACACATTGCTCTACATGCACTGCTCAAACATTGCTCTACATGCACTGCTCACACATTGCAATACACGCACTGCTCACACATTGCACTACACGCACTGCTCACACATTGCACTACACACACTGCTCACACATTGCACTACACGCACTGCTCACACATTGCTCTACACGCACTGCTCACACATTGCACTACACGCACTGCTCACACATTGCACTACACGCACTGCTCACACATTGCTCTACACGCACTGCTCACACATTGCACTACACGCACTGCTCACACATTGCACTACACGCACTGCTCACACATTGCACTACACGCACTGCTCACACATTGCACTACACGCACTGCTCACACATTGCACTACACGCACTGCTCACACATTGCACTACTCGCACAGCTCACACATTGCACTACACGCACTGCTCACACATTGCACTACACGCACTGCTCACACATTGCACTACACGCACTGCTCACACATTGCACTACACGCACAGCTCACACATTGCACTACACGCACTGCTCACACATTGCACTACACGCACTGCTCACACATTGCAATACACGCACTGCTCACACATTGCACTACACGCACTGCTCACACATTGCACTACACGCACTGCTCACACATTGCACTACACGCACTGCTCACACATTGCTCTACATGCACTGCTCACACATTGTGTCGAGGTATGGAGCAATCTGCAAGAAAGAGAAGTACTATGTCTGGTACGCCAGTCAGTCTGATTGTGCTCCTTGTCATAATTGGCGTTTTTCTGTCATTTCGTCCGCATATCTGCTCAACTGTAATTCCATATTCTCTTAGCAGTGTATTCCGTTTGCATTACATAGTTTTGTCCATGACTAAGTTTGTACTCGGAGTCTGCATATATGCGCGAATTTCAGCGATTGCTGGATTACAGAAATGTTTAAATGTTGACACTAAAGATGATATTTATTTAGCAAAGCTGTGTTGTATGACAGACAGTAGTACATTTATGCTTTGTTGAGTTTTTAATTGGCAATTTAAACACTACCTTCCAACTCCATCTAGATACCTGTGATATATATGGCCCTGTCACCATCCTCATCTCCCAAGATTGTGGACTTCTATTAAACTTACAGCACAACCGTCACTCTTTGTGGGCGATTGACTTGATCTTGACATCGACCTAGTGTTATTGC
Organism: Escarpia spicata; assembly: GCA_963995525.1. Classification (NCBI taxonomy): domain Eukaryota; kingdom Metazoa; phylum Annelida; class Polychaeta; order Sabellida; family Siboglinidae; genus Escarpia; species Escarpia spicata. Next base: position 17,281,043 of record OZ023209.1, on the reverse strand, counting down.
TGAGAACACATGTTGTTGTTTCTGCATAGAAAAGTCCATTCGTAAATTGCCAGTAAACCTCAAAACGGGTTGTCAACACGATGTTGAGTATGTTTTCAATATCGCTGACGTTAACTTGAAATGTAGCCATTTGTGTTGTCCATTCTTAACCAATGACATATTTGTCTTCACCAGTATATGCACTACTATTTATCTTATTGTTCAGAATATAGCTCAGAAACAACTGTCAAAAAATATTTACATACTCGTGAATATATACGTATTCATATATGAACCCATAAGGATTCCTCAACCTCAAGAGGTGCTAAAATTATGTTCGTAAAACGCATACGCAGGGCAGCGATCTTGACTTTCAATATGGCCGTCATCTGATGATATAACATATGCAGAAATGAATTCCTTGACCTTGAAAATGTTGGTTTAGACCCAGATAAGTGGTGTTACCTTTATTAATTTACCTTAATTATTAGCTTTATTCTGTTACACCATTTCATATGAAAAATTACATATAGAACTCATCAAATATTTATTGTAGGAAACGAAAAAGTACCCACCAGCATAAGGACGACCGCCACGGATGCACTGATCACTGTAGATCCTACATATCAAAGTAGAGCGCGCTCTCAGCAGTGTGTTTCGTTAATCACACAGATGACGATGGACACGCAGTGACGCTGCACACGCTCCAATATCGTTTGACTAAGAAATATTGTGAATATTGCTATTGCCATTGATGGAGTTATAGCATGGTGGTTGCTGGTACGTACGAACAAAAAACGGCTTACGTTTCGTATTGTTTTGAAGATAGTATTTTCTATCTATGACGTTGGACACGCAGCTAAAATGCCACTCCATATTTGTTTACTTCAGCGTGTTATATTTTCGTCGTATTTAGGTTTAGACCCATATTTTTGTGTATATCATTTACTTAACATGTAGGAACAGAATACATGTATAGGTATCCTACAACAACAACAATAAATTAATGTAATTGACCCGTGTAAACAGATGATGCTGGACACGCAAAAATTGGTCATTATAGAAAACGCAGTGTACATTTTTTTTTTTTCATTTTTTAAACATGATTTTTTGTAATGGACATTCCCAATACATACTACATTTGCCCAGTGAACTCAGAAAAAAAAATACAGCAATGTTTTTGTATGGCACTACTTCAAACTTTGGAAACTTCAATTGGACACGCTATTTTGGCCGTTTTTGGCACCTTACGACCAATTTCAGCCATTTAAAAAAATAACAAGGCTGTCAGACCTTACATGTCCTGAATGAACTTAGAGACATCAATATATGGTGACAATTTCGTTAGAATGACTTTACAATTGACGATGTGAGAGACAAAAGACATGAGTTTTGTCAATTGTTTACTTTTTGAGACATTGGCCCAATAAATACATCTGTTTTACGCGAAGTGGGTTGCATTAGGCGGATGACTGCCAGCTAGCAGAGCGCGCTTGTGCCTCCCAGTTGTTCGCTAAGCTTCTGCAAGATGAATGCATTTTCTGCTAGTCAATGTGGACCGTTTCAAACACGTGGAAAACTCAAAGGTCGTCCAGGTCGCTCAGATCATTCAATGTCAACAAAACTCGCCAACAACGCCGACGAGAAAAGTAATATCGTCTAAACTGTAAATCGCAGATGGTTCTGGAGTAACATTGGATAGCGTGTAACCGACCTGTCCCCATCAGCGGCGCCCTACGCCATGTATGCTAAAATCCATACATGCATACACACATGCATGCATGCTTCCATCCATTCATCAACACGGGTAGGTGTGTGTGCGTGCGTGCGTGCGTGCGTGTGTGTGTGTGGTAGGATCTTAATAAAAACTTGACTAACGGTATCTACTTACAATATCGATAGTAGCATTGGTCGTTCTAATTACCTCGACTGTTTCCTTTGCTGTTTTTTGTACAGTAAACCTCATTGTCGTAGTCCGGGTTAATCCAGAAAGATTCCCTTAAGGGGTCAGCACACTGTCAGTTTTCCCATTGGCGACCATGTTAACGTTTTGTGTGTTTATAAGAAAACGTGACCTATAAAGTTTCTTAAACTTCTCACCTGCTGTTATTATCATCTCATTGACATGCTGGTCGAGTTTAGTCAAAATCTAATATCTCTAGCTCTTGCAAAATGCCTGTATGTATGACACCCGTCAATATTTACAACTGGATGCAGGCAGTAATCCGGCTAAAGTGTCAACTAGCCAAATTGCTGCCAGATACCCTTCCGCTTAGTAAAATCAGCTAAAAAGACACAATTTTACTGTCAGCAGCTTCTACAATCACATCTAGAAATCTGACTACTCAAATGCACTTATGTCAGAGAAAGTGAACATTGTAAAAAATCATTTCTCAAAAATATACTGCACTTTTTTTCGTCTGTAATCAAGCAGGAAGTCCAACAGTGTGCTGACCCGAAATAGGTATGACAATTTTTTAGAAAAAATTTGAAATTACTATATTTTAGAGGCACTCCTATCTCAAACACTGTGCAATATTTTTTTTGTAATTCATCCACATGTTTTTTTCTATACACATTTCAAAAGCGCCACCTTACTTGACCGGGCACCATATGAGTAAGCATTTTACTGTTGGACATATTCTAATCTGGCATAACTCTACACTGTACACACTTTCTCATCCGGCATATATGAAGACCTAACCCTGTTTTCCAGAAAGCCCAGTATGTTTTCTGTAAACATATCACATACAGGCAGTTGTTATGTTGCATTTATATTTATATTGATTTTTTTACTTTTTCCCTATTAGACAACTGTAATTATACATGATATATGACCTTAAAGTGTGGATTCTTCAAAGGCCAGACGTCTTAATGAGTTCAATTGCACAGTATTACACAACCCAATTAGTAGACATTCAATACACTGTGGCACTTGCCTGATTGAATACTGATTAAGTCAGGTGACTTATGTCCTGGCAGCCTGGGCCTAGGAGCTGAATCCCAGTAGTCGCTCTGCCAATATGTCATTAGGGTTGCTCCCAACCTCTTCACATGTGTCTAATTAGCTGAAGTAAACAAAAAAAGATTGTTTAATCACCCTTCTGCAATATCATTGGTCCATTTATGATTTAGATTTCCAAATGGAGGCTTCACTAATGTGATTCTCTCCCCCACCCCCCTTATCACACCCAAGTTCTGTCACTGTGATTTGGACTTTCAGACTCATTAGAAGTCTGTGATTTCAAATAACGGTTTGTCCCTTTCATCTATGATTCTGCCGGGATTATTCTGCATTATTACAATGAAGGAGACTGCAAATTATGAGACTGGTAAACTTAGCAAACATAGTGATAGGAAGACACCGCCTGTTAGAGGAATGAGGAGAAATCAGCGCGGTTTCCATCAAGGCCACCCACATTTTTAAGCAATGCATGGTGAATCAACAGAAACACCACACAGTCATGTATGGATGCCACGACTCGGCATGGCTGACTTTTCAAGAGTCGTACAAGAAACTTCTGGTGGACTGTTAACGGTACCCGATGCTGACGGCAGGCCTGGCAATAGCAAAAGTCTACGACCGCGGCCATACCGATGCCCAGATTTAACAGACAGCTACCTCCAGCCAGACGAAAATCAAGGAGAATCCGAGATGCGTCTGCTAAATATGGAAAAGAGTGTTCAGATGTGGAATGAATGTTACACTGAGCACGCCTGCAAGACGACGTGCACTTCTCCACAGTTTCAAATATACCATGAACAACAGATTGGTCTCTGTTGGAAGCAATCACTCCGATGTACAAATTGTGACTATCATTCGCGCATGTACAAACTGTACACTGAGGTCAGCACTGGACGTAGTGGTCAGCGAGCTGCTACAACTAATGTCGCACTTCACGTCGGTCTCCAGGATTCGACAATAGGGACCACAAAGATCCGTCACATTCTAGCTACAATGGACACACCACCACCTAGTCGCACAGGATTACAGAGAACTGCAAACAAGATCGCAACTGTCACCGCACAAGCAACCATGGATGACTTACACAGGAGAAGACAGAAAACAAAAGAGACCAACACTCTGCGTGGTCTGCCAGAAGATGCTCCGATTAACATAAGCGTCGATGTTCGGTACAACTCCACAAATCTCAAAAACACTTACAGCTGTGGTAGGCAGAATGCGTCACAGGCTTTAGGAACTGCAATCAGTTGGCAAACCGGTGAAAAGGAAATCATAGCTTTCTGGATTGACAGCAAGCTGTGTAAACTAGGAGCTTCACTTCGGAACAAGGGTGTCAATGTCATCTGTCCTGGCCATGCTGGTTGCACGGCCAATGTGCAAGCAACAGGTCCGCTGTCCGAGTACAGAATTGGGAACAAAATTGGCGACAGTTTAGCACAATATGACGTTGCAATCAAGTATGTTGCTACAGACGGTGATGCATTAGCATCGCGAGGTGTACAAGATGCAATGCCAGCAGGTATGGAGACACAGAGGCAATCCGATACGACGCATCTGTCTCAAACGCAATTTCGTCATATCATGAAAGCATCATTCTCCCCCAGGATGATTCCAGGAGAAACTGCTGCAAGGCGAGCAGAAAACAGAAAAATGTTTGCGGAAGATGTGAAAACAAGATGCCAGAAGATCTACACAAGTGTCCACATACTTCACGACAGTGACACGACAGTTATAACCAGACGTATGCCCGACATCATTCAAGCCACACTCGACTGCTATTCTGGCTCGTGCAGAAACTGTCGCAGACATGCAATTGTCTGCCGTGGTGGTCGCAAGAATTGGTGGAATACCTCACAGCATTTGAAGGCATGCGGCCTCACGCGACTAAATATGACAGACAGTGATCGAGCAACACTTCAAGGACTGATTGAAATGCGTCTTGGCAATGCCGCACTTCAAATGACACGACGAAGACTAACAACAAATCCAAATGAATCTGTAAACAGAGCTTATTCCGCGTAGGTACCTAAGAACGTTATATTCAGTCGAAATGCACTGGGACGTGTGTGTTCAGTCATCGATCGTCTAAACTGCGGTGCTGGAGATTCAATCCTACGAAAATTGGAAAATGTACAGTATCCCATTACAAAGGGCGGAAGAGTTGCTCACGCTGTTAAACGGATCCAGCAAGATGTAGCTTACCAACGACAATGCACGTGAGCACAATGTGCATACACAACATTATAACAATACGACATTCTGTATTTCTGCAGCGTCTACTTGGGCTGCAAACTGACCATCATCCATGCAAACACAATGTGAAGACCTAGACCATCCGACACACACGACACCATCTGCCTGCCGACATTCATGCGAACACAATCAGACTACGAACACCACGAACATCTTGAGTACCATGATCAATCGACACGATGCAATGCTACATCAGTGACAGCAGGGGCTGACTGATGTCGACATATATCAGTGACCAGTTGTAACGATCACACATCGGAAAAGTTCATCGTACACGAACTCCCGAAAAAAATGTAAGTGCTCACCATTTTTTAATGGATTTCATTTTAAATCTAACATGCATGCAGGGTAAATGCCATGACCACGACATTCGCCTGATTTCACGCAAGAAATTCTTTCATTGTTGACACCGTGTGGTTCCAGGCTAACATGTGTGGCTGTCACACAGAGACTATTGTGGCAGAGATGTGAAGCATCTAGATTCGCTCTTATAAATGTTCTCCTGTCATTAATTTTGTCTGCATATTTTTCATAAAACCTGTCGTCCATGATGCCTCACTGTGTAGCGTGTTTCCGTTGCTAGGGATTTTAATTAATTAGGGGTCAGCACACTGTCAGTTTTCCCATTGGCGACCATGTTAACGTTTTGTGTGTTTATAAGAAAACGTGACCTATAAAGTTTCTTAAACTTCTCACCTGCTGTTATTATCATCTCATTGACATGCTGGTCGAGTTTAGTCAAAATCTAATATCTCTAGCTCTTGCAAAATGCCTGTATGTATGACACCCGTCAATATTTACAACTGGATGCAGGCAGTAATCCGGCTAAAGTGTCAACTAGCCAAATTGCTGCCAGATACCCTTCCGCTTAGTAAAATCAGCTAAAAAGACACAATTTTACTGTCAACAGCTTCTACAATCACATCTACAAATCTGACTACTCAAATGCACTTATGTCAGAGCAAGTGAACATTGTAAAAAATCATTTCTAAAAAATATACTGCACTTTTTTTCGTCTGTAATCAAGCAGGAAGTCCAACAGTGTGCTGACCCCTTATACTTGTAGAAGTGGGCAGAAATGACGCCAGTCGACAGTTACGTCACTTCCGTGGCAACACGTGACGCACATCGCCCCGCGCGGCGCCACTGCTAAACGTTACTGCTAAAAAGTTTCCCCTCAAAAGTGGGACAGGCTGCATCTATTTAAACTAGATTCGCAGGGGGGATTCACAGAGAAGCCTGAAACTGGAGGCATAGATAAAGACAGCAGAAATAAATCGGCAAAGAACAGCCTGGAAAACTGTTCTGAATCAGGATATAAATGCATTTGTTTAAATGCAAGGAGCATAGTAAACAAAAGAAGTGAACTAAACATTATGGTAGAAGATATTGACCCTCACATAATAGGTATAACCGAATCGTGGGCCACCACTGATATATCAGATGCCGAATTGGGACTAACAGGATATGTAATGTTTAGGAAAGATAGAATAGGAAGAAAGGGAGGTGGAGTTATTTTATATATTAAAGAATCTATCCAGGCTTATGAAATAAAATTAGAAAGAGAAGCAGATTGCGAAGAAGCTGTTTGGTGTAACATAGTTACAGGAAACTCAACGTTAACAGTTGGGTTAGTTTATCGAAGTCCAAACATAAGCATAGAAGAGAATGAAAAAATACAAAACGCTATAAGGGAAGTAAGCAAACGGAACTGTATTATTATGGGGGACTTTAACCATGGGCATATACAATGGAAATCTCTACAGAGTATGGGGAGTGAGGACCACAAGTTTTTAGTTTTAGTACAAGATAGTTTCCTTTCTCAACATGTGCTAGAACCAACCAGGGGAGAGAATGTGTTAGACTTAGTTTTGTCCTCACAGAAAGAATTAGTTGACAATGTCAAGATATGTGAGCCACTGGGGAGTAGTGATCACAACCAGATACATTTTACCATCAAAGTAAAATCAGAAAGGAATAGTAAAAAGCAGTATAGGAGAAATTTCCACAAAGGAAGGTATAAAGACATGAGGAAATATTTAGCAAAGATAGACTGGAATAACACACTGAAGAATAAGACAGCAACCGAATGCTGGAATATCTTAAATAGTGAAATTAAGTGTATAGTCGATAAATTTGTACCTTTCAAAAAACAAGGGAAACGGTCTAAAAAGAAACACTTATCGAAAGAAGCCATTAGAAAAATTAAGTATAAACAAATGATGTGGAAGTCATATAGATGTACTGGAAATGATGAAGACTACAACATTTATAAAGAAGCACTTAATCACGCTACAGCTGAAATTAGAAATTCAAAGAGAAGCTATGAAAAAAAATTAGCTAGTAATATAAAACATGACAGTAAGAGTTTTTATGCGTATATTCGAAGCAAACAGAAAGTTCAGGATAAGGTCGGTCCTCTAGAAGATAGTGCTGGAAATACAATATCAGAGGGATTCTTAATGGCAGAAGACCTGAATGAGTATTTTAGTTCAGTGTTTACCAGAGAAGATATTAGTTCACTGCCAGTACCAGAGGCTAAGTTCAAGGGGGCAGATTCAGACTATTTAGGACAGTTAGTTGTAACCTCGGAAATGGTAGCTAAGAAAATAAGGGCTATGAAGGATAATAAATCACCTGGAGTGGACGGGATTCCGCCCAAACTACTATTGGAAATTGTAGAACAAATTAGCGCACCGCTTGCAACAGTTTTCAATTTGTCATTAGAAGAGGGAGTGGTTCCTTTAGAATGGAAAGAGGCAAACATTATACCGTTATTTAAAAAAGGTTCGAGAAACAAGTCAGAGAACTATAGACCAGTTAGTTTAACATCAGTGATTTGCAAATTATTAGAAAGACTAATTAAAGATCACATGGTGGATTTTCTTGTTAAACATAACTTGATAAACCCATCTCAACATGGGTTTTTAAAAGCGAGGTCATGCTTAACAAATATGTTATGTTTTTTGGAAGACATCACTAGGTGGGTAGATGAGGGATCACCAGTAGATATCATCTATTTAGATTTTCAAAAAGCTTTCGACAAAGTACCACATCAAAGATTACTCCTTAAGCTAAAGGCCCATGGCATAGGAAATGGTATACTAAACTGGATAGAAAAATGGCTGAATGACAGAAGACAACGTGTAGTAGTTGATGGGGAGGCTTCAAACTGGAAATCGGTATTGAGTGGAGTACCACAGGGATCAGTACTAGGACCTATATTATTCTTAATATATATCAACGATTTGGACGATGATATAACAAGCAAGGTGTTAAAATTTGCGGATGATACAAAAGTGTTTAGAAGGATTAAAAGTGATGGAGACAGACAGCATTTACAAGATGATCTTGATAGGTTGATCAAATGGTCTGAAAAGTGGCAAATGCTGTTCAATTTTGGGAAATGTAAATGCCTCCACACAGGTCATGGGAATGAAGAGGTAAAATATAAAATGGGGGGTACTGTTCTAAGTACTACTGTAAAAGAAAAGGACTTAGGGTTAACCATTAGTGCTGATATGAAGGTTTCAGAGCAGTGCGGAATTGCAGCATCAAAGGGAAATCAAATCCTTGGATTAATTAGGCGAAATATAGCGTATAAGAAAAAAGAATTCATAGTACCGCTGTACAAAACAATAGTGAGGCCTCATTTAGAATATTGTATACAAGCATGGAGGCCATATCGCAAGAAGGACATATATATGCTAGAAAGAGTACAGAGGAGAGCGACTAAAATGATACCAAATCTGAGGGATCTTAGTTACGAAATACGCCTAAAAGAATGTGGTTTAACAACACTAGAGACCAGGAGATTGAGAGGAGATCACATAGAAGTGTTTAAAATATTGAATGGTTATGAAAATATTGATAGAAACATTTTTTTCTCAGTTAAGAAAGATAGAAGGACCAGAGGACATGAAGCTACATTAGTAAAGGAGCAGTGTAGATTAGATATAAGAAAGTTCTCATTCTCACAAAGGACTGTAAATGAATGGAACAGATTATCTCCTGATTGTGTTGGTGCTAGTAGCGTGAATATGTTTAAAAATAAAATCGACACACACCTTAAAAAGGCGGGATACATGTAGATAAAAAGTATTGGACTCTCGATAAGCCAAAAGGCTTCCTTGTCCAACTGCCATCCAGAGTAATTTTCTGGTTGGCAATCTTGTTAAATCTTGTTAAAAGCAGCGGCCCTGTCAGGATCAGGGGCTTTAATCAATGTGGTGGCTTTGATCAGGGATATTAGTCAAATTGACATATAAATGGGTGTTGTGTTCATTCAATGAATAGTTGTGAAAACTCATGTTCTAAATATTATATAGATCAATTTGTGCAAGAACCATTTCCATTTTTTTCTCAATTCGGTGCGTTTTGCCCCACATTGAACGTGACATAAGAGTTTGAGAAAATACGAAAGTCACATTATAGCTCGCATTATCTATAGCAAAATATGTGTTACATATGTGAATGAATATTTCAATTTTTTAAGGTAAAGTACCTTTGCTATGGAACTATTTGAAGCAGTCACTTTTATTATAATAACACTAATAAAAATTCAAGTCAAGTAACGTTTTTGTCGCGCTTTTTGACGGTAAATCTAAAGTAACCAAAATGGTATGGCATCATGTTTCATCGTTTGAATGATAGGATGCGCCAATAAAAGTAACACCTGCCGAGATATGTGGGAGTGCGCGTCGCCCGGGGGCGCTTTGCCCCACACTGCTCTACGTGTGTTTGTTATGTTTCTAATACAAATTATCATAATTTATGATGCAGGAACAGTTAATTGTTTATATTCTTCTTCTTATTTTATTAAACGAAAACCTACATTTGGTTGACAAGCATTGTCTCTGTAGACAGAACCTGGTCTCTTGGCACTTCTACATTTAGTTGAAGATGTCGTCATTTTCACGGTAGTTGGCAGCACTATATGTTGGTATGCAAATAAGAGTGGCGCCTCATGGCGGACTTGGACATCAGTCTTTAGCCCTCTGTCGGTAAAGTCGCAGTGTCGCCAATGACGCCATCTATCAGTCAATTCATTGGTTAATTTTGTTGTTTATTTCCGAACGGGTCACTTGTGGTAAGCCAGCGTTAGTCCTGCAGCGAACTGGGTCACGCCTCAACCGGACACAGGTTGACGTGTTCGAATGACGGGACATAACCAACACGACTACATGATGATGATCGGACACGCATCGATAATGCAGAAAAATAAGTCGGATAAGGTTGTTTTGTCCCCATGCCCTGACTATGCTATGCCTGTGTCAGTGTGAGTCAGTGTGACTGTGTCAATGACAATGACGTACTTAATTGAAAACAAGCCGCACCCGACGCCAGAATGGGGGGTGTGATTTTCATCAATACACATTCAAATTTACCTACATTTGGCCTTTCTACGGGTGATAAGATTAGCGCCTAAGAGACAGTTATATTGAAAAAGAGTCGAAGCCTAAGCCTAAGGGAAATGTCGCAGGCTGTGGTGGATTTTCCTGAGCCTTCCTCGGTGGCTTTAGAAACAGGAAGTGCCGAACCAGTAGACAAAACCACGACGGCTGGTCATGTCGTGGGGTACGAAGACCAAATCGAGATGGAACCCCACTCCCAGGACGTGGACGACGACGAATGCAAAGTGACCCGTGGCGGGGAATTAATACCCCGGTTGCCGATCAAAAAACGCTACCGCCTTTCTTTGGCAGTCTTCAGCGGGATCATGATGGTCTGCGGTAGGGATCAGTTATTATTTGTAGGCTTCAGCTTTCTCAAGCACTCCCACTGGCTTTTGCATGCCATATATAGTCTTTAAAATATTTATATCTTTTTATAATTAGGTAACTTTGTATATACAAGTATGCACAATTCAGCATTCCCTAGGACTCTAGTAGGAGTATGGCAAGTGTTATGGGCGACATCTTTGCAGTTTTTTCACCCACCTAGACCAGTATTTGCTGAATTGTCTGCCTACCCTAATTCACACTAATGGTAAGTCGGATGATACATTTTCACAGTTTATTACATGAGCAAAATACTACCAATAGAAGCTAATACATAATCTACACCTGCTAAATACAACCAATACAAACTCTAATACCTAATCTATACCTACTAATTACTACCGGTGTCGGGACGACAGGTTCCGATGGCGGTGACATTTATTGCAGCCGGAATAAACCCCCAGGAATACGCTGTGGTCAGGATGCTAAGTTCAGACGGCGGCGGCATCTATCGCAGCCGGAATTAATCACAGAGTAGAGTTTCATGGTGTAGGTTTACTACAACAATATTTCCGGTTGTCACAGGGCGCTCTGTGACAGTGCTTCTGACGTGAGGTATAGCTCGACTGTCAATCTTTCTCCCTGTAGTCGCCAGCTACATCGGTGCCCTGTCTTACACACAGCTCCAGTATGCATCTCTGGGTCTGTTCTAACAAACTACTCCATCGTAGTGTCTGGCTGCATTTTCCAACAGCCAGTCCTGATCCACACTAAAGCCCTCCTTATATACAGCTAAATCTGTAGCCTTGGGACAGACGCTGACCCTTTGTTATGTCATTTCCTAACTCTAGATGTCTCTAGAAGTCTTGGCAGGGTGCCAGTGAACATACAGTAACCTTCTGAACAAAGGCCCTCTGTGTAGGGCTCTTGTCTCCATGAAAGAAGATGGCCTCAAATGTAAACAAATCCCCCACCCCAGCTATAGCGATTTGCATATAGATTGGCTTTTAGGAGCACATGCAACATTCAGTAATTAAGAACATCTATACTACTACTGTTGTTCTAAATTATCTACAAATGTACACAAACTTGTTCTGTGAAACTGCTACCAGGTATTCGCGATGTGTAAATAAAATCTCCGGCTCTATTCTCAGGCACCCTGGTTGGAACATGAATGCTTTATTTGTTTAGTATTATTAGATAAATGTATCACTTTGTTCCAGGTTTTGCTTTGGCTACTCTCGGAGGAACAATAGCAGGGCGATTTAGCAAATACACACACCGACACTGCCCTGCCCTTTGGTGGACTGGGTTGCCGGTAAGGAACGTTAACCATCAAAGATTGGGCGATTACACCACAAATGTAACCGGTTATAATTTCTAAAAAAATGTATTATGTAAGATTACTTAAAATATAAGTGTAACGGATAGAACTGTATGATTTTTGAATATGTTTTATATATAATCATGTATACAATTTAAATATTTCGTGAATGAAAAATCCAAATTACAAACACTGTTTAATACTGTTTAATGGTTTAAATGATTTAAAAATGCAACCAGGGCCGTGTTCAGACTTCGGGCCATGCCGCGACGTCGCAATCCATCGTAGTTCGCTGTGAACACTTAAATTTTACATACCGCAATGTTCGCCGCATTCAAAGTGGATGCTACTGATTTTGAATGTGTTTTCGACGCAAATGTGCCATCGCTGCAGTTAGGAACACCTAGGTTTTGTAAAAAGCTCAACTTGTCAAACTTCAGTGTGAATTGAAGCCCTCGAAAGCACCAACAATACTGTTACAAAAAAATCATCATCGAATGCGAAACCAATAACGGTGGACATCACTGGAAACATGCTGGTGTGGCGCGGAGTCAGCACGGCGTAACTTTGAATGGCAAAATCGACTTCCGGAGCAAAAAGCGACGTCGCAGTGCGGCGCTGCAGCAAACTCTGAATGAGGCCCAGAGCTCTGTATTTATTCACAAGAAGAATTCAGGCCCTCAAACAATTCAAAAATTTTTGGGGGAAAGCTACTGGGTCAGGATTATTACCTTGATTCTATATTGATACAAATTCCTACCATGTGTTTCATGTTTGTTTTCAAATATGCACTGTGTTGAAATATAATGTTGCTTCTGCTGTACAAAATACTACGTACTGTAATTAATTAAGACTGTGTTTTTGTTTCGTAGCCAACTATACTCTCAGTGATTGGGTTTTATACAGTCACGAACAAGAGCCGGCGTTATGTAAGTGGACTTGTGTGTCTTATTTAACTGACATAGTGGATTAGTGTTTAGAACATCCAACTCTCGATTGAGAGAATCAGGGTTAGAACCCTCCTACTGCTCTTGCAAAGACAGTATCGTTCACTGCATGAATGAACAGGTCAATGAGGAGTGACGTATGAAGCTCTCTGAGCAGTCTGACTTTATGCAATGCTATACATCAAGTGAGAACTTACCTTGTTATGCGGTTTTCTGTTCCTTCAGATTGAACCAGCCATTCTATTGTATACACATTACCTTTGAGCACAGTGTTTATCTTTCATATAATGTTCATTTTTGTTTCTGAAATGCCCCTGCTGCATAGGATACAATACCGGCTTGATTAATTGACACCAGTACTAAATATCTGTACTTGTGTACTCTAAGCTGTAAAGACACAAGTCACCACTGAAATACTTGAATAAGTACTTTCTGAAAATTGCTACTTTCAAACCATCAATAGTCATAATTGATGTACTAATTATTATATTGCTGCAGTTACATGAAAAAAATCAATCACAATTGCAGCATAGTTTCAAAAACTGGAAACACTCACACTGCAGAAATTTGCCAGTTACTAATTATAGTTTTTTTAACTAGATCCAGTCGAGGTTGCATTTTAAATATTTATAATAATAATTTCATAATATCTAGTTTTATTATTTTTTTTATTCACACTGTAGTTACGTACTTATTTTGAACTGATTTAGCATCACATTTTATGAGCGACTTATTTGGTGGATGCCAGTGTAACAGTAAATCTCACCCCGGATATCTGTACTTGCAACCTCTCTATTGAGGTCACCGTTGGGACTGGACAAGTGACCTGAATAGTGAGGTGACCTTATTAGCGAGACTAATTTCCTATATTTTACTGCTACAGAAATAATCCAGGACTATCCTAGAATGACCTTCATTGTGAGGTGGCTGCATTAGCGAGGTGATCGTAAAGTGAAGTTTGACTCTCCTTTCACAAGCAGGGTAATACGTGTGTGTTGGTCTCTCTTTCAGTTATTCTTCTGGGGCATGCTTTCTGCCCTGAACATAGTCACCCAGACGGCACTGATGGGGATGAAGGGTAATTTCTCCACAGCCCTCTATGAGGTGTGGCCCTTGATCTCGAGATACATGGGACATCCCCTGTGTAAGGTCATGGTGGGACGGTGTTACTGCCAAGAGTAAGTGACCATAGACCTGTCAGATAACTGGCCCACAATTCTCGTCATCCTATCATTTGTAATGCACCCTCTCCATCTCTTTAAAACCCTTTGAAGCTTCAGCTACCATACATGAAAATTACATATATTTATCAGGGTTCATACGGGGCATGGAAATCCTTGAACAGCAAAAACCAAAGCCTTGAAAGTCTGGAATTTTCTAAATGGCATGGAAAAACCTGAAATTCTAAGTTTTCAGAAATACTGTGGTGGAAACCCATACTGTTTTGTTCTCTGCCTATGGGACCACATTGGCAAACCACTCATCTTCAGAGGGTACCTTTGTGGGAACAAAGGTTAAAAGATCAAAATGATGTAATGGTGATTTATAACTGCAGCCCTTGGTGTGTTCCATGGGGGGTGTGAGCTAGTACAGATATATAGTATAATTAGATATATTATAATTAAGCTTTAAATATGTTTTGTGTAACTATCGTGCTTAAACGTAAGTTGATGGATTTGTTTTAAATGAAGCATGGGAATGCCATGGAATTTAAACAGTAATTTGTGCCATGGTCAACTCCATGTGCAACTGTAGCACTGTCTCATTTTATAATGAACTTGTGTGTTCTTCGTGTTGTGATATGATGGAATATACGGCCTGCCACAGCAAACTGGATATCAAGTTGTAAAGGCCTATTCTGCTAGGCAAAAATAGCTGTAGGTCAAGTTCCATAAATTTTTGGATTTGTACAAAAATGCATACATTATTATCTTATCTTTCAAAGTCCAGTTTATATTCCTCGACAAGCAATAAAAAACTTATGAAAATACAATGAAACCAATTATTAGAAAACAAAAGAAAAAATTTGTCAAAATGACCTCGTTTCTCAAAATGTTACTTTTTAAAGTTTCCTTCAGTTTTAGCAATAAATCAAAAACTACAGAAGCTATTCCAACAAATGAGGTGTCATTTTAAAGCTGACAACTTGCGGAATCCAAAAAGGTACACACCTCCATTTCATAGTAAATGTTTGCGACTTAATGCCCTCTTTGCAGTGGCTGGACACATGTGTGAATGCCACGGCCTAGTGCATAACCGTCATGCATGTTCATTGCAGCTACTTCCATGGTGTGTACAGTGGTGTTCACATGCCAGATGTTCAGTACATCCGAGAGGATATAATTTGGAAGGAGACGGGATTCATTCATTGCGAGGACGTCAGATTTGTGAGTGAGCTCTACTACTCCACGATGGCCTTCTTTGGTGTGTTTGCGTTCGTCTCGCTTCTTGGCACGGTTGTTGCCTTCGCAGGCAGTGCTTGTAGTATGGAGGTGAGTGGTCGTGTAGATACATTTGACCCTGAACCAAAATTGCCATACTTTGGCAACAATACCTATGCATTGATACAGCTATCTTGGGGCATCGTGACTGCATCTCATCCCCAGTGCCTCTTTCTGCTTTCTTTTGCTTCCTTGGACCATTGGTCTCTGATCTACCAATTGTCGATGTATCTCAGAAAACACTAATGTAGCTATTTGTGGTTATTTACTTCTTTCAGTAAACAAAGGTAATGGTGAAACATTTACCTGTGGCAACACTGAATGTTCAAATACAAGGACATTATTATTGGTTGCCTGCAATTCTGTAATTGACGACAGTAGAAATTAAATGGTCAGCAGGTACATGTGTAAGCTTACACAAGCAAGCATGCTAGGTGATCATTATTAGCAGGAAGCTTGCAGAATCAGTAGTGCTTCATCCCACTTGCAGTCTCAATTAGGGTAACCAGCCACTTCAAAGAGCGATTCCAGGAACTTCCGATTAGCCACACTTGCCTACACAATGCTGCCAATAGCTGGTATTTATGATCACCTAGTATAGCTGTATTAAGAACATTAAATCAGCCAAAGGCTGTCTTTTTAATATAACGTTCTTATTATTAGAATTAATGTTATAATTGCTAAAGAGATTGCAAATTGAGATATCAACTGCAAAATCTGTGTATTTCAGCCACAGAATTTTCAAATTGTAAACTGAACATTCACATTCCAAAAACGCGGTACTGGCAGTATTGCAGGGATTGGCTGGGTTAACTGCAAGACCTTTTGATGTTCAGCATGTATGCATAATTTCATATTCAACAACTGATTCAGTGAACCTACCACCCTGGCAGATTCCTAATAGCAGAACAGACAATCTTGCAATAATAAATGAGGAACAGACGAGGTTGATTTAAGTGAGATGTTGCATTCTTTGTTGCCAGGATGAAGCCGCTTTTGAACCTTTGCAAAACATCAGTGGAAGCCACACTGGACTAGATACACCTTGTGATATATACAAGGGAGACTCAAGGTATTGCCAGATGAAAAACATGAGAGCCACGAAGACACAAGACCAAGAAGTACCAATAGGTGGCAGCACTAGTGACAGTGCCGCAGTGACATCTCATATCTCCATAGATCCTGAGACAGGTCTACGATTTTCAAAATGGAGCTGACAAGTGTGTGCGAAATGAGATAATGACTCGCTTAACACGATATAATTCCTGATTTGTTTTGTTCTCATTTGGTAGTTGACTCGCCCGCACACACATGAGCACAAATATGTACTGTATATAATTTTGCTGGGTTGCGGATGTATGTAGAGTGGGAGGGGTTATGGACGAAACTAAGCCTCAAATTGGTTTAGCTCACTATGATGGATGGGTTTGTTAATGTGCAGATTAGTGGTACTTGAATAGTGTGTTTTGTTGATATCGCCAAAAGAATTGATGTTGATCACTGGGTAACATGTGGAAATGTGAATAGGTGTTATAAATGTTGTGTAGTGTATGACGTGAAGCGCAAACCAACATTTTCTACGTGAAAGTGTTTATTTCATGGCGTGATACCAAAGTAAGATGACTGGAAAATGTAACTGCAAAGACAGTTTTGATTATCGTCTCAATGTTCCTGTATGTTGTTATTT
Source organism: Escarpia spicata (assembly GCA_963995525.1). Classification (NCBI taxonomy): domain Eukaryota; kingdom Metazoa; phylum Annelida; class Polychaeta; order Sabellida; family Siboglinidae; genus Escarpia; species Escarpia spicata. The sequence goes on along the minus strand of OZ023209.1, from coordinate 17,263,727 downwards.
CTTAATGTGATAATAATGACTTGATTACTGCTCTGCCTCTGTTCACTGGCTGCCAGTGCATTCCCTGCTGATCTCTGCCTTTAACCCATGTTGTCATATCAGCTTAGTTTGCATAATGCATGGCACTGCTGTTAGCTATAATAATAATAATATTTTATTTTGTTAAGCGCCACATCCAATATTGTTCACAGCCCTTTACAATATACAAATGTATAATGCATTTGAATAAAAAGCAATAGTTGTTATATCATAGATAAAATGAACTAATAATAATAGTAATTAAGACAATAAATATAGTAGAAGTACAAAAGGAATGTGATATAAAATATCATGAAATAAAATAGTAAAATTTATGTAAACATCAATAAATTAGGCTAAAATGTATATAAAAAGTAACTAAATAAAATCAATCAGCTGTGGTAAAACAGTGTTAGTAAGGGTCCGAGTTACATACACGCTATAGTGAACAGGTGAGTCTTCCAAGACATATTTAAATGATTCCAGTGGTGTTTTGCTGGTAACGTTTGACGGCAGAGCGTTCCACACTGCTGCCGATGCGTGAGCAAATGTAAAGTCACCGGCTCTGCTGCGTGTTCTCAGAACAACTAGTGCGTTCGAGTCGGCAGACCGAAGACGTCTGGCTGGCATGTAGACACGCACGAGTTTCTGCATGTAGTCAGGCGAGAGGTCTTCGTGCAGCTGCATTCAGGAGTCGCTGCAGACGACCGATGTTATTAGTTGAGATACCGAACAATTGAGTTGTAATAGTCCAAACGGGATGTAATCATGGCATTGACTACCCGTTCCGCTGTCGGTTGACCGAGGTAAAGGTGAATCAACCCGACGTTGCGCATCCAGGTTGTAGTGACAAAACTGTTGTAGATCATATCGGCGCCGTAGTGGTGATATTTTAAGTCGTGTTTGTGAATGATATCACCGATCGGCTGCATGTATCGTGAAAATAATAGTGGTCTCAACACTGACCCTTGCGGCACTTCCGTTAACAAAGTCGTCTCGCTGGGTAATCCGCGGTCGATGACGACACTCTGCTTGCGATTTCTTAGGTAAGATTCCAGCCAATTGAGAACCACCCCGGTGATGCCGTAGCGTCGTTGTAGGCGATCCAGTAGTATTACGTGATCTACCGTGTCAAATGCGGCGCTTAGATCGATGAATGACTGTGTACGACGATCGTATCTTGTTTCGTTGACTACCGACAGCAAGGCTGTCTCGGTCGAGTCAACGTTGGGTGCTGTTTTAGTATGCTCATGCTCCTAACTACCCAGTATCAAAGGGGTATTCTCAGCAATCAACAAATTAAGACGTGTAACGAGTGTATTTCGTACAAGCGACAAACCTGTAGATAAATTCATCTGGCTTGACACAAATCAATTGTATGTGAACAATAACAAATAAAGTTTAAAGCCACCTATTTGAAAATGCGCGTGCTGGTGAGAAACCGTGAATTATGTTGCCTTAGTTGTGGTTGCCGAAATCCTGTTGTTGCTGGTTGCATAGTTATAGATCTCAGAAAGTGGGGCCTGATCTCGGCAAGAAAATGTGAAGCTTTATTCTCAATTATTACGTTCATTTTGTTTGTTAGCTGCCAAATACAGATAACGTTTCCTGCGGTCAGTGTGGCCTAGAGGTTATGTTTCCTGCGGTCAGTGTAGCCTAGAGGTTATGTTTCCTGCGGTCAGTGTGGCCTAGAGGTTATGTTTCCTGCGGTCAGTGTGGCCTAGAGGTTATATTTCCTGCGGTCAGTGTGGCCAGAGGTTACGGTACTCGATTGTTTGATACCTATAATTTAATTCAAATTCCACAAGGGGGAAGTTTTCTAATCTTCTAATTATGGTACGCATTTTATAAAGGTTTATTAAATTACTAACTGAATTATGTTTTTGATAAATTACGGACATTTTGCACTGCAGATCAATTACACATATTATATAGTTTCTTAATTGACTGAAAACCACATTGTTAATGTCACCAAATTGTAACACTAAGTGTTTACTCTAACAAAACTTTGACACACCCACTCTCCTGTGTGCCTCGTTTATGATTATTACTATGTGTATATATTATATTCAAAACTGCACGTATAGTGAAGTGTTTCTAATAAATAATTCAGTTGTGTTAATAATATAATATCATTGCCTGTTTTTATGAATAAAATTGGGTATAAATTATGCTTAATCAGCAACAAAATGGGACAAATTTCCACGGACCACATATATGAATCCCACTCCACACCCCCACACCCCCACCCCCCTCCCCCGAAACAGCCTCGCTAAAGTAATGGTCTGCTCGCTGAGCTAAATTATCACCAAGAAGAGGAGTAATGCACTATACTATAGTTGCGTCCAGATCGGTTAGTAATAAATAAAAGAGAAAAACGTTAATTAAGAGGTTCCTGTAAACACGGAACGTGCCAACATCATGTAGAAATATAGAAGTGATAATATATAGTAAATAGACTGTGGGCTAACTTATAATATAACTTTGTTTTACGTATTTAAATGCAAATGTTCGTCGACGTATTTTCGTTATTTGCGAATTAGTAAAACAATTTGTGGAAATTTCCACCGCCTTTCACATACGTGACCGGTATTGCAAACTGAAACAGGGAATTTCCCGTTGTCACTGGCATCTACCACAGAGAAGGCCGATACGACTGACATGTCTTCTCTAACAAACACCGTCCTGTTTTTGTTAGTTTCGTTGGCGCCATTCGCTCCTGCCAAAATTGATAACAGTTTGAAAGATCTGCTATCGATTTGTTAAAAAAGAAAATTGATAAGAACTCAAATGATGTAATTTTGTTGTCGTCTATAGGAATCGCGTGGGAGAGCTCAAACAGTTTTTGTTCAGTACCATTAGATAACAGCAGGCGAAACAATGGTAGGCTACCAAGCACTTGTACGGTGGGAAACAAACGCAAAGTTCACAGTTAGCAATTATTTTAGCATACATAATTTGATCTGTTATTGACATAACTGTATGAGTTTTAGTCTTTGGAAGTGGAACGTTGATGTACGAGTGCTTTGCACGCACTCACCCACGCACGACCACTACGCACGCACATACATGCACGCGCGCCATATTCACAACTCTAGCTCTAATTGAAACCCTAAAATGCACCCGAACTAATCAGAGACCATTTGCAAAGAAATGTCGGAAAACCCCGCGTATTCAAACTTAGACAAGATTCTAACGTTGTTTTTGTTCGAGGTGATGCCGCCTCTTCCGCGTTTTTATCCGAGTTGACGACATTTAATTTTGTTTTGATAATGCTAATATTAGTCTCGTAACCAAATTCTAAACATTATCAGCTCGCTCAGCTCACGTGGACGTCAGTCTAGTACTCCCCGTTGAAAACATCGTGCTACTCCTTTTTGCAACCATTTGGAGATAATTTGATTGAACATGATCTCGCCATGTATCGTGACACATTTACAGGCCCCATAGGGTCCAAACTCATTCACCCACATCCAAACCCACCCACATATATTCTAGATTTTGTAATTCACTTGATTTGGTAATACAATATCGGCTATCTTTGTAGATAGGCCTACCTACATATCATATAACAATTTAAATTACTCTTACAATATTTTCAGTGATACTTATATTTGGTATTAGAATGTGGTGTGTGTGTGTGTGTGTGTGTGTGTGTGTGTGTGTGTGTGTGTGTGTGTGTGTGTGTGTGTGTGTGTGTGTGTGTGTGTGTGTTCGTGTGCATGCGTGCGTCTTTATGTGTTTGCATGTGTGCATGACCGCAAGTTTCTAATATCAATACACATAACACGCCATAATGATGACACTATTGTTCAATGAACGTTATATTTTATTCGACTAGTTTTCACAAATAGTCCTTATAGGGTTACTCAGGACATGATGCTTTTGCGGTGTGTAACAACGTTGAATGTTCCGAGTTATTTTAGTATTTCTTTTACTGTTGAAGATGCGTAAACTGTTCAAAAGACAATTGTTTTCACATTTTGCATTTAGTTTGCATCGCACAATGGTGTCTTATTTACGGTCCGCTGTTGTGTATTTGCCAATGAAGCACGGGCGTTCTGTGCACTGAAGAAAACTGGTTCATGTGGTCTTTCTGCGCGGAAACGAAGAACGAGAATGTCATGATTCCACAAGGAATTGGTGAATTCGCGACCTAATAACAGTCACATTGTTGCAACGTTCTGTGATCGCACGAGTAGTATCCTGATATCTCGCCCTCCCCAGTCTCCACGGTCACTTCTTCGGCGCAGTGTAGCTGCTGTTGTTTGGGTTGCCCTGGTTGGCATGGTTATCACGATCAGGCTGGCCCCCGGAGCCTTCGTACTTGGGTGTGTGGCCCTTGTGCTCCGAGTGGTTCGGGTTGCACTGGTTCGCATGGTTGCCGAGGTCGGCTTTAGTTCCGGTGCCCTGGTAGCCCTTCTTGTCAGACATCTGTAATAAAACAACGCCATGTTTAGATGATACATATCCGATGCGTGTGACCTTTTTGTAGCGGTTGTGAACACAAGAGTGCATTGGAAATAAAATGATCTACTCACTGCGATCACTCACGTGGAAACCCACAGGGAAGGAGTACAGTTATAAGAGGAAGACGGTCGATACACGGGACACACGTGGAGGGAGCTGGAGAAAATGGCAGACAACAGTAGGGGCGTCTTGATCACTGGCACACGTATGTACCTGAAAGCAAGTTAATTGCTATTTGATCCATCTCACGATATGTGATTGGCCTAATACCACAACGCATTTTTTTACATATCCCATCTAGCTACCGGAAACCACACACTGAACTGCATAATTAAAATAGAAACTTAAAAAACATATCTTAATATATCTTTTTGAATATTTAAGGACAAAACGTGAGACAACGGATCGCACAGGTGAGAAGGTTAGACTCTCCACATGTCAATGGCTTTTTTGCACACTTGTTAAATATGTGGCGCTTGTTTTTAGTGGCGGTCTTGTATTAATATTTACATTTCTAGATTCATCGCGTGGTTAATACATCTAGAAAACACCTGACAACCCTTTTGGAAAGTGTTTAGCAAATGAAAACCTGCGAATCGTCAGCGAAAATGTCAAGGAGCAGAATTAAGGTTACAACTTTTTTGTTTTAACCATGGTCAGCAAAATCTGGAGAATTTATATGCAGGCGACCTTACCTTGTTACTTCAACTTCTGACCGGTCGCTGTCACTGGTGTCGTAAACAAGTGTTTTCTGTCACACCACCTTCTTCCGCTTATATAAGTCTGTGAACGTATTTCCCAGAAAAGCACTCGTCTTTTTCAGAAAACCACTCGTTTCGTTTTCTGGAAATCGACCACGTAGACTGTCGTAGTTTTTTTTGCTTAGCCTTAGGCCTATATACGTCTCCATGTTTCCGAGCATAATGATGTCTCAAACGGTTGGTCCTATTCGGCTCAGCCACAATAAGGAATCAACATCCCTGTTCACGATTCTACCTAATGATTCTTGTATGTTGCGCCTCTGAGTTCAAACTCCTGGGGATATAGGCACTATAATAGAAGTTTATTATTATATTCTTATTAGGGACCTGCAAATCCGCAAAGGGCGCGTCGGTAGGTCGGTTGCCGTTTGTACCCACTAGAGTTTTTCTGCTCATGAGGGGAGGCCCACGAAATCTCCTTTTATGAGCTTCGTGTTCATCGTATTACGGGGATGCCACCTTTTTCACGGAGCCAAGATGATGGAGAACGCCAATGTAGAAATTTCAACATTTTAGGCGAGTTATTTTTGTTATGACGAGTGAATATGCCATATGTTCGGATAATTATATCTTTGTTGTAATTTAATGACGTTTTCTGATGTTTGGGTAGTAGTTAGATGTGTATTTATTAAAAATACCCATATAGTTTCATACAAATCGGATGGCTCATTTTGCGCCAAAGTCGCTTTGAAATTACCGCCCATTTCTTCAGGATTGCGCTGACTCAGTAACACTCGCCAGAATTGAGGCAGTAACGCGTCTCATCTGCATAACATCATTCTATTTTTAACACGCGCGCCGCCACGCCGGATGCACGGGCGTACATGAGTAAAAATGCGGGACCGCACCTTTTCCAAAAAATTACCTATTAGAAAATGACATCACTGTGGCGAAACTGTATCTTGCAAATGTAGAAAGATACTCAAATACATAGTTAAGTGGCTGCAATATCGCGGCCTTCCTTCGAACGAAGCTTGTTTGAAACTGGCAGAAAAATGGTCGTCCAGTTTGGTTATGCATGCATCAATAAGCATAATTAATATGTCTGTAAACGCTAAACAAATTATTGAAGAAAATACAACAGTTTTGACATTTTACCAAACGGCCATTAAACAATGACTGTATACTGTATATATATCATATATGTATATATATATATATATCATATATGTATATATATATATATATATATATATATATATATATATATATATATATATATATATATATATATATATATATATATATATTTATATATAATTATAAATATTTATATTTATATATATATTTCAATGCAGTGATCCAGTCCCCCGTATGAACATATGCTACACAGCAAGCTATGCAGAGGTCACAAATTTGGTACAATTTTCTAAAAATTCAAATTGTCATAATTTTTGACTGAGTGAAGATATTTAAATTATGTAAATGGTATATTTTTTATTATACCTAAAATCGACATGCACCATTATAAATGTGGCAAAGCTGTTAATGATTTGTTGCTTGTCCCTATTCTCATTATTGTTGTTATTGTTGTTATTATTATTAATTATTATATTACTCTTAAGTATTAGTATTAGGACACGCTATTACAACATCCACAGGACTATACAATTTCGACGTAGCAAGCTTTTATCATCAGAAACTAATTGAGTTACCCGGCGTTGCCCGGGGGAAAAAGGCAGTCATATGAATGTAAAAAAGTAAGTTCTTATATATAGCGCAGTATCCAGTCATCAAGACTGCTCAAAAGCGCTTTAAACTTTACTCCCTAGCAGACCAGTTCAATCGAACACCATCTTGACATCTCTGGGAAGCATCCAGCCATAATTAGTGCGTTATTCGTATACAAATATTCACCACTGTCAGGTACTCATTCATATAGCTGAGTGAACTGGAGTAACGTAGAGTGAACGAACGTGTCAAATATTCACCACTGTCAGGTACTCATTCATATAGCTGTGTGAACTGGAGTAACGTAGAGTGAACGAACGTGTCAAATATTCACCACTGTCAGGTACTCATTCATATAGCTGTGTGAACTGGAGCAACGTAGAGTGAACGAACGTGTCAAAGGTTTGATACCGCAGCACAGGATTCGAACCTGGATTTTCTCGGTTGAGTGTCCGAAGCTCTACTCACTGCGCCACTGCGCTCCACAATGTGACACACACCCGAGATTCCAAACGCCCGGATTTGGAACGAATGGGCCCGCTAGATAGCACACAGAATGTCAGCCCCAGACATGGAAAACTAACAGAGACGTGGGTCCACAAACAGAGAACCGTATTGTTTTATAACATAAATTATTAAAGACATTGATTAGGAAATGTTTTGAAGAATATTGTTGAGGATATGTAGACAGCGTCCGAACGAACCGCTGGAACCATTTTAGTATAGCTCTGTCTCTCTGGTGAGGTGTACATTCTGAGAAGCATGCTATTTGAGTCGTAAGCGAATGATTCGTAACGACGATTTGGATTAAAATGGCCGTAACGCACATGTCCAAACTCACCCAGCAATTAACACCCCACCCACCCACCCACCCACCCACCCACATAAACTCTACATTTTATTATCCACTTGATTTGATAATCAAATATTGGCTTAGTAGACTAAACTATAATCTGTATGATATAAAACAATTTAAATTACACTTGCAATGTTACATGTTTTGGGAGCACTTCGCACCACATGACGAAATTAAAAAACATGCCTACGACTGTCACTTAAATGGCATTTTGTTTGTTGTGTATTTATTAAGCAGGGTCGTGGTTGGCCGTACGTACGTACGTGCTTCCATTTAAGACAGTGGCGGCTGGAAGCCCCGATAACGTTGAACCCCGTGGCAAAGAAAATGTCATCACTAACTTATAAAATTTATCAATATTTTAAAGACACAGAATGAAGTTACTTGAAGCAAGCAGCCTTTCAACGAAGTTACTGCCGCTGGTATACGGCCGACACGCAAAGCCGGTGTTTAGGCAAAGCGTATAATTTATGTCATGTTATGTAATTTGTAACAATTTATCATTGACATTGTTTGGCTACCTCTATGGGCCGAAACTAACAGAAGCATGCAGCCACTATGAAGTCAGTAAGGCGATAGCATAGAAGGCCTTAATGGCAGCGTTGTAGCCTCACATCGGCCAGAGAAATCGACAAGTTAGGTTTTTTAATAATTTAAATTATCAAATAACTGTTGATGCAGCTGATATTGTCATTGTTAATGATTAGGTAGCTGGTGGGCAAGTTGAGAAGTGGTGGTCAAGTGAGAGAAGTGGTGGTCAAGTGAGAGAAGTGATGGTCAAGTGGAAGAAGTGGTGGTCGAGTGGGAGAAGTGGTGGTCAAGGGTGAAGAACACGGGAAAGCCATTGACGAAGGAGAATAATTTTGGAAAACTGGAAAGCCAATGCCCAACAATAATAAACATACCTTTCTTGGAGATAACTGGAGACATCCTATTAATTAATTTGTCCATCATTGTGGATACAAATTATTGTAACTATAAGTGTATTTTAATAGATGTGAGATAATGCGCTTTAAATCTTTTCCAGAAAGGATCTGCAATGGATGAGGCATCTTCTCGCATCCCCAGTGAATGTCTTGGATTTGTTGAAACCGCCGGCACAACTGCATGGTGAAACATTGGCCACAAAGTGTATAGTTCCACTGGAAGAATATCGTGTTTTGGTGGCCAAGATATGCACTCAGTAATATGAAGGAGCTGCCAAAATGGCATCCAGTGTGGAATGCACGGTGCATTCGCTTTGTGAGACAAGGTGGGCCAGTCGTACAAATGCACTGCACACATTGAAGTCTGCAATCTCTGTTGTAGTCACTCCTGGAATATTTGGGAGATGCATTGGGACGACAAACCCAGACGTTAATTGTCTATCAACAAATTTGACATACCTGTTTGACCTACTACAGGTCAAACAGTGTGTCCCTGTACAGGCAGCCAATGATGCAGCCTCTGTAGTCTCACAGCTAGATAGCAGGATGACGAATGCGTTGTTTGATCTAGAGCTAGCAGGGCAATTTGAGCCAGAAATAAACACATGTTATCCAGGCAGCAGTAAATGTTGCTATGCTACAGTAAATGTTTATATCCACTTTCTATCAGGGATGGGTTTCATGTAATACTAATAAGGTAATTTCTGCGCCTAAATCTTTAGAATCCAAGCTCAATGGCCAATGTAGAAGTCATGTTATTTCAGTGCCCTTTTTATCTTTTATTTCGACTTCGAAATGCACCCAATTGCAATTGGATACTCAGGTTCGGTCTGCCGGGTCCCCTCTACATAGACGTCAGGGTGTGGTGAATATTGGGATGGGGCTGAAGCTCACTATAACCCTCTAGTGCATCCCCCATTCTTGAGTTCACTAAAACCTTCAAAAGCACCTTTTGCCAAAATATTGCGGGGGTAAAACTATCTCCAGCCCCCACCCCACCAAATTATGGGGACTCAGCCCCCGAGGTCGGGGCTTAGGATGCCCCCGGTCCCGACGGTCTCCGTATACAGAATTGTGCTTCCACATGTATTTATGCCTAGCTTCGCCCCTGCCAAGGTTTTGTGATAATTTCGAATCCTTCAAAGGTTTGGTTTGATAAGATACGTGCATTTTGACATGTGTAGCGTGTGACTGACAACCGACTGAGTCTAACAATGCACACTAAAATAGCCGTTCCGCATGCTGTCTTTGTCCTTGGCCCCGTTGTAGGGCGGTAATTTTCCATAAACTACTTGCTGGGTTAGTGACGTCACAGTTACAGACGCATGTGACTCCATATAATATATAATGTATCACGTAATCAGTACGTGTGGGACTAAACTAATATATTTATCTTCTTAGGATCAGTCACCTATTTCACAACGGCAACTTTCAGTTTCAATTTATGTGCTTGAATCATCATAAGGTTCATATAATTAGTGCTTAGTAATACCCGTTGTCTATGTACATATATTATTTACCTTTAGTGGCTGGTATAATAAGTGTTTCTCTCTGACGTAGTGTATCGAAGACTGGATTTCATATGGGCTTTGCGGCAGAAGAATGTCATATTTTTTAGTTTTTTACATTGGAATTAAGTTGCTCTTAATAATTAACAGCGGGACAATGTAACAGTAGTGTCCGTACATTGTCATGAATTATATACTGTGTAGCACAACGGTTGTTTCGTTCAGTGTTTGCGTGGTGTGTGTGAGTGTGTGTGTGTATGTGTGCGTACACGAACATTCAGCAAGTTGTACGTGTCATGTTTGTAAGCCATATTCCTTTTTCTGTCGCCTTTTTACTATATGCCTGTATTTCGACAATATAGTTCGTGGTCGGCGTGTCTACCTTGCACATAGCGCGACCCATCCACACATGCACGCACGCACGCACGCACGTACACATGCGCAGCGGACGCAGTCACTACAACCCGTACCATCTGCGCAATTTGAATATAATTTATGGCCTCGCATACATAGAAGTACAAAAGGAATGTGATATAAAATATCATGAAATAAAATGGTTAAGATCATATTATTATTTTAATAAATAAAGTAAAATTTATATAAACATAAATAAATTAGGCTAAAATGTATTATGAAAAGTAACTAAATAAAATCAATCAGCTATGGTAAAACAGTGTTGGTAAGGGTCCGAGTTACATATACGCTATAGTGAACAGGTGAGTCTTCAAGACAGATTTAAATGATTCCAGTGGTGTTTTGCTGGTAACGTTTGACGGCAGAGCGTTCCACACTGCTGCCGATGCGTGAGCAAATGTAAAGTCACCGGCTCTGCTGCGTGTTCTCAGAACAACTAGTGCTTTCGAGTCAGCAGACCGAAAACGTCTGGCTGGCATGTAGACACGCACGAGTTTCTGCATGTAGACAGGTGAGAGGTCTTCGTGCAGCGCCTTGTATGTAAGAACAGCGATTTTGAATGTAATGCGCTGTTGAATATATAGCCAATGCAATTCGCGAAGAATAGGGGGTCGCACTTTCACAGCCTGTCGGTTGATAAGGCGAGCGGCTGCATTCTAGAGTCGCTGCAAACGACCGATGTTATTAGTTGAGATACCGAACAATAGAGTTGTAGTAGTCCAAACGGGATGTAATCATGGCATTGAATACCCGTTCCGCTGTCGGTTGACTGAGGTAAAGGTGAATCAACCCGACGTTGCGCATCCAGGTCGTAGTGACAGAACTGTTGTAGATCATCGGCGCCGTAGTGATGATATTTTAAGTCGTGTTTGTGAATGATATCACCGATCGGCTGCATGTATCGTGAAAATAATAGTGGTCTCAACACTGACCCTTGCGGCACTCCCGTTAACAAAGTCGTCTCGCTGGATAATCCGCGGTCGATGTCGACACTCTGCTTGTGATTTCTTAGGTAAGATTCCAGCCAATGGAGAACCACCCCGGTGATGCAGTAGCGTCGTTGTAGGCGATCCAGTAGTATTACGTGATCTACCGTGTCAAATGCGGCGCATAGATCGATGAATGACTATGTGTACGACGATCGTATCTTGTCTCGTTGACTACCGACAGTAAGGCTGTCTCGGTCGAGTGGTTTCCCTTGAATATGGACTGAAATGTATCCGTAAGTTGCCCACTGACCCTGGTAGCCTTTGTTCATCAGTAGCTCCATGGCTGGGGACCACTTCTGCTGCCCATCAGCTTATATATTGCACAACAATTGCCAATTCTTATGATTCGATCATGGCTTCCTGTTCACACAAAATGATTTTCCTTGACCAATCATTTTATGGGTATTGGTTTTACATATTTAGTGTTAGCATTTCATGCATCCTCAGTGGAACGCTGTAGTGCAGTGGTAAGAATCCTGTGCGGTGGTGTCTAACCTTGGGCAAGTTCGTTTACTCTACGTTGCTTCAGTTCATTCAGCTGTATGAATGAGTACCTGGCTATAGACAGTGGTGGATATTTGTGTATACGAATAGTCTTCGTGCATTAATTGCAGCATGGCTGAATGCTTCCCAGATAAGTTGAGATGGTGTTCGGCTGAACAGGTCTGCCGGGGAGAAAAGTGTAAAGCATTTTGAGCAGACTGCGCTATATAAGAACTTACCTTTTATCTGTTTACTATAGACACATGAGGCAGTCAAAACATTCTAATCAGATATGTTACTTGCTAATGTCCTGACGTCACTGCATATTTTGTTGGCGAGCAGTGGGTCATGACCAATGGTCTGGTGCCAGGTCATTCTCGGTTAAATAGCTTTGAATGTTTCTTTCATTAACCTTGAAAAACCTTGAAATAGCCTAGAATTTGGTATTTGTCATTATGCGCGGACCCTGTAATGAATAATTATCAGACCCGTATCTAGGGGGTTCACGCGAACCCTCTTTTTGTCAACCCCCCTTTCTCCAAAATGTGAAAGCCCCCTCAACTGTAATCTTTAAGATGTGAACCCCTAATTGTTTGTGTTAAGATTATTCCCTGTTTCTCAAAAGCGTGAACCCCCTCCTAAAACCTGCTGGATGTTGTTCAAACATTACCCAGTATGCCAGGGTAGCCTGGTTGATACAGATGTTAAATGAATAACAAATACACAAGAAGCCATTTTTCCTCTAAAGGTACATGACTCCAAATTGTAGTTAGTCAGAATTGATTGATGCAGACAAAACAGACAGAGTTATACTAAAGGATTTACTGAGTGACTCAATTTGATATCGACATTTCACTACATAATGACAATGGTTCTCATAAGTATCATGTTAAATGCTAGTGGTGAAAGGGGTGACAATGATTTAACACTGATTAACGAACAAACACGAGCAGAGATACAGTGTATTGGTCCACATAAAAATAATTATTGGCTTATCGTCAGAACTCTGTTAAAATGTAAACGTTGGGTGCTGTTTTAGTATGCTCATGCTGCTAACTACCCAGTATCAAAGGGGTATTCTCAGCAATCAACAAATTAAGACGTGTAACGAGTGTATTTCGTACAAGCGACAAACCTGTAGATAAATTCATCTGGCTTGACACAAATCAATTGTATGTGAACAATAACAAATAAAGTTTAAAGCCACCTATTTGAAAATGCGCGTGCTGGTGAGAAACCGTGAATTATGTTGCCTTAGTTGTGGTTGCCGAAATCCTGTTGTTGCTGGTTGCATAGTTATAGATCTCAGAAAGTGGGACCTGATCTCGGCAAGAAAATGTGAAGCTTTATTCTAAATTATTACGTTCATTTTGTTTGTTAGCTGCCAAATACAGATAACGTTTCCTGCGGTCAGTGTGGCCTAGAGGTTATGTTTCCTGCGGTCAGTGTGGCCAGAGGTTATGGTACTCGATTGTTTGATACCTATAATTTAATTCAAATTCCACAAGGGGAAGTTTTCTAATCTTCTAATTATGGTACGCATTTTATAATTCGTTCCTGCCAAAATTGATAACAGTTTGAAAGATCTGCTATCGATTTGTTAAAAAAGAAAATTGATAAGAACTCAAATGATGTAATTTTGTTGTCGTGTATAGGAATCGCGTGGGAGAGCTCAAACAGTTTTTGTTTAGTACCATTAGATAACAGCAGGCGAAACAAAGGTAGGCTACCAAGCACTTGTACAGTGGGAAACAAACGCAAAGTTCACAGTTAGCTATTATTGTAGCGTACATAATTTGATATGTTATTGACATAACTGTATGAGTTTTAGTCTTTGGAAGTGGAACGTTGATGTAAGAGTGCTTTGCACGCACTCGCCCACGCACGCCCACTACGCACGCACATACATGCACGCGCGCCATATTCACAACTCTAGCTCTAATTGAAACCCTAAAATGCACCCGAACTAATCAGAGACCATTTGCAAAGAAATGTCGGAAAACCCCGCGTATTCAAACTTAGACAAGATTCTAACGTTGTTTTTGTTCGAGGTGATGCCGTCTCTTCCGCGTTTTTATCCGAGTTGACGACATTTAATTTTGTTTTTATTATGCTAATATTAGTCTCGTAACCAAATTCTAAACATTCTCAGCTCGTTCAGCTCACGTGGACGTCAGTCTAGTACTCCCCGTTGAAAACATCGTGCTACTCCTATTGCAACCATTTGGAGATAATTTGATTGAACATGATCTCGCCATGTATCGCGACACATTTACAGGCCCCCTAGGGTCCAAACTCATTCACCCACATCCAAACCCACCCACATATATTCTAGATTTTGTAATTCACTTGATTTGGTAATACAATATCGGCTATCTTTGTAGATAGGCCTACCTACATATCATATAACAATTTAAATTACTCTTACAATATTTTCAGTGATACTTATATTTGGTATTAGAATGTGGTGTGTGTGTGTGTGTGTTCGTGTGCATGCGTGCGTCTTTATGTGTTTGCATGCGTGCATGACCGCAAGTTTCTAATATCAATACACATATAACACGCCATAATGATGACACTATTGTTCAATGAACGTTACATTTTATTCGACTAGTTTTCACAAATAGTCCTTATAGGGTTACTCAGGACATGATGCTTTTGCGGCGTGTAACAACGTTGAATGTTCCGAGTTATTTTAGTATTTAAGAAGCGTAAACTGTTCAAAAGACAATTGTTTTCACATTTTGCATTTAGTTTGCATCGCACAATGGAGATTTATTTACGGTCCGCTGTTGTGTATTTGCCAATGAAGCACGGGCGTTCTGTGCACTGAAGAAAACTGGTTCATGTGGTCTTTCTGCGCGGAAACGAAGAAAGAGAATGTCATGATTCCACAAGGAGTTGGTGAATTCGTGACCTAATGACAGTCACATTGTTGCAACGTTCTGTGATCGCACTAGTAGTATCCTGATATCTCGCCCTCCCCAGTCTCCACGGTCACTTCTTCGGCGCAGTGTATCTGCTGTTATTTGGGTTGCCCTGGTTGGCATGGTTATTACGGTCAGGCTGGCCCCCGGAGCCTCCGTACTTGGGTGTGTGGCCCTTGTGCTCTGAGTGGTTCGGGTTGCACTGTTTCGAATGGTTGCCGAGGTCGGCTTTAGTTCCGGTGCCCTGGTAGCCCTTCTTGTCAGACATCTGTAATAAAACAACGCCATGTTTAGATGATACATATACGACGCGTGCGACCTTTTTGTAGCGGTTGTGAAGAAAAGAGTGCATTGGAAATACAATTATCTACTCACTGCGATCACTCACGTGGAAACCTACCGGGAAGGAGTACAATTATAAGAGGAAGGCAGCCGATACACGGGACGGTGTGACATAGACACACGAGGAAGATGATGGGACACACGTGGAAAGAGCTGGAGAAAATGGCAGACAGCAGTGGGGGAGTCTTGACCACTGGCACACTGGCACACGTATGTACCTGAATGTAAGTTAATTGCTATTTTATCCATCTCACGATATGTGATTGGCCTAATACCACAACGCATTTGTTTAAATATCCCATCTAGCTACCGGAAGCCACACACACAAACGCGCGCACGCACGCACACACACGTTCAATGGCTCATTAATTCTTACGCCATTATTTCACCAAGCAAATGACAGAATCGTAGAAACTCAACTATCGCACAAACTGTTCATATTCAAAGCAACCCAAGCGTCAAACGCTAGATGTGCCTAAATGTGAAAACCGCTGTAATGCAATCCATTATTTTGATTTATTTCACACATAAGTCACCACGTTCAAACTGTAATTCTTACAAAGAAAATTTCACACACAAAATTATATAGATATATATATAGTTACCGCATATATATATATATATATATATACAGGTGTATATATATATATATATGTATACATATATATATATATACATATATATATATATATATATATATATATATATATTAAAATACCATTATATATGTATGTGTGTATGTATGTATATATGCGGTAACAAAACACTGAATGATCTAACTATAACAATTTTAGGACGTGATAAAATCCCCAGAAAAGGGATGATCTGAACTGGATAATTCAAATACGAAACTTAAGAAACATGTCTTAATATATCTTTTTGAATATCTAAGGACAAAACGTGAGACAACGGATCGAATAGGTGAGATGGTTAGACTCTCCACATGTCAATGGCTTTTTGTACACTTGTTAAATATGTGGCGGTTGTTTTTAGTGGCGGTCTTGTATTCATATTTACATTTCTAGATTCATCGCGTGGTTAATAAATCTAGAAAACACATGACAACCCTTTTTGAAAGTGTTTAGCAAATGAAAACCTGCGAATCGTCAGCGAAAATGTCAAGGAGCAGAATTAAGGTTACAACTTTTTTGTTTTAACCATGGTCAGCAAAATCTGGAGAATTTATATGCAGGCGACCTTACCTTGTTACTTCAACTTCTGACCGGTCGCTGTCACTGGTGTCGTAAACAAGTGTTTTCTGTCACACCACCTTCTTCCGCTTATATAAGTCTGTGAACGTATTTCACAGAAAAGCACTCGTCTTTTTCAGAAAACCACTCGTTTCGTTTTCTGGAAATCGACCACGTAGACTGTCGTAGTTTGTTTTGCTTAGCCTTAGGCCTATATACGTCTCCATGTTTCCGAGCATAATGATGTCTCAAACGGTTGGTCCTATTCGGCTCAACCACAATAAGGAATCAACATCCCTGTTCACGATTCTACCTAATGATTCTTGTATGTTGCGCCTCTGAGTTCAAACTCCTGGGGATATAGGCACTATAATAGAAGTTTATTATTATATTCTTATTAGGGACCTGCAAATCCGCAAAGGGCGCGTCGGTAGGTCGGTTGCCGTTTGTACCCACTAGGGTTTTTCTGCTCATGAGGGGATGCCCACGAAATATCCTTTTATGAGCTTCGTGTTCATCGTATTACGGGGATGCCACCTTTTTCATGGAGCCAATATGATGGAGAACGCCAATGTAGAAATTTCAACATTTTAGGCGAGTTATTTTTGTTATGACGAGGGAATATGCCATATGTTCGGATAATTATATCTTTGTTGTAATTTAATGACGTTTTCTGATGTTTGGGTAGTAGTTAGATGTGTATTGATTAAAAATACCCATATAGTTTCATACAAATCGGATGGCTCATTTTGCGCCAAAGTCGCTTTGAAATTACCGCCCATTTCTTCAGGATTGCGCTGACTCAGTAACACTCGCCAGAATTGAGGCAGTAACGCGTCTCATCTGCATGACATCATTCTATTTTTAACACGCGCGCCGCCACGCCGGATGCACGGGCGTACATGAGTAAAAATGCGGGACCGCGCCTTTTCCAAAAAATTACCTATTAGAAAATGACATCACTGTGGCGAAACTGTATCTTGCAAATGTAGAAAGATACTCAAATACATAGTTAAGTGGCTGCAATATCGCGGCCTTCCTTCGAACGAAGCTTGTTTGAAACTGGCAGAAAAGTGGTCGTCCAGTTTGGTTATGCATGCATCAATAAGCATAATTAATATGTCTGTAAACGCTAAACAAATTATTGAAGAAAATACAAAAGTTTTGGCATTTTACCAAACGGCCATTAAACAATTACTGTATACTGTATATATATCATATATGTATATATATATATATTTATAAATATTTATATTTATATATATATTTCAATGCAGTGATCCAGTCCCCAGTATGAACATATGCTACACAGCAAGCTGTGCAGAGGTCACAAATTTGGTATAATTTTCTAAAAATTCAAATTGTCATAATTTTTGACTGAGTGAAGATATTTAAATTCTGTAAATGGTATATTTTTTATTATACCTAAAATCGACATGCACCATTATAAATGTGGCAAAGCTGTTAATGATTTGTTGCTTGTCCCTATTCTTATTATTGTTGTTATTGTTGTTATTATTATTAATTATTATATTACTCTTAAGTATTAGTATTAGGACGCGCTATTACAACATCCATAGGACTATACAATTTCTACGTAGCAAGCTTTTATCATCAGAAACTAATTGAGTTACCCGGCGTTGCCCGGGGGAAAAAGGCAGTCATATGAATGTAAAAAAGTAAGTTCTTATATATAGCGCAGTATCCAGTCATCAAGACTGCTCAAAAGCGCTTTAAACTTTACGCCCTAGCAGACCAGTTAAATCGAACACCATCTTGACATCTCTGGGAAGCATCCAGCCATAATTAGTGCGTTATTCGTATACAAATATTCACCACTGTCAGGTACTCATTCATATAGCTGAGTGAACTGGAGTAACGTAGAGTGAACGAACGTGTCAAATATTCACCACTGTCAGGTACTCATTCATATAGCTGTGTGAACTGGAGTAACGTAGAGTGAACGAACGTGTCAAATATTCACCACTGTCAGGTACTCATTCATATAGCTGTGTGAACTGGAGCAACGTAGAGTGAACGAACGTGTCAAATATTCACCACTGTCAGGTACTCATTCATATAGCTGTGTGAACTGGAGCAACGTAGAGTGAACGAACGTGTCAAATATTCACCACTGTCAGGTACTCATTTATATAGCTGTGTGAACTGGAGCAACGTAGAGTGAACGAACGTGTCAAAGGTTTGATACCGCAGCACAGGATTCGAACCTGGATTTTCTCGGTTGAGTGTCCGAAGCTCTACTCACTGCGCCACTGCGCTCCACAATGTGACACACACCCGAGATTCCAAACGCCCGGATTTGGAACGAATGGGCCCGCTAGATAGCACACAGAATGTCTGGCCCAGACATGGAAAACTAAGAGAGACGTGGGTCCACAAACAGAGAACCGTATTGTTTTATAACATAAATTATTAAAGACATTGATTAGGAAATGTTTTGAAGAATATTGTTGAGGATATGTAGACAGTGCCCGAACGAACCGCTGGAACCATCTTAGTATCGCTCTGTTTCTCTGGTGAGGTGTACATTCTGAGAAGCAGCCTATTTGAGACGTAAGCGAATGATTCGCAACGACGATTTGGATTAAAATGGCCGTAACGCACATGTCCAAACCCACCCAGCAATTAACACCCCACCGACCCACTCACATAAACTCTAGATTTTATTATCCACTTGATTTGATAATCAAGTATCGGCTTAGTATACTAAACTATAATCTGTATGATATAAAACAATTTAAATTACACTTGCAATGTTACATGTTTTGGGAGCACTTCGCACCACATGACGAAATAAAAAAACATGCCTACGACTGTCACTTAAATGGCATTTTGTTTGTTGTGTATTTATTAAGCAGGGTCGTGGTTGGCCGTACGTACGTACGTGCTTCCATTTAAGACAGTGGCGGCTGGAAGCCCCGATAACGTTGAACCCCGTGGCAAAGAAAATGTCATCACTAACTTATAAAATTTATCAATATTTTAAAGACACAGAATGAAGTTACTTGAAGCAAGCAGCCTTTCAACGAAGTTACTGCCGCTGGTATACGGCCGACACGCAAAGCCGGTGTTTAGGCAAAGCGTATAATTTATGTCATGTTATGTAATTTGTAACAATTTATCATTGACATTGTTTGGCTACCTCTATGGGCCGAAACTAACAGAAGCATGCAGCCACTATGAAGTCAGTAAGGCGATAGCATAGAAGGCCTTAATGGCAGCGTTGTAGCCTCACATCGGCCAGAGAAATCGACAAGTTAGGTTTTTTTATAATTTAAATTATCAAATAACTGTTGATGCAGCTGATATTGTCATTGTTAATGATTAGGTAGCTGGTGGGCAAGTTGAGAAGTGGTGGTCAAGTGAGAGAAGTGGTGGTCAAGTGAGAGAAGTGATGGTCAAGTGGAAGAAGTGGTGGTCGAGTGGGAGAAGTGGTGGTCAAGGGTGAAGAACACGGGAAAGCCATTGACGAAGGAGAATAATTTTGGAAAACTGGAAAGCCAATGCCCAACAATAATAAACATACCTTTCTTGGAGATAATTGGAGACATCCTATTAATTAATTTGTCCATCATTGTGGATACAAATTATTGTAACTATAAGTGTATTTTAATAGATGTGAGATAATGCGCTTTAAATCTTTTCCAGAAAGGATCTGCAATGGATGAGGCATCTTCTCGCATCCTCAGTGAATGTCTTGGATTTGTTGAAACCGCCGGCACAACTGCATGGTGAAACATTGGCCACAAAGTGTATAGTTCCACTGGAAGAATATCGTGTTTTGGTGGCCAAGATATGCACTCAGTAATATGAAGGAGCTGCCAAAATGGCATCCAGCGTGGAATGCACGGTGCATTCGCTTTGTGAGACAAGGTGGGCCAGTCGTACAAATGCACTGCACACATTGAAGTCTGCAATCTCTGTTGTAGTCACTCCTGGAATATTTGGAAGATGCATTGGGACGACAAACCCACACGTTAATTATCTATCAACAAATTTGACCTACCTGTTTGACCTACTACAGGTCAAACAGTGTGTCCCTGTACAGGCAGCCAATGATGCAGCCTCTGTAGTCTCACAGCTAGATAGCAGGATGACGAATGCGTTGTTTGATCTAGATCTAGCAGGGCAATTTGAGCCAGAAATAAACACATGTTATCCAGGCAGCAGTAAATGTTGCTATGCGACACTAAATATTTATATCCACTTTCTATCAGGGATGGGTTTCATGTAATACTAATAAGGTAACTTCTGCGCCTAAATCTTTAGAAACCAAGCTCAATGGCCAATGTAGAAGTCATGTTATTTCAGTGCCCTTTTTATCTTTTATTTCGACTTCGAAATGCACCCAATTGCAATTGGATACTCAGGTTCGGTCTGCCGGGTCCCCTCTACATAGACGTCAGGGTGTGGTGAATATTGGGATGGGGCTGAAGCTCACTATAACCCTCTAGTGCATCCCCCATTCTTGAGTTCACTAAAACCTTCAAAAGCACCTTTTGCCAAAATATTGCGGGGGTAAAACTATCTCCAGCCCCCACCCCACCAAATTATGGGGACTCAGCCCCCGAGGTCGGGGCTTAGGATGCCCCCGGTCCCGACGGTCTCCGTATACAGAATTGTGCTTCCACATGTATTTATGCCTAGCTTCGCCCCTGCCAAGGTTTTGTGATAATTTCGAATCCTTCAAAGGTTTGGTTTGATAAGATACGTGCATTTTGACATGTGTAGCGTGTGACTGACAACCGACTGAGTCTAACAATGCACACTAAAATAGCCGTTCCGCATGCTGTCTTTGTCCTTGGCCCCGTTGTAGGGCGGTAATTTTCCATAAACTACTTGCTGGGTTAGTGACGTCACAGTTACAGACGCATGTGACTCCATATAATATATAATGTATCACGTAATCAGTACGTGTGGGACTAAACTAATATATTTATCTTCTTAGGATCAGTCACCTATTTCACAACGGCAACTTTCAGTTTCACTTTATGTGCTTGAATCATCATAAGGTTCATATAATTAGTGCTTAGTAATACCCGTTGTCTATGTACATATATTATTTACCTTTAGTGGCTGGTATAATAAGTGTTTCTCTCTGACGTAGTGTATCGAAGACTGGATTTCATATGGGCTTTGCGGCAGAAGAATGTCATATTTTTTAGTTTTTTACATTGGAATTAAGTTGCTCTTAATAATTAACAGCGGGACAATGTAACAGTAGTGTCCGTACATTGTCATGAATTATATACTGTGTAGCACAACGGTTGTTTCGTTCAGTGTTTGCGTGGTGTGTGTGAGTGTGTGTGTGTATGTGTGCGTACACGAACATTCAGCAAGTTGTACGTGTCATGTTTGTAAGCCATATTCCTTTTTCTGTCGCCTTTTTACTATATGCCTGTATTTCGACAATATAGTTCGTGGTCGGCGTGTCTACCTTGCACATAGCGCGACCCATCCACACATGCACGCACGCACGCATGCACGTACACATGCGCAGCGGACGCAGTCACTACAACCCGTACCATCTGCGCAATTTGAATATAATTTATGGCCTCGCATACATAGAAGTTCAAAAGGAATGTGATATAAAATATCATGAAATAAAATGGTTAAGATCATATTATTATTTTAATAAATAAAGTAAAATTTATATAAACATAAATAAATTAGGCTAAAATGTATTATGAAAAGTAACTAAATAAAATCAATCAGCTATGGTAAAACAGTGTTGGTAAGGGTCCGAGTTACATATACGCTATAGTGAACAGGTGAGTCTTCAAGACAGATTTAAATGATTCCAGTGGTGTTTTGCTGGTAACGTTTGACGGCAGAGCGTTCCACACTGCTTCCGATGCGTGAGCAAATGTAAAGTCACCGGCTCTGCTGCGTGTTCTCAGAACAACTAGTGCTTTCGAGTCAGCAGACCGAAAACATCTGGCTGGCATGTAGACACGCACGAGTTTCTGCATGTAGACAGGTGAGAGGTCTTCGTGCAGCGCCTTGTATGTAAGAACAGCGATTTTGAATGTAATGCGCTGTTGAATATATAGCCAATGCAATTCGCGAAGAATAGGGGGTCGCACTTTCACAGCCTGTCGGTTGATAAGGCGAGCGGCTGCATTCTAGAGTCGCTGCAAACGACCGATGTTATTAGTTGAGATACCGAACAATAGAGTTGTAGTAGTCCAAACGGGATGTAATCATGGCATTGAATACCCGTTCCGCTGTCGGTTGACTGAGGTAAAGGTGAATCAACCCGACGTTGCGCATCCAGGTCGTAGTGACAGAACTGTTGTAGATCATCGGCGCCGTAGTGATGATATTTTAAGTCGTGTTTGTGAATGATATCACCGATCGGCTGCATGTATCGTGAAAATAATAGTGGTCTCAACACTGACCCTTGCGGCACTCCCGTTAACAAAGTCGTCTCGCTGGATAATCCGCGGTCGATGTCGACACTCTGCTTGTGATTTCTTAGGTAAGATTCCAGCCAATGGAGAACCACCCCGGTGATGCAGTAGCGTCGTTGTAGGCGATCCAGTAGTATTACGTGATCTACCGTGTCAAATGCGGCGCATAGATCGATGAATGACTATGTGTACGACGATCGTATCTTGTCTCGTTGACTACCGACAGTAAGGCTGTCTCGGTCGAGTGGTTTCCCTTGAATATGGACTGAAATGTATCCGTAAGTTGCCCACTGACCCTGGTAGCCTTTGTTTATCAGTAGCTCCATGGCTGGGGACCACTTCTGCTGCCCATCAGCTTATATATTGCACAACAATTGCCAATTCTTATGATTCGATCATGGCTTCCTGTTCACACAAAATGATTTTCCTTGACCAATCATTTTATGGGTATTGGTTTTACATATTTAGTGTTAGCATTTCATGCATCCTCAGTGGAACGCTGTAGTGCAGTGGTAAGAATCCTGTGCGGTGGTGTCTAACCTTGGGCAAGTTCGTTTACTCTACGTTGCTTCAGTTCATTCAGCTGTATGAATGAGTACCTGGCTATAGACAGTGGTGGATATTTGTGTATACGAATAGTCTTCGTGCATTAATTGCAGCATGGCTGAATGCTTCCCAGATAAGTTGAGATGGTGTTCGGCTGAACAGGTCTGCCGGGGAGAAAAGTGTAAAGCATTTTGAGCAGACTGCGCTATATAAGAACTTACCTTTTATCTGTTTACTATAGACACATGAGGCAGTCAAAACATTCTAATCAGATATGTTACTTGCTAATGTCCTGACGTCACTGCATCTTTTGTTGGCGAGCAGTGGGTCATGACCAATGGTCTGGTGCCAGGTCATTCTCGGTTAAATAGCTTTGAATGTTTCTTTCATTAACCTTGAAAAACCTTGAAATAGCCTAGAATTTGGTATTTGTCATTATGCGCGGACCCTGTAATGAATAATTATCAGACCCGTATCTAGGGGGTTCACGCGAACCCTCTTTTTGTCAACCCCCCTTTCTCCAAAATGTGAAAGCCCCCTCAACTGTAATCTTTAAGATGTGAACCCCTAATTGTTTGTGTTAAGATTATTCCCTGTTTCTCAAAAGCGTGAACCCCCTCCTAAAACCTGCTGGATGTTGTTCAAACATTACCCAGTATGCCAGGGTAGCCTGGTTGATACAGATGTTAAATGAATAACAAATACACAAGAAGCCATTTTTCCTCTAAAGGTACATGACTCCAAATTGTAGTTAGTCAGAATTGATTGATGCAGACAAAACAGACAGAGTTATACTAAAGGATTTACTGAGTGACTCAATTTGATATCGACATTTCACTACATAATGACAATGGTTCTCATAAGTATCATGTTAAATGCTAGTGGTGAAAGGGGTGACAATGATTTAACACTGATTAACGAACAAACACGAGCAGAGATACAGTGTATTGGTCCACATAAAAATAATTATTGGCTTATCGTCAGAACTCTGTTAAAATGTAAACGTTGGGTGCTGTTTTAGTATGCTCATGCTGCTAACTACCCAGTATCAAAGGGGTATTCTCAGCAATCAACAAATTAAGACGTGTAACGAGTGTATTTCGTACAAGCGACAAACCTGTAGATAAATTCATCTGGCTTGACACAAATCAATTGTATGTGAACAATAACAAATAAAGTTTAAAGCCACCTATTTGAAAATGCGCGTGCTGGTGAGAAACCGTGAATTATGTTGCCTTAGTTGTGGTTGCCGAAATCCTGTTGTTGCTGGTTGCATAGTTATAGATCTCAGAAAGTGGGGCCTGATCTCGGCAAGAAAATGTGAAGCTTTATTCTCAATTATTACGTTCATTTTGTTTGTTAGCTGCCAAATACAGATAACGTTTCCTGCGGTCAGTGTGGCCTAGAGGTTATGTTTCCTGCGGTCAGTGTGGCCTAGAGGTTATGTTTCCTGCGGTCAGTGTGGCCAGAGGTTATGGTACTCGATTGTTTGATACCTATAATTTAATTCAAATTCCACAAGGGGGAAGTTTTCTAATCTTCTAATTATGGTACGCATTTTATAATTCGTTCCTGCCAAAATTGATAACAGTTTGAAAGATCTGCTATCGATTTGTTAAAAAAGAAAATTGATAAGAACTCAAATGATGTAATTTTGTTGTCGTGTATAGGAATCGCGTGGGAGAGCTCAAACAGTTTTTGTTTAGTACCATTAGATAACAGCAGGCGAAACAAAGGTAGGCTACCAAGCACTTGTACAGTGGGAAACAAACGCAAAGTTCACAGTTAGCTATTATTGTAGCGTACATAATTTGATATGTTATTGACATAACTGTATGAGTTTTAGTCTTTGGAAGTGGAACGTTGATGTAAGAGTGCTTTGCACGCACTCGCCCACGCACGCCCACTACGCACGCACATACATGCACGCGCGCCATATTCACAACTCTAGCTCTAATTGAAACCCTAAAATGCACCCGAACTAATCAGAGACCATTTGCAAAGAAATGTCGGAAAACCCCGCGTATTCAAACTTAGACAAGATTCTAACGTTGTTTTTGTTCGAGGTGATGCCGTCTCTTCCGCGTTTTTATCCGAGTTGACGACATTTAATTTTGTTTTTATTATGCTAATATTAGTCTCGTAACCAAATTCTAAACATTCTCAGCTCGTTCAGCTCACGTGGACGTCAGTCTAGTACTCCCCGTTGAAAACATCGTGCTACTCCTATTGCAACCATTTGGAGATAATTTGATTGAACATGATCTCGCCATGTATCGCGACACATTTACAGGCCCCCTAGGGTCCAAACTCATTCACCCACATCCAAACCCACCCACATATATTCTAGATTTTGTAATTCACTTGATTTGGTAATACAATATCGGCTATCTTTGTAGATAGGCCTACCTACATATCATATAACAATTTAAATTACTCTTACAATATTTTCAGTGATACTTATATTTGGTATTAGAATGTGGTGTGTGTGTGTGTGTGTGTGTGTGTTCGTGTGCATGCGTGCGTCTTTATGTGTTTGCATGCGTGCATGACCGCAAGTTTCTAATATCAATACACATATAACACGCCATAATGATGACACTATTGTTCAATGAACGTTACATTTTATTCGACTAGTTTTCACAAATAGTCCTTATAGGGTTACTCAGGACATGATGCTTTTGCGGCGTGTAACAACGTTGAATGTTCCGAGTTATTTTAGTATTTAAGAAGCGTAAACTGTTCAAAAGACAATTGTTTTCACATTTTGCATTTAGTTTGCATCGCACAATGGAGATTTATTTACGGTCCGCTGTTGTGTATTTGCCAATGAAGCACGGGCGTTCTGTGCACTGAAGAAAACTGGTTCATGTGGTCTTTCTGCGCGGAAACGAAGAAAGAGAATGTCATGATTCCACAAGGAGTTGGTGAATTCGTGACCTAATGACAGTCACATTGTTGCAACGTTCTGTGATCGCACGAGTAGTATCCTGATATCTCGCCCTCCCCAGTCTCCACGGTCACTTCTTCGGCGCAGTGTATCTGCTGTTATTTGGGTTGCCCTGGTTGGCATGGTTATTACGGTCAGGCTGGCCCCCGGAGCCTCCGTACTTGGGTGTGTGGCCCTTGTGCTCTGAGTGGTTCGGGTTGCACTGTTTCGAATGGTTGCCGAGGTCGGCTTTAATTCCGGTGCCCTGGTAGCCCTTCTTGTCAGACATCTGTAATAAAACAACGCCATGTTTAGATGATACATATACGACGCGTGCGACCTTTTTGTAGCGGTTGTGAAGAAAAGAGTGCATTGGAAATACAATTATCTACTCACTGCGATCACTCACGTGGAAACCTACCGGGAAGGAGTACAATTATAAGAGGAAGGCAGCCGATACACGGGACGGTGTGAAATAGACACACGAGGAAGATGATGGGACACACGTGGAAAGAGCTGGAGAAAATGGCAGACAGCAGTGGGGGAGTCTTGACCACTGGCACACTGGCAAACGTATGTACCTGAATGTAAGTTAATTGCTATTTTATCCATCTCACGATATGTGATTGGCCTAATACCACAACGCATTTGTTTAAATATCCCATCTAGCTACCGGAAGCCACACACACAAACGCGCGCACGCACGCACACACACGTTCAATGGCTCATTAATTCTTACGCCATTATTTCACCAAGCAAATGACAGAATCGTAGAAACTCAACTATCGCACAAACTGTTCATATTCAAAGCAACCCAAGCGTCAAACGCTAGATGTGCCTAAATGTGAAAACCGCTGTAATGCAATCCATTATTTTGATTTATTTCACACATAAGTCACCACGTTCAAACTGTAATTCTTACAAAGAAAATTTCACACACAAAATTATATAGATATATATATAGTTACAGCATATATATATATATATATATACAGGTGTATATATATATATATATATATATGTATACATATATATATATATACATATATATATATATATATATATATATATATATATATATATATATATATATATTAAAATACCATTATATATGTATGTGTGTATGTATGTATATATGCGGTAACAAAACACTGAATGATCTAACTATAACAATTTTAGGACGTGATAAAATCCCCAGAAAAGGGATGATCTGAACTGGATAATTCAAATACGAAACTTAAGAAACATGTCTTAATATATCTTTTTGAATATCTAAGGACAAAACGTGAGACAACGGATCGAATAGGTGAGATGGTTAGACTCTCCACATGTCAATGGCTTTTTGTACACTTGTTAAATATGTGGCGGTTGTTTTTAGTGGCGGTCTTGTATTCATATTTACATTTCTAGATTCATCGCGTGGTTAATAAATCTAGAAAACACATGACAACCCTTTTTGAAAGTGTTTAGCAAATGAAAACCTGCGAATCGTCAGCGAAAATGTCAAGGAGCAGAATTAAGGTTACAACTTTTTTGTTTTAACCATGGTCAGCAAAATCTGGAGAATTTATATGCAGGCGCCCTTACCTTGTTACTTCAACTTCTGACCGGTCGCTGTCACTGGTGTCGTAAACAAGTGTTTTCTGTCACACCACCTTCTTCCGCTTATATAAGTCTGTGAACGTATTTCCCAGAAAAGCACTCGTCTTTTTCAGAAAACCACTCGTTTCGTTTTCTGGAAATCGACCACGTAGACTGTCGTAGTTTGTTTTGCTTAGCCTTAGGCCTATATACGTCTCCATGTTTCCGAGCATAATGATGTCTCAAACGGTTGGTCCTATTCGGCTCAACCACAATAAGGAATCAACATCCCTGTTCACGATTCTACCTAATGATTCTTGTATGTTGCGCCTCTGAGTTCAAACTCCTGGGGATATAGGCACTATAATAGAAGTTTATTATTATATTCTTATTAGGGACCTGCAAATCCGCAAAGGGCGCGTCGGTAGGTCGGTTGCCGTTTGTACCCACTAGGGATTTTCTGCTCATGAGGGGAGGCCCACGAAATCTCCTTTTATGAGCTTCATGTTCATCGTATTACGGGGATGCCACCTTTTTCACGGAGCCAAGATGATGGAGAACGCCAATGTAGAAATTTCAACATTTTAGGCGAGTTATTTTTGTTATGACGAGTGAATATGCCATATGTTCGGATAATTATATCTTTGTTGTAATTTAATGACGTTTTCTGATGTTTGGGTAGTAGTTAGATGTGTATTTATTAAAAATACCCATATAGTTTCATACAAATCGGATGGCTCATTTTGCGCCAAAGTCGCTTTGAAATTACCGCCCATTTCTTCAGGATTGCGCTGACTCAGTAACACTCGCCAGAATTGAGGCAGTAACGCGTCTCATCTGCATGACATCATTCTATTTTTAACACGCGCGCCGCCACGCCGGATGCACGGGCGTACATGAGTAAAAATGCGGGACCGCGCCTTTTCCAAAAAATTACCTATTAGAAAATGACATCACTGTGGCGAAACTGTATCTTGCAAATGTAGAAAGATACTCAAATACATAGTTAAGTGGCTGCAATATCGCGGCCTTCCTTCGAACGAAGCTTGTTTGAAACTGGCAGAAAAGTGGTCGTCCAGTTTGGTTATGCATGCATCAATAAGCATAATTAATATGTATGTAAACGCTAAACAAATTATTGAAGAAAATACAAAAGTTTTGGCATTTTACCAAACGGCCATTAAACAATTACTGTATACTGTATATATATCATATATGTATATATATATATATTTATAAATATTTATATTTATATATATATTTCAATGCAGTGATCCAGTCCCCAGTATGAACATATGCTACACAGCAAGCTGTGCAGAGGTCACAAATTTGGTATAATTTTCTAAAAATTCAAATTGTCATAATTTTTGACTGAGTGAAGATATTTAAATTATGTAAATGGTATATTTTTTATTATACCTAAAATCGACATGCACCATTATAAATGTGGCAAAGCTGTTAATGATTTGTTGCTTGTCCCTATTCTTCTTATTGTTGTTATTGTTGTTATTATTATTAATTATTATATTACTCTTAAGTATTAGTATTAGGACGCGCTAATACAACATCCATAGGACTATACAATTTCTACGTAGCAAGCTTTTATCATCAGAAACTAATTGAGTTACCCGGCGTTGCCCGGGGGAAAAAGGCAGTCATATGAATGTAAAAAAGTAAGTTCTTATATATAGCGCAGTATCCAGTCATCAAGACTGCTCAAAAGCGCTTTAAACTTTACTCCCTAGCAGACCAGTTCAATCGAACACCATCTCGACATCTCTGGGAAGCATCCAGCCATAATTAGTGCGTTATTCGTATACAAATATTCACCACTGTCAGGTACTCATTCATATAGCTGAGTGAACTGGAGTAACGTAGAGTGAACGAACGTGTCAAATATTCACCACTGTCAGGTACTCATTCATATAGCTGTGTGAACTGGAGCAACGTAGAGTGAACGAACGTGTCAAAGGTTTGATACTGCAGCACAGGATTCGAACCTGGATTCTCTCGGTTGAGTGTCCGAAGCTCTACTCACTGCGCCACTATGCTCCACAATGTGACACACACCCGAGATTCCAAACGCCCGGATTTTGAACGAATGGGCCCGCTAGATAGCACACAGAATGTCTGGCCCAGACATGGAAAACTAAGAGAGACGTGGGTCCACAAACAGAGAACCGTATTGTTTTATAACATAAATTATTAAAGACATTGATTAGGAAATGTTTTGAAGAATATTGTTGAGGATATGTAGACAGTGCCCGAACGAACCGCTGGAACCATCTTAGTATCGCTCTGTTTCTCTGGTGAGGTGTACATTCTGAGAAGCAGCCTATTTGAGACGTAAGCGAATGATTCGTAACGACGATTTGGATTAAAATGGCCGTAACGCACATGTCCAAACTCACCCAGCAATTAACACCCCACCGACCCACACACATAAACTCTAGATTTTATTATCCACTTGATTTTATAATCAAGTATCGGCTTAGTATACTAAACTATAATCTGTATGATATAAAACAATTTAAATTACACTTGCAATGTTACATGTTTTGGGAGCACTTCGCACCACATGACGAAATTAAAAAACATGCCTACGACTGTCACTTAAATGGCATTTTGTTTGTTGTGTATTTATTAAGCAGGGTCGTGGTTGGCCGTACGTACGTACGTGCTTCCATTTAAGACAGTGGCGGCTGGAAGCCCCGATAACGTTGAACCCCGTGGCAAAGAAAATGTCATCACTAACTTATAAAATTTATCAATATTTTAATGACACAGAATGAAGTTACTTGAAGCAAGCAGCCTTTCAACGAAGTTACTGCCGCTGGTATACGGCCGACACGCAAAGCCGGTGTTTAGGCAAAGCGTATAATTTATGTCATGTTATGTAATTTGTAACAATTTATCATTGACATTGTTTGGCTACCTCTATGGGCCGAAACTAACAGAAGCATGCAGCCACTATGAAGTCAGTAAGGCGATAGCATAGAAGGCCTTAATGGCAGCGTTGTAGCCTCACATCGGCCAGAGAAATCGACAAGTTAGGTTTTTTAATAATTTAAATTATCAAATAACTGTTGATGCAGCTGATATTGTCATTGTTAATGATTAGGTAGCTGGTGGGCAAGTTGAGAAGTGGTGGTCAAGTGAGAGAAGTGGTGGTCAAGTGAGAGAAGTGATGGTCAAGTGGAAGAAGTGGTGGTCGAGTGGGAGAAGTGGTGGTCAAGGGTGAAGAACACGGGAAAGCCATTGACGAAGGAGAATAATTTTGGAAAACTGGAAAGCCAATGCCCAACAATAATAAACATACCTTTCTTGGAGATAATTGGAGACATCCTATTAATTAATTTGTCCATCATTGTGGATACAAATTATTGTAACTATAAGTGTATTTTAATAGATGTGAGATAATGCGCTTTAAATCTTTTCCAGAAAGGATCTGCAATGGATGAGGCATCTTCTCGCATCCCCAGTGAATGTCTTGGATTTGTTGAAACCGCCGGCACAACTGCATGGTGAAACATTGGCCACAAAGTGTATAGTTCCACTGGAAGAATATCGTGTTTTGGTGGCCAAGATATGCACTCAGTAATATGAAGGAGCTGCCAAAATGGCATCCAGCGTGGAATGCACGGTGCATTCGCTTTGTGAGACAAGGTGGGCCAGTCGTACAAATGCACTGCACACATTGAAGTCTGCAATCTCTGTTGTAGTCACTCCTGGAATATTTGGAAGATGCATTGGGACGACAAACCCACACGTTAATTATCTATCAACAAATTTGACCTACCTGTTTGACCTACTACAGGTCAAACAGTGTGTCCCTGTACAGGCAGCCAATGATGCAGCCTCTGTAGTCTCACAGCTAGATAGCAGGATGACGAATGCGTTGTTTGATCTAGAGCTAGCAGGGCAATTTGAGCCAGAAATAAACACATGTTATCCAGGCAGCAGTAAATGTTGCTATGCTACACTAAATATTTATATCCACTTTCTATCAGGGATGGGTTTCATGTAATACTAATAAGGTAACTTCTGCGCCTAAATCTTTAGAAACCAAGCTCAATGGCCAATGTAGAAGTCATGTTATTTCAGTGCCCTTTTTATCTTTTATTTCGGCTTCGAAATGCACCCAATTGCAATTGGATACTCAGGTTCGGTCTGCCGGGTCCCCTCTACATAGACGTCAGGGTGTGGTGAATATTGGGATGGGGCTGAAGCTCACTATAACCCTCTAGTGCATCCCCCATTCTTGAGTTCACTAAAACCTTCAAAAGCACCTTTTGCCAAAATATTGCGGGGGTAAAACTATCTCCAGCCCCCACCCCACCAAATTATGGGGACTCAGCCCCCGAGGTCGGGGCTTAGGATGCCCCCGGTCCCGACGGTCTCCGTATACAGAATTGTGCTTCCACATGTATTTATGCCTAGCTTCGCCCCTGCCAAGGTTTTGTGATAATTTCGAATCCTTCAAAGGTTTGGTTTGATAAGATACGTGCATTTTGACATGTGTAGCGTGTGACTGACAACCGACTGAGTCTAACAATGCACACTAAAATAGCCGTTCCGCATGCTGTCTTTGTCCTTGGCCCCGTTGTAGGGCGGTAATTTTCCATAAACTACTTGCTGGGTTAGTGACGTCACAGTTACAGACGCATGTGACTCCATATAATATATAATGTATCACGTAATCAGTACGTGTGGGACTAAACTAATATATTTATCTTCTTAGGATCAGTCACCTATTTCACAACGGCAACTTTCAGTTTCACTTTATGTGCTTGAATCATCATAAGGTTCATATAATTAGTGCTTAGTAATACCCGTTGTCTATGTACATATATTATTTACCTTTAGTGGCTGGTATAATAAGTGTTTCTCTCTGACGTAGTGTATCGAAGACTGGATTTCATATGGGCTTTGCGGCAGAAGAATGTCATATTTTTTAGGTTTTTACATTGGAATTAAGTTGCTCTTAATAATTAACAGCGGGACAATGTAACAGTAGTGTCCGTACATTGTCATGAATTATATACTGTGTAGCACAACGGTTGTTTCGTTCAGTGTTTGCGTGGTGTGTGTGTGTGTGTGTGTGTGTGTGTGTGTGTGTGTGTGTGTGTGTGTGTGTGTGTGTGTGTGTGAGTGTGTGTGTGTATGTGTGCATACACGAACATTCAGCAAGTTGTACGTGTCATGTTTGTAAGCCATATTCCTTTTTCTGTCGCCTTTTTACTATATGCCTGTATTTCGACAATATAGTTCGTGGTCGGCGTGTCTACCTTGCACATAGCGCGACCCCTCCACACATGCACGCACGCACGCACGTACACATGCGCAGCAGACGCAGTCACTACAACCCGTACCATCTGCGCAATTTGAATATAATTTATGGCCTCGCATACATAGAAGTACAAAAGGAATGTGATATAAAATATCATGAAATAAAATGGTTAAGATCATATTATTATTTTAATAAATAAAGTAAAATTTATATAAACATAAATAAATTAGGCTAAAATGTATTATGAAAAGTACCTAAATAAAATCAATCAGCTATGGTAAAACAGTGTTGGTAAGGGTCCGAGTTACATATACGCTATAGTGAACAGGTGAGTCTTCAAGACAGATTTAAATGATTCCAGTGGTGTTTTGCGGGTAACGTTTGACGGCAGAGCGTTCCACACTGCTGCCGATGCGTGAGCAAATGTAAAGTCACCGGCTCTGCTGCGTGTTCTCAGAACAACTAGTGCTTTCGAGTCAGCAGACCGAAAACGTCTGGCTGGCATGTAGACACGCACGAGTTTCTGCATGTAGACAGGCGAGAGGTCTTCGTGCAGCGCCTTGTATGTAAGAACAGCGATTTTGAATATAATGCGCTGTTGAATATATAGCCAATGCAATTCGCGAAGAATAGGGGGTCGCACTTTCACAGCCTGTCGGTTGATAAGGCGAGCGGCTGCATTCTAGAGTCGCTGCAAACGACCGATGTTATTAGTTGAGATACCGAACAATAGAGTTGTAGTAGTCCAAACGCTGTCGGTTGACTGAGGTAAAGGTGAATCAACCCGACGTTGCGCATCCAGGTCGTAGTGACAGAACTGTTGTAGATCATCGGCGCCGTAGTGGTGATATTTTAAGTCGTGTTTGTGAATGATATCACCGATCGGCTGCATGTATCGTGAAAATAATAGTGGTCTCAACACTGACCCTTGCGGCACTCCCGTTAACAAAGTCGTCTCGCTGGATAATCCGCAGTCGATGTCGACACTCTGCTTGCGATTTCTTAGGTAAGATTCCAGCCAATGGAGAACCACTCCGGTGATGCAGTAGCGTCGTTGTAGGCGATCCAGTAGTATTACGTGATCTACCGTGTCAAATGCGGCGCTTAGATCGATGAATGACTATGCATGTACGACGATCGTATCTTGTCTCGTTGACTACCGACAGTAAGGTTGTCTCGGTCGAGTGGTTTCCCTTGAATATGGACTGAAATGTATCCGTAAGTTGCCCACTGACCCTGGTAGCCTTTGTTCATCAGTAGCTCCATGGCTGGGGACCACTTAAAAATGATTTTCCTTGACCAATCATTTTATGGGTATTGGTTTTAAATACTTAGAGTTAGCATTTCATGCATCTACAGTGGAACGCGGTAGTGCAGTGGTAAGAGCTTTCGAATCCTGTGCGGTGGTGTCTAACCTTGGACAAGTTCGTTTACTCTACGTTGCTTCAGTTCATTCAGCTGTATAAATGAGTACCTGGCTATAGACAGTGGTGGATATTTGTGTATACGAATAGTCTTCCTGCATTAATTGCAGCATGGCTGAATGTTTCCCAGATAAGTTGAGATGGTGTTCGGCTGAATAGGTCAGCCGGGGAGTAAAGTGTAAAGCACTTTGAGCAGTCCTGAGGACTGGACACTGCGCTGTATAAGAACTTTTATATTTTTACTATAGACATATGAGGCAGTCAAAACATTCTAATCAGATCTGTTACTTGCCGTCACTGCATCTTTTGTTGGCGAGCAGTATGTCATGGCCAATGTTCTGGTGCCAGGTCATTCTCGGTTAAATAGCCTTGAATTTTTCTTTCGTTAACCTTGAAAAACCTTGAAATAGCCTAGAACAGACCTGCCTACCATTCCGGATTGTCCGAGATCATTCCGGAAAGTCACCTCAAATTACGGTATAACGGTGAGGGATGAAAATATTACGGACTGTCACCATGTTCGCCAATCACTCAAATTTAGCTTCCACTATATTCAACAGGTGGCAGCATATGTATGCAGCATGTTGTGACATGGTTTTTCATTCGCTGAGTCTGGTTGTAATCTAACCAATAGGAAACAGCGTTATGACAAATTCGCATTTCCGCGATCAAACAAAACGAAGTCACGCGGTATGAAATGATGGCTGACAGCGAAACGACGCCACCGCCAACCAAAAAGAAACGTGTAATGCAAAAATTTAGTGAGTGTTGTACTTGTAGTGTTAGGCCAACTGACTGTACTAAGACTAAGTTAGTGTATTTATTGAGGAGTTTAGTCTATCATTTACAGCCTGTCATACAGTCACTAGAGTCTAGGTGATGTTGATGACAACGTAACTAATGGTTTTGACCCGTCGCTACCCCCCCCCCCGTCTATCATTCTATACTAGAGTTGAGTAGGCTAGAGTTTAGGTGATGTTGATGACAGCGTAACTAATGGTTTTGACCCGTCGCTACCCGCCCCCCCCCCCCCCGGTGACAACATCTGACAAGGTTCTGAATTACTGACAGGAAGCCTATATTCCTGAAAATCAGTGTAAATGGGAAGATGGATTACTGACAGGAAGTTTTTGGGGTAGGCAGGTCTGCTAGAATTTGGTATTTGTCATTATGTGCGGACCCTGTAATGAGTAATTATCAGGCCCGTAGCTAGGGGGTTCACGCGAAACCTCCTTTTTGTCTACCCCCTTTCTCCAAAATGTGAAAGCCCCCTCAACTGTAATCTTTAAGATGTGAACCCCTAATTGTTTATGTTACGATTATTCCCTGTTTCTTAAAAGCGTGAACCCCCTCCTAAAACCTGCTGGATGTTGTTCAAACATTACCCAGTATGCCAGGGCAGCCTGATTTATACAGATGTTAAATGAATAACAAATACACAAGAAGCCAATTTTACTCTAAAGGTACATGACTCCAAAGTGTAGTCAGTCAGAAGTAACTATGCAGACAAAACAGACAGAGTTATACTAAAGGATTTACTGAGTGACTCAATTTGATATCGACATTTCACTACATAATGATAGTAAATAGACTGTGGGGTAACTTATAATATAACTTTGTTTTACGCACTTAAATGACATTTATGCAAATGTTCGTCGAGGCATATTTTCGTTATTTGCGAATTAGTAAAACAATTTGTGGAAATTTCCACCGCCTTTCACATACGTGACCAGTATTGCAAACTGAAACAGGGAATTTCCCGTTGTCACTGGCATCTACCGCAGAGAAGGCCGATACGACTGACATGTCTTCTCTAACAAGCACCGTCCTGTTTTTGTTAGTTTCGTTGGCGCCATTCGCTCCTGCCAAAATTGATAACAGTTTGAAAGATCTGCTATCGATTTGTTAAAAAAAGAAATTTTTTAAGAACTCAAATGATGTAATTGTGTATAGGAATCGCAGTTAGTTCACAGTTAGCAGTTATTGCAGCGTACATCTAGATTGTAGGTAGTGATTTATTTATTTGTGTAGTTTTATTAATAGGCAATGACTAATAAGGTGTGTGAGTGGGTGCGCATATGTTTGAGATTAAGAGCAGATTGATATATATTTATTATACGCATACGAGTGTACATACACAGCAGGCGCAGACAAAAACGTGCCGAGCAATGCATGACAACTGACATAATTTTTAATCTCTTTCTAAGTAAAAGTAATGTTATGAAGGCCTGCTTAAAACAGGTTACAGGCAATAAAAAGGTAAGTTATTATAGCGCAGTATCCATTCCTTATGACGTCTCAGAGCGATTTATACTTCACTTCCTGGCAGACTTGTTCAATCAGTCGAACTCCACTTCAGAACATTACCTAGCAATTACTACGCGAAGATTATTCGTACACAACTATCTAACACAATGTGTCACCAGGAACTGACACAGTGTGTCACCAAGAACTAACACAGTGTGTCACCAAGAACTAACACAATGTGTCACCATGAACTAACACAGTGTGTCACCATGAACTAACACAATGTGTCACCAGGAACTGACACAATGTGTCACCATGAACTAACACAATGTGTCACCAAGAACTAACATAGCTGTTTAAAACTTCGACACAGCAGCAAGAGGAATCGAACCAGGATTTTTGTCTAACAACGACGCCACCGCGCTCTACGATAGGAGGCTAACGTAACCACCCGGTTATTGCGCATAATCCCCCGCTGCTCTTTTAGTAAGTAACAACATGTACCATATCTTAAAATGGAATTCCTTACATAAAATGTCTTCGAACTAGGGGAAGCAGCTTAGCCTCGATTATGGCAGCATTTCCCCACCAGTACGGCCTGGATTATTAAGCTCCTGCCAATGTTACCGGCAGGGGGCTTCACCCCAGATTCGGGTAGAGACGATGATTGGCTGTCAGGCCAACTATGAAATAACAAATTAAATAAGGATACACGTTTATAAGACAATACCATACTATAACAACTATTCAACATGAAACTTATATTGGAGCACACAAAATAAACCCACATTAAACTTTTTTCGTAGTTTAGTGCCTTTTAATCACATGCATATTCACTAGGTGGCAGCTCTCGTGGCTGTCGAAGATTCCGTATTGGCGTTCTTTGCTTATGCTCGAACAAAAACAAAAGACTAAGTGTGAATAAGCATGATATAAATACAAACAAAGACAAATTTAACTAAACAAAGTGCAATCGATGTCTCGCGCAACGGTCGGACTACTAACTAATATATGTAGTCGCCAAAGTAAACCAACACGTGTTGATTTGGTGGCTAAGTCGGTAGCGTGTCAAGCAGCTACTTTTAGGGTCCTCGGTTCGAATCCCGTTGAGTACTCGAAACCTCCTTTGTTTGTGTTCATTTTGTTTAAGATTCCTTTTATTTTGTATAACAATATTTCGTAATTTCATTTCGTTATCGAAAACATACGTAATATATAATCATTCTGGGGATAGACGTGCTACCTGGCAGTGAGCAGTCAAAACGCGATTCTGAGCCAGACTATCTTCCTGGCGAAGTCACGCAGCCAGACGA
The DNA here is from genome assembly GCA_963995525.1 of Escarpia spicata. Taxonomy (NCBI): domain Eukaryota; kingdom Metazoa; phylum Annelida; class Polychaeta; order Sabellida; family Siboglinidae; genus Escarpia; species Escarpia spicata. Next base: position 17,225,408 of record OZ023209.1, on the reverse strand, counting down.
GAGTCGGTTAAGCGAGACTAATAATTACTAAAACACGGCAAATCCTGACAATACACCACATATAACTTCATAAAATTGATGACGCTTTAATTCATGATTATACCAGTGTTGCTGTCTAGCGGATAACATTCACAAGGGCCATTCAGAGCGAGACTACCTTCCTGGCGAATTCACGCAGCCAAGCGAGACTAGAAGCAGCTACGTCGGTGCTGGACACGGCCTTGATTATGCCTATATTTATAACGCATTTGTTCCTCTTCAAATCTCGTTAATTGTTACAGTGGAATCTAATAACACCAGCAGAAGGAAACTGTATAAGAAAAGGTCATAACATGAAATAATATGATAAAAGATAATCATCCGGCTTTGATCTGTTATTAACATAAATGCATGAGTTTTAGTCTTTGGAAGTGGAACGTTGATATACGAGTGTTACGCACGCACTTACCCACGCACGCCCAGTGATACTTATATTTGGTATTAGAATGTGGTGTGTGTGTGTGTGTGTGTGTGTGTGTGTGTGTGTGTGTGTGTGTGTGTTCGTGTGCATGCGTGCGTCTTTATGTGTTTGCATGTGTGCATGACCGCAAGTTTCTAATATCAATACACATATAACACGCCATAATGATGACATTATTGTTCAATGAACGTTATATTTTATTCGACTAGTTTTCACAAATAGTCCTTATAGGGTTACTCAGGACATGATGCTTTTGCGGCGTGTAACAACGTTGAATGTTCCGAGTTATTTTAGTATTTCTTTTACTGTTGAAGAAGCGTAAACTGTTCAAAAGACAATTGTTTTCACATTTTGCATTTAGTTTGCATCGCACAATGGTGTCTTATTTACGGTCCGCTGTTGTGTATTTGCCAATGAAGCACGGGCGTTCTGTGCACTGAAGAAAACTGGTTCATGTGGTCTTTCTGCGCGGAAACGAAGAACGAGAATGTCATGATTCCACAAGGAGTTGGTGAATTCGCGACCTAATAACAGTCACATTGTTGCAACGTTCTGTGATCGCACGAGTAGTATCCTGATATCTCGCCCTCCCCAGTCTCAACGGTCACTTCTTCGGCGCAGTGTAGCTGCTGTTGTTTGGGTTGCCCTGGTTGGCATGGTTATCACGATCAGGCTGGCCCCCGGAGCCTTCGTACTTGGGTGTGTGGCCCTTGTGCTCCGAGTGGTTCGGGTTGCACTGGTTCGCATGGTTGCCGAGGTCGGCTTTAGTTCCGGTGCCCTGGTAGCCCTTCTTGTCAGACATCTGTAATAAAACAACGCCATATCCGACGCGTGCGACCTTTTTGTAGCGGTTGTGAACACAAGAGTGCATTGGAAATAAAATGATCTACTCACTGCGATCACTCACGTGGAAACCCACAGGGAAGGAGTACAGTTATAAGAGGAAGGCGGTCGAGACACGGGACACACGAGGAAGATGACAGGACACACGTGGAGGGAGCTGGAGAAAATGGCAGACAACAGTAGGGGCGTCTTGATCACTGGCACACGTATGTACCTGAATGCAAGTTAATTGCTATTTGATCCATCTCACGATATGTGATTGGCCTAATACCACAACGCATTTTTTTACATATCCCATCTAGCTACCGGAAGCCACACACACGCGCATGCACGCGCGCGCGCGCACACACACACACACACACACACACACACACACACACACACACACACTTTCACCATGTAATGGCTCATTAATTCTTACGCCATTATTTCACCAAGCAAATGACAGAATCGTAGAAATTCAAATATCGCACAAAGTGTTCATATTCCAAGCAACCCAAGCGTCAAACGCTAGATATGTATATATATATATATATATATGCGGTAACAAAAACTGAAAGATCTAACTATAACAAGTCAACAACTGTTCCAAATATACATAACACTTATATTTAAATACATTTTGGAACGTGACGAAATCCCCAGAAAATGGATGATCTGAACTGCATAATTAAAATAGAAAGTTAAAAAACATATCTTAATATATCTTTTTGAATATTTAAGGACAAAAGGTGATACAACGGATCGCACAGGTTAGACTCTCCACATGTCAATGGCTTTATGCACACTTGTTAAATATGTGGCGCTTGTTTTTAGTGGCGGTCTTGTATTAATATTTACATTTCTAGATTCATCGCGTGGTTAATAAATCTAGAAAACACATGACAACCCTTTTTGAAAGTGTTTAGCAAATGAAAACCTGCGAATCGTCAGCGAAAATGTCAAGGAGCAGAATTAAGGTTACAACTTTTTTGTTTTAACCATGGACAGCAAAATCTGGAGAATTTATATGCAGGCGACCTTACCTTGTTACTTCAACTTCTGACCGGTCGCTGTCACTGGTGTCATAAACAAGTGTTTTCTGTCACACCCTCTTTGTCTCACCACCTTCTTCCGCTTATATAAATCTGTGAACGTATTTCCCAGAAAAGCACTCGTCTTTTTCAGAAAACCACTCGTTTCGTTTTCTGGAAATCGACCACGTAGACTGTCGTAGTTTGTTTTGCTTAGCCTTAGCCTTAGGCCTATATACGTCTCCATGTTTCCGAGCATAATGCTGTCTCAAACGGTTGGTCCTATTCGGCTCAGCCACAATAAGGAATCAACATCCCTGTTCACGATTCTACCTAATGATTCTTGTATGTTGCGCCTCCGAGTTCAAACTCCTGGGGATATAGGCACTATAATAGAAGTTTATTATTATATTCTTATTAGGGACCTGCAAATCCGCAAAGGGCGCGTCGGTAGGTCGGTTGCCGTTTGTACCCACTAGGGTTTTTATGCTCATGAGGGGAGGCCGACGAAATCTCCTTTTATGAGCTTCGTGTTCATCGTATTACGGGGATGCCACCTTTTTCACGGAGCCAAGATGATGGAGAACGCCAATGTAGAAATTTCAACATTTTAGGCGAATAAATAGACTGTGGGCTAACTTATAATATAACTTTGTTTTACGTATTTAAATGCAAATGTTCGTCCACGTATTTTCGTTATTTGCGAATTAGTAAAACAATTTGTGGAAATTTCCACCGCCTTTCACATACGTGACCGGTATTGCAAACTGAAACAGGGAATTTCCCGTTGTCACTGGCATCTACCACAGAGAAGGCCGATACGACTGACATGACTTCTCTAACAAGCACCGTCCTGTTTAGGTATTAGGACGCGCTATTACAACATCCATACGACTAGACAATTTCTACGTAGCACGCTTTTATCATCAGAAACTAATTGAGTTACCCGGCGTTGCCCGGGGGAAAAGGCAGTCATATGAATGTAAAAAAGTAAGTTCTTATATATAGCGCAGTATCCAGTCATCAAGACTGCTCAAAAGCGCTTTAAACTTTACTCCCTAGCAGACCAGTTCAATCGAACACCATCTCGACATCTCTGGGAAGCATCCAGCCATAATTAGTGCGTTATTCGTATACAAATATTCACCACTGTCAGGTACTCATTCATATAGCTGTGTGAACTGGAGCAACGTAGAGTGAACGAACGTGTCAAATATTCACCACTGTCAGGTACTCATTCATATAGCTGTGTGAACTGGAGCAACGTAGAGTGAACGAACGTGTCAAATATTCACCACTGTCAGGTACTCATTCATATAGCTGAGTGAACTGGAGTAACGTAGAGTGAACGAACGTGTCAAATATTCACCACTGTCAGGTACTCATTCATATAGCTGTGTGAACTGGAGCAACGTAGAGTGAACGAACGTGTCAAATATTCACCACTGTCAGGTATTCATTCATATAGCTGTGTGAACTGGAGCAACGTAGAGTGAACGAACGTGTCAAATATTCACCACTGTCAGGTGCTCATTCATATAGCTGAGTGAACTGGAGTAACGTAGAGTGAACGAACGTGTCAAATATTCACCACTGTCAGGTACTCATTCATATAGCTGTGTGAACTGGAGCAACGTAGAGTGAACGAACGTGTCAAATATTCACCACTGTCAGGTACTCATTCATATAGCTGAGTGAACTGGAGCAACGTAGAGTGAACGAACATGTCAAATATTCACCACTGTCAGGTATTCATTCATATAGCTGTGTGAACTGGAGCAACGTAGAATGAACGAACGTGTCAAAGGTTTGATACTGCAGCACAGGATTCGAACCTGGATTCTCTCGGTTGAGTGTCCGAAGCTCTACTCACTGCGCCACTCCAAACGCCCGGATTTTGAACGAATGGGCCCGCTAGATAGCACACAGAATGTCAGCCCCAGACATGGAAAACTAACAGAGACGTGGGTCCACAAACAGAGAACCGTATTGTTTTATAACATAAATTATTAAAGACATTGATTAGGAAATGTTTTGAAGAATATTGTTGAGGATATGTAGACAGTGCCCGAATGAACCGCTGGAACCATCTTAATATCGCTCTGTTTCTCTGGTGAGGTGTACATTCTGAGAAGCAGCCTATTTGAGACGTAAGCGAATGATTCGTAACGACGATTTGGATTAAAATGGCCGTAACGCACATGTCCAAACTCACCCAGCAATTAACACCCCACCGACCCACTCACATAAACTCTAGATTTTATTATCCACTTGATTTGATAATCAAGTATCGGCTTAGTATACTAAACTATAATCTGTATGATATAAAACAATTTAAATTACACTTGCAATGTTACATGTTTTGGGAGCACTTCGCCCCACATGACGACATTAAAAAACATGCCTACGACTGTCACTTAAATGGCATTTTGTTTGTTGTGTATTTATTAAGCAGGGGCGTGGTTGGCCGTACGTACGTACGTGCTTCCATTTAAGGTAGTGGTCGCTGGAAGCCCCGATAACATTGAACCCCGTGGCAAAGAAAATGTCATCACGAGCTGCCGCCGGTCCCGACGGTCTCTGTATACAGTAATATGCTTCCACATTTATGCCTAGCTTCGCCCCTGCCAAGGTTTTGTGATAATTACGAATCCTTCAAAGGTTTGGTTTGATAAGATACGTGCATTTTGACATGTGTAGCGTATGACTGATGACCGACTGAGTCTAACAATGCACACTAAAATATCCGTTCCGCATGCTGTCTTTGTCCTTGGCCCCGTGGTAGGGCGGTAATTTTCCATAAACTACTTGCTGGGTTAATGACGTCACAGTTACAGACGCATGCGACTCCATATATTATATAATGTATCACGTAATCAGTACGTGTGGGACTAAAATGATGTCCCCACTTGCGATTTACTGCATGTTTACCAATGCCAATGCGTTGAAACACCGAGCAAGATCGTTCGACTTCGCCGTCTTCGGTCCATCCATGCCATGGTTATGGGCGTAGCCATCTTTGATTTTTGGAAGATCGTAAACACGAAAGAAATTCGTCCCGTAGTCTGTATTTCCAACGAAATCCGGTTCGATAACACGTTAAACTGTTAAGAAATATGTACAGATATAAACTACAGCAACATCAAACTAAACTAATAATTAATCGAACTACACAAACAACTCCAATCCAACTTCCAAATAAAATTCCGTTAACTTTCCCTGCGCACTCAATTTTCTTCCAACGTATTCATGCGTACTGCTAGGGAACTGCGTGCTGTAAATAGCTTTCGAACGGTATGTCATGTATGGGCATGGGAACTTCTGTCCTAGGTTTTAAGCGTTCGCAAAATAGAGCGCTTTTAATTCTAAAACGCTGCAACCTAGGACGAACTTGACGGTTACAAAAACACAAAAAAGTACAACTTTCACTTCGGTAATCAGGAAAATACTTGGCGAACTTATAAATAAGAACGTTAGCTAAATCTCAAAATCAACCCGATGACGCAAAATCAACTTTATGACGTGTTTGCGGGCAATTACGCCTGGCGACTTCCGACTGGTTTTCCTAGGCCGCCACACATATATTCACCTTCGTAGGATCAGTCATCTATTTCACAACGGCAACTTTCAGTTTCACTTTCTGTGCTTGAATCACCATAAGGTTCATATAATTAGTGCATAGTAATACCCGTTGTCTAGTATGTACATATATTATTCATGTATCGATATAAATTATCACACCTAGTACCTTTAGTGGCTGGTATAATAAGTGTTTCTCTCTGACGTAGTGTATCGAAGACTGGATTTCATATGGGCTTTGCGGCAGAAGAATGTCATATTTTTTAGGTTTTTACCTTGGAATTAAGTTGCTCTTAACAATTAACAGCGGGACAATATAACAGTAGTGTCCGTACATTGTCATGAATTATATACTGTGTAGCACAACGGTTGTTTCGTTAAGTGTCTGCGTGGTGTGTGTGTGTGTGTGTGTGTGTGTGTGTGTGTGTGTGTGTGTGTGTGTGTGTGTGTGTGTGTGTGTGTGTGTGTGTGTGTGTGTGTGTGTGTGTGTGTGTGTGTGTGTGTGTGTGTGTGTGTGTGTGTGTATGTGTATGTGTGCGTACACGAACATTTGGCAAGTTGTACGTGCCATGTTTGTAAGCCATATTCCTTTTACTGTCGCCTTTTTACTATATGCCTGTATTTCGACAATGTAGTTCGTGGTCGGCGTGTCTACCTTGCACATAGCGCGACCCCTCCACACACGCACATGTCACTACAACCCGTACCATCTGCGCAATTTGCATATAATTTATGGCCTCGCATACATTGCAGCTCTGCGCCGTCATCTGCGCCAGTTTCAATCAACACACCATATTTCAATAAAGACACCCCATTCAAGACGGGTGTGTCTAAAAGCCCGACCATTCGAGAACATGACGTCAACCGCAAAATATGTACCTATATTTAGCACTCGCATGGCGCTGTGCAGCGCCACGGCAGGAAATAATTCCTAAGTGGACATGCAATTAGAGAAAGTTTATATGTAGCACGTCCATAATAAACTAACAAAACAGTAATTTAAGACATTTTGCGTTAAGCACGCTATACATATGTACGTTATTCTGTCGTGCGGCTCATTCCCAGGTGTCACTGTTCACGAAAACTCGGGCTTTTAGCCTTTCCTAGGGGGAAATGCTAGAAGCCCGATCATTCGGAACCATTTCCCTAGTGCATGCATATAATGCGTTATAATGTATTTATATACTATAAATAACAATTTAACAATAGTCGGATAATAATGTGATGTTGCTGGAATGCACGCACTGCTCGTGGGCGTGGTCAAGCCGTATTCTATTTGACGTCCGCGGAGCAAACAGAAGCCAGCATTCAAAATAAACGCTGACCTGGTGGTCACTGACCACCTACTTTGCTGTCGGGTCAGTAAATTGTTTGAGTTACTGGTCCGTGTGATTGCCTACTTTTTGGGGGATATTATACAACGTTCTATAGCATTAGCGTATTGTCAAGACTAATCACCTGAAGACGATGTTTACAAAAATGTGTTTTACGCTCGATATTGCTCAATTTATTGTAACGTGAAATGCAACGCCCACGGAGCGGGCACGTTACAATGGTTGTTATAGTCAAAACGCTCCCGAAACGAACGTACGGTAATCTACTCATATTGGTAAATCAAAACGAGGCATCATCACTAGTGCCGCCATCATCATATCCAAACGGGCTATGCCTTTCGCATCTGTTTGAGAAAAGCCGTCATTGCTAAAATCTGCTGGGGAAAAACTGTTAGAAATATGCGATCACTAGCCGAGTCATGATGCTTACAACATTAAATATGTCACATATGCTCATTATTTACATGAAAATATGTATTTATTCGTGTATTGTGTATAATTGGAGGTGCACATTTTCTACTTCGATCAATTCATCTTACTTTGCGGGATTCAATTCCAATTCAATGTGTTTTGGTTTTATTCAATTCCAATTCAATTCCAACTCAAGCATTTCGTTGATCAATTCAAGTCTAATTCAATTAAGAATTGAACCCAACGCTGCCTACTATTGTACTATACATTGCTACTTGTGTACAAAATATCAAATTTAATATGTAACTTGTTAAAATCATGTTGTTGTACCAGGGCATGGTACTTGCTCTTCAATGATGGGACATTTGTGGGTTGTGTTTAATGATGCAACTATTAGAAAGAATTAAGAAAGAAAATAATTCTTATTCAATAAAAGTGTGCATGGTATTGCGTGATGTAATCCCTCATGTTCACATTACATGATTCTACATCTTTTTACAAGACACATTGTATATGTCCCACATCCATTGTATATGGTTCTTCAAGAAACTGCAATACTGGTTTTTTTTAAACAAATCTGTGGTTGTATTTGCATGGCAAACAGTTCCCTTTAACACATTCCAATACAATAAGTATTGTTTAATATGCATTACACTAATAATGAGTTCACGGAAACTGTTTGACCGTAGAGCTCTGCCTAACCTGAAGGAGAAGATAAACAATTTTGAATCGTCCTCAATGTCACGATCATAGTCAATACAATATGTGTTTTTCATGATGTAATTCTTCTGCATTGAATGGAGAAATAAAACAGTTGAATTGCATTATGGTGTTACCTTTACTAAATAAGTGTATTTAATGTATGCGCAAAAACTTCCATGCAACATAGGTGCATGTTCATATCAGTATGTAGGCATTTGTTGTCATATTAGTATGGGGGCATTTGTTATGCAAGATATACATTCTGACTGTCCTGGGAGTGATATTGAGTAAGGAATCAAACATCCCTGATATCATCTCTTCAAGGTTCAACTTAAATCTTCAAACACTGTTTATGCTTGATTTGTTAGCGTGTTGTTTATTGAATCACATACAAATTAATATATCACTTCAGATAAAAATGGGCCAAGAGGCCATGAAGTTCTTTGGACTATATTGTGAGTTTGTAATTATCAATGAAATGTTTGTTGGTGAATCATAGTTATAGATCATTAAGAGTTATGCTGGAAGGAAAGTGTTGACATGTTTAGTAGCTCTCTAGACTATATGCATGCCAGTGAAGATACTACTGGAAATAAAGTATTCGAGTAGACCATTTCGTTAATATTGTATATATCAGTTAATGTGTTATTAAAAAATACTGTCGGATTTTATCCCGAAACTCTGCTATTTAGGCCGAATTCCAATGGTTGTAGAAACCTTGCAGGAGAGTTGGTGAGCTGCAATCTCGCATTTAGCACAGTAAACTATTGTTTAAGAAAATGCACACGCATTATCTGTTCTAATTTTGGCCCTATCACCCTCCCCCAGAATGGGAAGAAGAAAGAGATGAACTATGATAAAACTTTATTTGTTAACAAGGTAAATATGCATAGCAATTTTTGAGACTTAAAACAGTAGTAATGACAGCTAAAAACAGTAGTAACGACATAATACTGATATAACTGGAGTGACGGAATAGCTGCAACATGTATAGTAAAACATCTGAATAATATTCCTTATAATTTGTGGCTAAATAAGCTTTAACCTTTTCGAGTATAGCTATGTTATTTTACTTTATATATTATTTTATACCTAATTTATTTTAATCCTACGTCATACCTTTATATTGCATTGATAATTATGTCTACTGCTGTTTTAAAGTTCCTCAGGTTCTACCAGTGCAATATGGATTTCCATTACATATTAGTTACAGACCACTGTTTGACACAGCTTGAAATCTACATGCAACTGTCCAGTTTAACAGGGGTCTAGTGGGTTAATGCTGTCTGTTGACACAAGCCTCTGTCAGTGACCGATTATAACTACTGCAATAGACAACTTAATTAGAACATTTAGCATTTAAGGGACCTTTGGTGCCCTTAGAATGATTAAATCAAATACAGATTTTGTTGTGTATAGTGGCACTACCACATGAAATGTCTATGCAAAAATAAAGAAAAAGTTACTGAAGAATTTGAAAAAATAAACAAAATATTAAAATTTACCAGTTTTGGGGACCTTTTTTTGGGGGGAGGGCATTAGGTGCCCTTAGAATGGGCATAATACGTAACTTGAATTATTATATTGCTAGAGGCCACACTGCAACCCACGAATGAGACTGAGAGGAGGCAGAGGAGGGGCTAGAGGCGTTCACCCGGGCCAGGTAGACACAGGGAGAATACATAGTCGATAGATGCAGCTGTAGTAGAACATTTCTTGCTGCCTTTTTTCTTGTGAAATGCTGCAGATCATACATGAAACATTATTTTATATTTACTGATTATGACAATGAACACTCCATAATTATTTACTCCCAACACTACTATGATGCCTGTTTTTTTGTATTCAATATGCTTTTCTTTACAGGAGATTGAACTAGTGTGCTTAGTACCACTAGCTCTCCAAGTTAATGTTGTATACTGGGCATTTGTATGTCCAGGATCTCGGACAAGATTATACAGCCATGCAATATGCTGCATATTAACAGTTTGTCATGTGAATGTCCACCGAGTGATCCCAATTGTGTTGTGTGTTGCATCCGTGACAGATTCCCCAGTGCTGATGGGGTGTACACTGGCTTCCAGATCAGTCAGTTAGCTTAACTGACTGGAAACCAATGTAGAATGCAGGTTGCTCGACATAGGAATATGGTGACACCTGACTAGCTCTGCAGTTGGTGATGGAACGGTAGGTGCCAGGGTCTGGCAGATATGGCATGAGTCTTCGGGCAACAACTTTCAACGCTTTTCACAACGGCAACTTTCAGTTTCACTTTCTGTGCTAAGATCATCATAAGGTTCATACAATTAGTGCTTAGTAATACTAATTGTCTATTTACATTATTCATGTGTCGACATAAATTATCACACCTAGTACCTTTAGTGGCTGGTATAATAAGTGTTTCTCTCTGACGTAGTGTATCGAAGACTGGATTTCATATGGGCTTTGCGGCAGAAGAATGTCATATTTTTTAGATTTTTACCTTGGAATTAAGTTGCTCTTAACAATTAACAACAGGACAATGTATCAGTAGTGTTGTACATTGTCATGATTTATATACTGTGTAGCACAACGGTTGTTTCGTTCAGTATCTGCGTAGTGCGTGTGTGTGTGTACGCGAACATTCGGCAAGTTGTACGTGCCATGTTTGTAAGCCATATTCCCTTTTCTGTCGCCTTTTTACTATGTCTGTATTTATACAATGTAGTTCGTGGTCGGCGTGCCTACCTTGCACATAGCACGACCCCTCCACACACGCACGGACACATGCGCAGCGGACGCAATCACTACTACCCTTTACCATCTGCGCAATTTGCATATCATTTATGGCCTCGCGAACATTGCAGCTCTGCGCCGTCATCTGCGCCAGTTTCAATCAAGACACCCTATTTCAATAAAGACACCCAATTCAAGACACCCTGCGGAGTCGTGCTGAAGCTCCGGCTGAGACCACCCAATATGAATTTGGTTCGGCCACCAGTGGAGATTTTTTGCAAGCCTCAAGGGGTGCAATTGGAAGTTGTTGCCCTTCCCCCTAAACTGACCTCTTTGGATCCACCCCTGGTATTTCCATACTTCCAAAAAGGTCTGACGAGAAGAACCAACAAATAGTAGGATGTGAAAAGATGACATTACTATGCAATATTTTAATATCTCAGTGTGTACACTCATTGCGTACTGTTATATATTTATGGAATGACTTCAATTCCACATGATATTGCACATTGTTGTATATACACAGTACCAGATATCTAGATATTACATACTACATGAAATGAAGGTGACGGACATAATTCAGTTACAATGCACATTAATTATACGGACAAGAGTCATAGTTACAATGGTAAATCATCAAATCAACTGGAGACAGCATACATTACAATTTGACAATGACATCCCTAACATTGCCAGCATGATCATGACCGTGTGAGCGTAAATACAAATAAAACTTCACCGAGTTACGTGATACAAAATATAGTGGGCATTGTACATGACACAATTAGTCTTTTTAAATATTATTCCTGGTCAGGAATTGGTAACGTTTTACTTAAAATATATAAATAACCCTCACCCAGGGAAGTAAGTTACGCGGTTAATAATTCAGACCAGTCAAGTTGAAGATTGCCATGAAATTTATCCCAGCGGCGTGCAAATTTGAGGGTGACTTGTTCACCGGGAAAATACCTTGTAGTGAAAGGTAGAAGTCACTGCTCCACTGTAGGTTAGGACCATATATAAAGAAGATAATTCCCTCAGAGTCATTGTTGTCGCAACTGCAGCTACATGTATACAGTTCTGGGTCACTACAGTATTTCCACCTAAGCTATATTACACCGTAGTAAGTTACTTAGAAGTCACTGCAGTTGAAAACATTTGATTGATTAGTGACCAGACTAAACTGTGTGGCTGGACAATAGATAAAGAAGATAATATCCACAAAGAGTCACTGTTGTTACTACTGTACCTACAGACATTTCCTGGTCGCGATTTCTGCCTAAGCTACTATACTGTACATAGTAAGTTACGTTGTGTAGTGACTTTGAACAGTGTCGCCACCAAGTGGCTATTCTAGAAGCTTGTCATGTCTGCTGTAGTAGACATGAGTATGTACAAATACTACATAGTCAGAAGTAAAACACAGTTATAGTTTGTCACAGTTGGAACCTTTTCTATGTAAACCGATATAAAATACAGATAACTTATAATTTAATGCGCAGAGCATTTCGTCTTCTTTCATAGAAAAACACACATTTACATAAATTTATGTAAAATTCCGCAATTTTTAACACAATGTTAATGCCACATCATGGCTACCACTCTTAAATAGCTTACATTTTTCAAACCTGTAAATACCAAAATTCAATAATTTGAACCATCTTCAATATCCTGGCTGTAGTGTACAGATCCATAATTTAACTGTATGGGTGATCTGCTTTTACATCATGCAGCTTTTGGACGGTTGTGTACCTTAATTTCATAAAAGTTCATACTATAATAAGCATTTCAACTGAGAATGGCACAAATTAAATACCACCCACTGGTCAATATTAAGGATATTCACCCCTTTGGCAGTGTTCATTCCTGGAGTATTATAATATTTACAACCTTACCAATACCATCCTATGTAACACTATCTCCAGAAACTCATATGTACGAAATATCAACATCTCACCTTTAACTGATAACAAATAATATTCAAGTATGCACGACTGAAAAATTTTGCCTCTTGCCTTGCATGCTACCGACAGCCATAACAGTTTCAAGAAATTCTTCTTTTAAAAATGCTGTTTCTATTAAAGTTCATGTCTCTCTTAGAACTTATAGACTGATGCCAGTTATACTTCAGCAACAAGAACATTCTTATGTGTGTGTGTGTGTGTGTGTGTGTGTGTGTGTGTGTGTGTGTGTGTGTGTGTGTGTGTGTGTGTGTGTGTGTGTACATATACCCGTTATAAATTTTATATATCCATTATGCTTAAAAATGTGAGTGACACTTGTGTATGCATGTATTATCATATATATATATGATAATACATGCATACCAAGTGTGGCTCACATTTTAAGCATAATGGATATATAAAATTAATAACGGGGAGAGCCAATATATATTTTTTTATACATTTGGACTGGATTGTATGTGTAAGAGTGAGAACACGTGTATCAACTGCAACGTTTGTGGACTGGGAAACATTTGATCCTGCATAGACCTGAATTCACCTCAGGGACAGATTAACAACATACCGAAACACTGTCATTACTGTACAGTTGTGAACATTTTGCACATCTGTTGGCGCAGTCACACTGCATCTCTAGATGAACTTGAAACACTTCTGTTTGTCGTGTGGGGTGTCTAGATGAACTTGAAACACTTCTGTTTGTCGTGTGGGGTGTCTAGATGAACTTGAAACACTTCTGTTTGTCGTGTGGGGTGTCTAGATGAACTTGAAACACTTCTGTTTGTCGTGTGGGTTGTCTAGATGAACTTGAAAACACTTCTGTTTGTTGTATGGGGTGTCTAGATGAACTTGAAACACTTCTGTTTGTTGTGTGGGGTGTCTAGATGAACTTGAAACACTTCTGTTTGTCGTGTGGAGTGTCTAGATGAACTTGAAACACTTCTGTTTGTCGTGTGGGGTGTCTAGATGAACTTGAAACACTTCTGTTTGTCGTGTGGGGTGTCTAGATGAACTTGAAAACACTTCTGTTTGTCGTATGGGGTGTCTAGATGAACTTGAAACACTTCTGTTTGTCATGTGGGGTGTCTAGATGAACTTGAAACACTTCTGTTTGTCATGTGGGGTGTCTAGATGAACTTGAAAACACTTCTGTTTGTCGTGTGGAGTGTCTAGATGAACTTGAAACACTTCTCTTTATCGTGTGGGGGTGTGTAGATGAACTTTAAACACTTCTGTTTGTCGTATGGGGTGTCTAGATGAACTTGAAACACTTCTGTTTGTCGTGTGGAGTGTCTAGATGAACTTGAAACACTTCTGTTTGTCGTGTGGGGTGTCTAGATGAACTTGAAACACTTCTGTTTGTTGTGTGGGGTGTCTAGATGAACTTGAAAACACTTCTGTTTGTCGTATGGGGTGTCTAGATGAACTTGAAACCCTTCTGTTTGTCATGTGGGGTGTCTAGATGAACTTGAAACACTTCTGTTTGTCGTGTGGAGTGTATAGATGAACTTGAAACACTTCTCTTTATCGTGTGGGGGTGTGTAGATGAACTTTAAACACTTCTGTTTGTCGTATGGGGTGTCTAGATGAACTTGAAACACTTCTATTTGTTGTGTGGGTTGTCTAGATGAACTTGAAACACTTCTGTTTGTCGTGTGGGGTGTCTAGATAAACTTGAAACACTTCTGTTTGTCATGTGGGGTGTCTAGATGAACTTGAAAACACTTCTGTTTGTCGTGTGGAGTGTCTAGATGAACTTGAAACACTTCTCTTTATCGTGTGGGGTGTGTAGATGAACTTTAAACACTTCTGTTTGTCGTATGGGGTGTCTAGATGAACTTGAAACACTTCTGTTTGTCATGTGGGATGTCTAGATGAACTTGAAACACTTCTGTTTGTCGTGTGGAGTGTCTAGATGAACTTGAAACACTTCTGTTTGTCATGTGGGGTGTCTAGATGAACTTGAAACACTTCTGTTTGTCGTGTGGGGTGTCTAGATGAACTTGAAAACACTTCTGTTTGTCGTATGGGGTGTCTAGATGAACTTGAAACACTTCTGTTTGTCGTGTGGGGTGTCTAGATGAACTTGAAACACTTCTGTTTGTCGTGTGGAGTGTCTAGATGAACTTGAAACACTTCTGTTTGTCGTGTGGGGTGTCTAGATGAACTTGAAACACTTCTGTTTGTTGTGTGGGGTGTCTAGATGAACTTGAAAACACTTCTGTTTGTCGTATGGGGTGTCTAGATGAACTTGAAACCCTTCTGTTTGTCATGTGGGGTGTCTAGATGAACTTGAAACACTTCTGTTTGTCATGTGGGGTGTCTAGATGAACTTGAAAACACTTCTGTTTGTCGTGTGGAGTGTCTAGATGAACTTGAAACACTTCTCTTTATCGTGTGGGGGTGTGTAGATGAACTTTAAACACTTCTGTTTGTTGTATGGGGTGTCTAGATGAACTTGAAACACTTCTATTTGTTGTGTGGGTTGTCTAGATGAACTTGAAACACTTCTGTTTGTCGTGTGGGGTGTCTAGATGAACTTGAAACACTTCTGTTTGTCGTGTCGGGTGTCTAGATGAACTTGAAACACTTCTGTTTGTCGTGTCGGGTGTCTAGATGAACTTGAAACACTTCTGTTTGTCGTGTCGGGTGTCTAGATGAACTTGAAACACTTCTGTTTGTCGTGTCGGGTGTCTAGATGAACTTGAAACACTTCTGTTTGTCGTGTGGGATGCGAGTCTTGAAGAGCACGGAGTCGGCACGGAACTGAGTGTTGAGGAGAGGCATGTAGCCGTAGACGCGCACGAAGAAGTTGATGCATCTGTGTCGCTCATGGAAGTGTTCCTCCTCCACTGACAGCGCCTGCGGACAGCCGGGACATCGGAACGTCCATCGTGACGTCACCTGGCAAAAGACGGGATGTCATACATCAAATCATCTACAGTTGAATCTCACTTTACGGTCACTTCGCTGATATCAATTGATGTATCCAGTACGTTGCTGTTTGTCAAAGTCTTAATCAAAACTATGTTCGTCAGCTACATCAAGTTTAGCCTCACCAACAATGTTTACATAAGTAAAGGATCATCTCAGAACATCAATGTCCAACATCTTACGAAATTACTTTCATTTGGGGAGGCTCAGAGGCAGTTTTGTCTGATGAAGGATATCAACATTTTATGCTTCAGACCGATAGTGTTAATATCATTATATCAATCTTTACAAACTTTTGTCTGAGGAGGGGGGTTTGCGGTTGAGGCCAAATGAAAGTAAATTTGTCAGATGTCAGACGTCAACATTCTGAGATGATTCATAATATCATGGCACATGAATAGATCAATTAAGAGGTAAGCTACAATAACTAGCCCTGGAATGATGATGATTTAGAGTGGAAATGTAATTTAGGATGAATAATCGGGGAAGGATGGTTGTACTAAATTATCACTGTAATCCAAATACTGCCCTTAAAAATATCAACATGTGCATGTACCGTGTCTAAAACGATACAAGTTTCTAATGACTACAAACAAAAATCACTGGTTACCATGACGATGGTGACAACTCCGCAGCAACAGGAATACCTCACCTTGATTGGAGGCTTCCTCGTGATGTGAGCTACGAGGAAGTTCATGGCGAGGTCCTCACAGTTGAGATACTCATCCACCTTCTCTCTGATCTCTGGCGGCATCACATGGCTGTACAGGTACATGTAGTACTGCAACACAAACATCACACGGCTGTACAGGTACATGTAGTACTGCAACACACACATCACATGGCTGTACAGGTACATGTAGTACTGCAACACACACATCACACGGCTGTACAGGTACATGTAGTACTGCAACACAAACATCACACGGCTGTACAGGTACATGTAGTACTGCAACACACACATCACATGGCTGTACAGGTACATGTAGTACTGCAACACAAACATCACACGGCTGTACAGGTACATGTAGTACTGCAACACAAACATCACACGGCTGTACAGGTACATGTAGTACTGCAACACAAACATCACACGGCTGTACAGGTACATGTAGTACTGCAACACACACATCACTTGGCTGTACAGGTACATGTAGTACTGCAACACAAACATCACATGGCTGTACAGGTACATGTAGTACTGCAACACAAACATCACACGGCTGTACAGGTACATGTAGTACTGCAACACAAACATCACACGGCTGTACAGGTACATGTAGTACTGCAACACAAACATCACACGGCTGTACAGGTACATGTAGTACTGCAACACAAACATCACACGGCTGTACAGGTACATGTAGTACTGCAACACAAACATCACACGGCTGTACAGGTACATGTAGTACTGCAACACAAACATCACACGGCTGTACAGGTACATGTAGTACTGCAACACAAACATCACACGGCTGTACAGGTACATGTAGTACTGCAACACACACATCACACGGCTGTACAGGTACATGTAGTACTGCAACACAAACATCACATGGCTGTACAGGTACATGTAGTACTGCAACACACACATCACACATCACACGGCTGTACAGGTACATGTAGTACTGCAACACAAACATCACATGGCTGTACAGGTACATGTAGTACTGCAACACACACATCACATGGCTGTACAGGTACATGTAGTACTGCAACACAAACATCACACGGCTGTACAGGTACATGTAGTACTGCAACACAAACATCACACGGCTGTACAGGTACATGTAGTACTGCAACACAAACATCACACGGCTGTACAGGTACATGTAGTACTGCAACACACACATCACTTGGCTGTACAGGTACATGTAGTACTGCAACACAAACATCACATGGCTGTACAGGTACATGTAGTACTGCAACACAAACATCACACGGCTGTACAGGTACATGTAGTACTGCAACACAAACATCACACGGCTGTACAGGTACATGTAGTACTGCAACACAAACATCACACGGCTGTACAGGTACATGTAGTACTGCAACACAAACATCACACGGCTGTACAGGTACATGTAGTACTGCAACACAAACATCACACGGCTGTACAGGTACATGTAGTACTGCAACACAAACATCACACGGCTGTACAGGTACATGTAGTACTGCAACACAAACATCACACGGCTGTACAGGTACATGTAGTACTGCAACACACACATCACATGGCTATACAGGTACATGTAGTACTGCAACACAAACATCACATGGCTGTACAGGTACATGTAGTACTGCAACACAAACATCACACGGCTGTACAGGTACATGTAGTACTGCAACACAAACATCACACGGCTGTACAGGTACATGTAGTACTGCAACACAAACATCACATGGCTGTACAGGTACATGTAGTACTGCAACACAAACATCACATGGCTGTACAGGTACATGTAGTACTGCAACACAAACATCACATGGCTGTACAGGTACATGTAGTACTGCAACACACACATCACATGGCTGTACAGGTACATGTAGTACTGCAACACAAACATCACATGGCTGTACAGGTACATGTAGTACTGCAACACACACATCACATGGCTGTACAGGTACATGTAGTACTGCAACACAAACATCACATGGCTGTACAGGTACATGTAGTACTGCAACACACACATCACATGGCTGTACAGGTACATGTAGTACTGCAACAAAAACATCACATGGCTGTACAGGTACATGTAGTACTGCAACACAAACATCACATGGCTGTACAGGTACATGTAGTACTGCAACGCAAACATCACATGGCTGTACAGGTACATGTAGTAATGCAACACAAACATCACATGGCTGTACAGGTACATGTAGTACTGCAACACAAACATCACATGGCTGTACAGGTACATGTAGTAATGCAACGCACACATCACATGGCTGTACAGGTACATGTAGTACTGCAACGCACACATCACACGGCTGTACAGGTACATGTAGTAATGCAACACAAACATCACATGGCTGTACAGGTACATGTAGTACTGCAACACACACATCACATGGCTGTACAGGTACATGTAGTACTGCAATACACACATCACATGGCTGTACAGGTACATGTAGTACTGCAACACAAACATCACACGGCTGTACAGGTACATGTAATACTGCAACACAAACATCACATGGCTGTACAGGTACATGTAGTACTGCAACACAAACATCACATGGCTGTACAGGTACATGTAGTACTGCAATACACACATCACATGGCTGTACAGGTACATGTAGTACTGCAACACAAACATCACACGGCTGTACAGGTACATGTAGTACTGTAACAAAAACATCACATGGCTGTACAGGTACATGTAATACTGCAACACAAACATCACATGGCTGTACAGGTACATGTAGTACTGCAACACAAACATCACATGGCTGTACAGGTACATGTAGTACTGCAACACAAACATCACATGGCTGTACAGGTACATGTAGTACTGTAACAAAAACATCACATAACTGTACAGGTACATGTAGTACTGCAACACAAACATCACATGACTGTACAGGTACATGTAGTACTGCAACACACACATCACATGGCTGTACAGGTACATGTAATACTGCAACACAAACATCACATGGCTGTACAGGTACATGTAGTACTGCAACACAAACATCACATGGCTGTACAGGTACATGTAGTACTGTAACAAAAACATCACATAGCTGTACAGGTACATGTAGTACTGCAACACAAACATCACATGACTGTACAGGTACGTGTAGTACTGCAACACAAACATCACACGGCTGTACAGGTACATGTAGTACTGCAACACAAACATCACACGGCTGTACATGTAGTACTGCAACACAAACATCACATGGCTGTACAGGTACATGTAGTACTGCAACACACACATCACATGGCTGTACAGGTACATGTAGTACTGCAACAAAAACATCACACGTCTGTACAGGTACATGTAGTACTGCAACACAAACATCACACGGCTGTACATGTAGTACTGCAACACAAACATCACATGTAGTACTGCAACACAAACATCACATGGCTGTTTATTAAGATTAAAAAGATGTATATTTCCTGTTCATTTAATGCTAACAGGGAGTGATTTTGACAGAGTCGATGCGGCAACTGAGAATGCTCGAGTTCAAGCATTTGTCATAACTCTGGGAAGAGAGAGTAAATTAGAACTAGACAACTGAAGCTGTCTGGGCTTTTTTGCTTGAGTGAGCACTGAATATGCGGATTGATAGAATTGTACTGATCTTGGAAATAATGCGATATCGCACAGGGAGCCAATGAGAGATTTTAGAAATGGCACTGTGCAAGAGAAATGATGACATCTTGTTTCTACACTTGCCCAATAATTTGGCACACATTAAAAAGTTTTGTACTACTTACTATCCTTAGGGATCATCCCAGAACATTGATGTCCAATATCAGATTAAATTACTTTCATCTGGCTTCAGCTTCCACCCCTCAGATGAAAGTTTGTAAACACTAATAAGATGATATGAATATATTAACAGTATCAGTCCAAAGCATAAGATATCGATGTCCGGCACAGGATGAAACTGCCTCTGACCCCCCTCCCCAAACGAAAGTAATTTCATCTGATATCGGACATCGATGTTCTGAGATGATCCCTTATTCTAGCAATAATGGTTTATCAGGTAGTGGCTGCAGTACATGGCTGACTAACCTTGTGGAAGAAAGCTGCGCCGGTTAGAACCATGGAGAGTTCACATGAGTAGTTAGAGTTGTATAACCAACTGTCGTGTTTCAGGTCCCACGCATGGAAGCGGCCGGGGAAACCAACGATCCGGTCCCTGGCTTCCCGCCACACCCTGGACACAATACAGATGGGGGACAAGGGTTAAACCGACTGAATACAATAGTAACATGGGATAACAAACCATCTAAAAACAATACGAATATGGGTGACGAGGGTTAAACCGTTTGAATATAGTACCAACTTAGGGTGATAAGGGTTAAACTGCCTGAATACAACTTAGGATGATAAGGGTTAAACTGCCTGAATAGCATAGCAACTTAGGATGATAAGGGTTAAACCACTTATCATCCTAATATATATAGCAATATTGTATGTCAGGTTTTTGTTGTAAAATTAGAAATAACCAAATGTTGTACAATATCATTCATTCACCCAAAGTGAAGCAGAACGGCGATTTTAAATATTTCAGTAATGGATCAATATGGTATGTCATGTATTGAATTTGATATATCGGATCACAGGCTGTGTATGGTGATATATAAAAATATCAGTTAATTGTTACAACGGAAATGATGACAAGATTCTATATTTGTGCGCAAACATATTTAGCGGCATGTACAGCAACAGGACTGTATAATGACTTTAACTACGCAAATTTCATGGTTAGAGGAATCGTACACTTATCCCCATTTCGTGGCTCATTTCATCTCAAACAATCGAGTGACATCAGTCATTTGACTGAGTCATGTGACCATACCTGAACCCAAAGAGAATCTCGTCATGCCGGAGGTGAGCGTCATCATCAATAGACAGGACAGCCTCTGTCTCAATCACATCGTACGGAAGAAAGCGATTGTTTAAACTGTTTTTTGATGTCCGTATCACCTGTAGAAAATAGAAACGGTAAAATATGTTATAAGAGATGCTGTTATTAGGTTTATACAATTCTACTCCAGAGGTGTGTAGTGTAGTGATTGACACATTTACTTAACATGTCTGAGCTGCCTTTTGCTTCCCTTTAAACTTGATAAAAGAACCACTGAAGATGACACTGTAGTCTGGCACTACCATGCTCACTTTGACAAAGGACATAAAAGAACCACTGAAGATGACACTGTAGTCTGGCAGTACCATGCTCACTTTGACAAAGGACATAAAAGAACCACTGAAGATGACACTGTAGTCTGGCAGTACCATGCTCACTTTGACAAAGGACATAAAAGAACCACTGAAGATGACACTGTAGTCTGGCGGTACCATGCTCACTTTGACAAAGGACATAAAAGAACCACTGAAGATGACACTGTAGTCTGGCGGTACCATGCTCACTTTGACAAAGGACATAAAAGAACCTCTGAAGATGACACTGTAGTCTGGCAGTACCATGCTCACTTTGACAAAGGACATAAAAGAACCTCTGAAGATGACACTGTAGTCTGGCAGTACCATGCTCACTTTGACAAAGGACATAAAAGAACCTCTGAAGATGACACTGTAGTCTGGCGGTACCATGCTCACTTTGACAAAGGACATAAAAGAACCACTGAAGATGACACTGTAGTCTGGCAGTACCATGCTCACTTTGACAAAGGACATAAAAGAACCACTGAAGATGACACTGTAGTCTGGCACTACCATGCTCACTTTGACAAAGGACATAAAAGAACCACTGAAGATGACACTGTAGTCTGGCAGTACCATGCTCACTTTGACAACGGACATAAAAGAACCACTGAAGATGACACTGTAGTCTGGCGGTACCATGCTCACTTTGACAAAGGACATAAAAGAACCACTGAAGATGACACTGTAGTCTGGCAGTACCATGCTCACTTTGACAAAGGACATAAAAGAACCACTGAAGATGACACTGTAGTCTGGCGGTACCATGCTCACTTTGACAAAGGACATAAAAGAACCACTGAAGATGACACTGTAGTCTGGCAGTACCATGCTCACTTTGACAAAGGACATAAAAGAACCACTGAAGATGACACTGTAGTCTGGCGGTACCATGCTCACTTTGACAAAGGACATAAAAGAACCACTGAAGATGACACTGTAGTCTGGCGGTACCATGCTCACTTTGACAAAGGACATAAAAGAACCTCTGAAGATGACACTGTAGTCTGGCAGTACCATGCTCACTTTGACAAAGGACATAAAAGAACCACTGAAGATGACACTGTAGTCTGGCGGTACCATGCTCACTTTGACAAAGGACATAAAAGAACCTCTGAAGATGACACTGTAGTCTGGCGGTACCATGCTCACTTTGACAAAGGACATAAAAGAACCTCTGAAGATGACACTGTAGTCTGGCGGTACCATGCTCACTTTGACAAAGGACATAAAAGAACCACTGAAGATGACACTGTAGTCTGGCAGTACCATGCTCACTTTGACAAAGGACATAAAAGAACCACTGAAGATGACACTGTAGTCTGGCGGTACCATGCTCACTTTGACAAAGGACATAAAAGAACCACTGAAGATGACACTGTAGTCTGGCAGTACCATGCTCACTTTGACAAAGGACATAAAAGAACCTCTGAAGATGACACTGTAGTCTGGCGGTACCATGCTCACTTTGACAAAGGACATAAAAGAACCACTGAAGATGACACTGTAGTCTGGCAGTACCATGCTCACTTTGACAAAGGACATAAAAGAACCTCTGAAGATGACACTGTAGTCTGGCAGTACCATGCTCACTTTGACAAAGGACATAAAAGAACCACTGAAGATGACACTGTAGTCTGGCAGTACCATGCTCACTTTGACAAAGGACATAAAAGAACCACTGAAGATGACACTGTAGTCTGGCAGTACCATGCTCACTTTGACAAAGGACATAAAAGAACCACTGAAGATGACACTGTAGTCTGGCGGTACCATGCTCACTTAGACAAAGGACATAAAAGAACCACTGAAGATGACACTGTAGTCTGGCAGTACCATGCTCACTTTGACAAAGGATAACACACAAGGCTCGTGTGCGATTGTCTGTGTTCATTCTTTCAATCGCTCACATCATTCTGGATTCTAGTAAGCTGTGCCTCCGACATTGGGTTTCCGACGACGCAATAGAAGTGTATTAATATTATTTACATATGGCTAATCACCATTAAATTACATAAATAAAGCTGTGAACTCACATGAACTTTGACCCCAATGTCTGGCCACCGTAGTTCGTCGGCGGGGAGCCGGGGGTTGTTCCACACAACGACCACGGAGTGGAGGTGGGGCAACCCCTTGAGGCGGGACAGGGCGTTCAGCAGCACCATCTCTCGCTCGTATGTCAGCATCACAACTGTAACCATGGCAATATCAATGTCACAACGGTAGCCATGGCAACATCAACATCACAATGCATTACCAGCAGTAGAACCTTACAAGCATTTAAAAAAGCCATAAGTTCCATCTTTTATCTTTGTACCAGAACTAAGAAAAAACATCAAAATAATTCTAGCAAGACAATACATTGTAGGCACTGTATATTGCATTATTCTTTGGAATTATAACTGATATATTTTGTAATGTATTGTATTTGTACAACACGTAACTATACTGGTTGGGGGTGAACCATATATAAGTATTACACTTCTGTTCACCCCCTTTCCACCAACACTTATGATTACCGTAAATCCTGTATGTGTAGCCACGGCTTTAATTACAGTAGTGTGTAGCCGGAATGATAACGATGACGGCAAAGTTAGGGTGCGGCTTTAAATATAGTAATTTGCCGAACAAAATTGTGAAAATTGGTTCACTGGGTTGTCAGTAGTAACATTGGCACTTGTGTAGAATCCGGACCCACCTCGATTTCGCCGTTATAACTTGAGTTTTGCCTAACTTTGATACGGAAGTATGTCACACGCAGGACTAAAATGGTCTTGGCTCAAAGTCCAGGTGCGGCTTTAAATAGGGTTTTTGCCTGTGACAAACTGTGCGGAGGAAAGTCAGGGGTTAGGTCAAAAGTCGTGGTGCGGCTTTAATTAGGGGTGCGGCTACAAATACAGGATTTACGGTACTGTTTGCATGTTGAAAATGTTGCATTTTTTAAATAACGGGTTGTATAATTCTTAAATGTTGTTGTAAATAAATTACTTAAATTACTTACTTACAATAGTAACTTGGCAACACCACACATGTTGACTATGGCAACATCTACAGCACAATGGTAACCATGGCAACATTGTGCATCACAATAGTAACCATTACAAAATCAACATCACAATGGTAACCATGGCAACATCACAAGTATAACCGTGACAACATCAGCTTCACAACAGTAGTCATGGCCACACCAGCATCATGACTGTAACCATGCCACGGCAAACATGGCGACATCAGCTTCACCTCTCTGCCTACGCCACCATAACAATGGTATCCACGACAACTCTTTTCTGACGTATTAAACAAATGTAAAACTACATTTCAGTTGATATGGTCACATCTGTATCCAGGGTATTGATATATATATAATTTTATTATATATATAATAAAATTATGTAAGCATCTTCAATACGGGGCAATAAAAACGGGACATAAGCATCACAAAATAAAAGTGCAAGAAAAAGCCCAAAAGATGTTTCCTAGTAAAACTTAGACATGTACCCACTTAATGATAGTAACCCCAAGTAATGTTTTCACTTGTTTTTTAAACTCTGTTTTGTGAACCAAGGTCTCTCACATCACGTCAGTCACATGGTTTCCATTAAACATCATTTACTTAGTACTAAATCAACTTATGCTGATGAATTTGTTGTTTGAAAACATTTTTGAGTAAGGTGGTTTTTTTATAGAAAAGATGCCTTCATGGAAACCGTAACTTCCGCAATTTCAAACTATATTATTTATCCCTGCCACAGAGACGATATTGTTAAAGTCGTACTTTCCTACTGGTTCAAGTTCTCACGTTCATAGCTTAGTTATCAACATGACCACTGGCCCTAAAGTTATAATATCTGTGTGCACTCCTGTATAACTGTGTAAGTTACGTGGAAACAAACTTGAGTCACAATTTTCTTCATGCCACAGGGAAAATAAAACACAAAGTTCATTCTGAAATACATTTTATTGAAAGAACTTAACTATGCTTAAGTAGAAAAGAAATGTTGGCCACGAGTATTAATAGTTGAAGGATCTTGTAGGATGATGTCGTGGGGTGACGGGAATGTTTGATTCTCAGTAACGTACGGCACTATCATCTACGCCTTAGTGTTAAAATTTGATCAGATTATAATAAAAAATACATATACTAACATTATTTTGAGTATGTGTAAATGCAGTTGAATGAAAACATGGTCAAACTAGCGATGAATACTGCCTTACCTCAGTTGGGAGTGCGTTGGTTACATACGTGACCCCAGAAACGATTCACGTTGTTCAAATGTTGCGTCTTTAAATTGTGTAATTGGTGCACGTGATTGTGAACAACACTTCCTGGCGGGCTCTACGTCATTCACTTGGGGTCAAAACAAGACACGGAATATTCTGGTGTTTTTAGACATCTGGTTTTCCGTAATTTAAGGCAGAATCCAAAAATGGAACGGTAAATAAGATTTTACATTATAATCACTTTAAATTAGATTTTAGGACAGCTAATTCCATGAATAGAAGTATGTATCAACTGAGTAGTATTTAATATGTTGCTTGGCTAATTGGTAGATTTTGTGTAATATTTAGTCGTTTCTAAATGAGACGACATGAATGGAAATGATAGCAACTTACGGTACCATGTTTTTTTGTCACTTCAAAAGCATTTTCTTTTAAATCAAATTCAACAAGCAACAATCGATAAAGGGGTTCTTTCACTAACGTAACACACAAATGTTAGCCTTGTATTGTAACAAGTAGTTCTTGGGAGAGCACTGTAATGTGTGCCTCCAAATGATGTCCCGCTTTTAGGCGTCATTTTTATCACAAAAACCGACGCAAAATATTCATAGTAAATGAGACAAACAGCCTTTTTGCGTAAAATATTTTTATTTTATGTAACAAATAACCAACAAATCACATCAAACTGACAAAAATCTGTCACATATACAAAATGCTGTGTAATACTACCTGCAAGATGTGAACCCCTCGCTTTGTCATAGTTTGCCCAGTATTGAAGACGCTCACATATATATATATATCTTTGACCATGGTATTCATATATATATATATCAATATCCTGGTTACAAATGTGACCATATCAACTGAATTGTAGTTTTACATTTGTTTAATACATCAGAAAAGAGTTGTCATGGTTACCATTGTAATGCTAGCGTAGGCAGAGATGTGAAGCTGATGTCGCCATGTTTGCCGTGGCATGGTTACAGTCATGATGCTGGTGTGGCCATGACT
Source organism: Escarpia spicata (assembly GCA_963995525.1). NCBI lineage: Eukaryota > Metazoa > Annelida > Polychaeta > Sabellida > Siboglinidae > Escarpia > Escarpia spicata. Next base: position 17,198,315 of record OZ023209.1, on the reverse strand, counting down.
ACTGTTGTGATGTTGCTGTGGTTGCCGTTGTGGAGTTGATATATATATATATATATATATATATATATACACATACAGGTTTACTGTCACATTCAGCATTTAGACTTAGATTTACCTGTGAACTGTTCCCGTGGTACGTTACCCCCCAGGGCCTCACTGAACTCCTTCCCCGCTCCTCCCTCTCCCTTTCCTATTGGCCGGAACCCAATTGTGGATCCTGAAAAAGAAAAAAACAGTCCATAGTTTAAAAAAAACTCCATACATTAATTCCATATAAATATATATATATATAATGAAGTTGCACAAAAACAGATTTCCTATTAAAAAGCTCCAATAACTTCATGGAATAAGCTCACTGAACTCAAACGGAAAGTTCACTGACCTCATGGAGTAAGTATTAAAAAAAACCTCATGAGTGAAGTTCATTTACATCATGGGATAAGTTCACTGACCACATTAGGGTAAGTTCACTGACCACATGGGATAAGCTCACTGACAACATGGGGTAAGTTCAATGACCACACAGGATAAGTTCACTGACTACATGGGGTAAGTTCACTGACCACACAGGATAAGTTCACTGACTACATGGGGTAAGTTCATTGACAACACGGGATAAGTTCACTGACAACATGGGGTAAGTTCACTGACCACATGGGATAAGTTCACTGACAACATGGGGTATGTTCACTGACCACACAGGATAAGTTCACTGACAACATGGGGTAAGTTCACTGACCACACAGGATAAGTTCACTGACAACATGGGGTAAGTTCACTGACAACACGGGATAAGTTCACTGACAACATGGAGTAAGATCACTGACAACACGGGATAAGTTCACTGACAACATGGAGTAAGATCACTGACAACACGGGATAAGTTCACTGACAACATGGAGTAAGTGCACTGACCACATGGGGTATGTTCACTGACAACATGGAGTAAGTTCATTAACCACACAGGATAAGTTAACTGACCACACGGGGTAAGTTCACTGACCACATGGAGTAAGTTCACTGATCACATCATGGGGTAGTAAGTTCACTGATCACATAGTGGAGTAAGTTCACTGACCACATGGGATAAGTTCACAAACCACATGGGGTATGTTCACTGACATCATGGAGTAAGTTCACTGACCACATGGGGTAAGTTCACTGACCACATGAAGTTCACTGATCACATCATGGGGTAAGTTCACTGATCACATCATGGGGTAAGTTCACTGATCACATCATGGGATATGTTCACTGATCATATCATGGGGTAAGTTCACCAATCACATCATGGAATAAGTTCAATGATCACATCATGGGGTAATAAGTTCACTGATCACATAGTGGAGTAAGTTCAATGATCACATCATGGGATAAGTTCACTGACCACATGGAGTAAGTTCACTGACCACATGGAGTAAGTTCACTGACCACATGGGGTAAGTTCACTGACAACTTGGGGTAAGTTCACTGACCACATGGGGTAAGTTCACTGACAACATGGGATAAGTTCACTGACCAAACGAGATAAGTTAACTGACCACACTGGATAAGTTCACTGGTCACACTGGGTAAGGTCACTACATAGGGTAAGTTCACTGACCAACATATGGGGTAAGTTCACTGACCACATGGGGTAAGTTCACTGATCACGTCATGGGGTAAGTTCACTGACCACATAGGATAAGTGCACTGATGTCTTTGACCATGGATGGCAGCTCACTGATAGCATCAATGGCCATTGGGGTAAAAAATTGCCAAAAACAATCTTTTTGCAGCAGCAATAAATATTTATAGAGATTACATACACTGCCAGACAGTCTGACACGGATGTGGAACACTTACTTAGGTGGTGTTTACACTGGTGATTAGCAGTGAAGTGCATTCTCCACCCATCAACTGGGTTGGCAACTTGGTATAAGCTAGGAGTGCATTAATACTATGCAGTTTCAACTGGTCATATGAAAATGTATTCCACTGTTCAATAAATCCTTCTTCTCTGATAAACTGAACTTATGAGGCATGCAGAATTTGAACTTGGTTGATATTTGAGGTATGGAAATTTTTTGATATTGATTTGAACTTGATCTGTGATAATTTTGACAATAAATCAAACTCCCAAACACTTTTAAACATTAAATTTTAACTTAAATTTTAAATATAAAAATTGTAATGCACATTCCTCATCATGTTCACATTGTATTATATATAATTAATGATTATTAAAATAAAATAATAAAACACAAAAATTATATAGCACAGGGATCGATCTGAACAAAAACATATATGTGCCCTTCAGGCACATAATATATAGAACTATGTGCCTTTTAGACATTTTACGTGCCCCAAATCAGGTGTTTTTTCAAAATTTGTAAAGTTACAAAACAAGATACATTCTGGGTAGGTGTACCCCGTTTTTCATGGACTGGTCATGCTACTACAGTCTACTGCTCCAAGGATAGGGAGGTTCTAACTGAGAAATACGATGCAGCAGTTTGTGACATTGAATGACAATGATTCACATACGAGAGAAAAACTGTACAAAGAACGATGTTGATTAAACATTAAACAACCCATTTATACACTGGTGCACAGATGTATCACTATGGAATAGCCTCACTCAGTCTGTGGTTAAGGCTCCATCGGTGCAGTATTTTGAGACGAAATTAGATTATAAGTTGTGGCAAAATCACCCAATTAAATTATACTATACAGTAAGACTATTGCATGTAAGACTACAACATAGCATTGCCTTTTTTAAAAGTTTATGACCCAAGGTGACGGGGGGATTTGCAACGAATGTACTATTTGTGAACCTTGGTGATGGAGGCATGATTTATAAACATACTTTTAAAAATGTTTAATTTTTGTTTATAATGTACTCCAATTGTAATATTTAGCATACATGAATTTTAAAATATAGTGTATATGTATGGATGTATATTACTTGTAAATTGTATAGATATGAACTGGTTGCACTTTGTTCGGCAAGACTTGAAAGTTGATGATGGTTGATAATATGGTGGGGCGGCAACAAATGCTGTTCACGGTGCTCGTCTAAAGCTTATAAACAATGTCAATGACAGGCAAGGGGTAAACAAGGCACAAGGGTATTGATTAGACTGTTCTCAGTGTCCAGTCATCAATGTAAGATATGATATAACTAAAGATCTCCATTCAGGTCATTGTTCTGTGTTCTGTGTTCTGTGTTCTGTGTTCTGTGTTCTGGTGCAGACTGCAGCAAACCGGAGCGTTATTTGGACCTCAAAATATGTTAAGACGCAATAATTTTATAGCATAAATATGTCTGGGTTTATGTGGAATGATTTAATTATCGCATCGACGTATCAAATAAAATCTAAGTAAAACTATAGTTAATAATGGCTAAATCGAGGTGGACCCGGATTCTACACAAGTGCCCCTCAATTTTCTCAGATTTCTCAGACACGTTTTTGTATGTGTCTTTTGGGCACATGCGGCAAAAAAGTATGCATGATTCCAGCGTACAATGCGTCACTGATGCGTTTCTGCTGTCCAAGGGAATCCCGGACAGCGCCATAATCACATAGTGCTCTATGGCGCTTTACAATACAACAATAATTCCCCTAAACACTTACAGTGTAGTTCATAAAATAGTATATTAAGTAATTTAAGAACAGTATAACTAAGAATCGTGTATCCAATTAAACAGTTAAAATGCTATTTAAATATACGGGCAGTATACCTAAAATGTATATAATTAAATGGATAAATAGTAATATGTCCAATGTTACTGTAACACTGTAGCCAATATACATACTTGAGATGACTGAAGTGTCTAGCATAATTACTTTATGAAATATTGATCTTAAAAACTAGTGCACAGCATCGTAGTGAATCTCTTTTATATTTTTCAATAAAGCTATTTTTATGGTAGAATATTTTTATCAAAACAATGATAACTTGACTTATACATTACCTATAAACTTGGCGCCTCCTGGCATCACTGGCTCAAATGGGGTGAAAGGGTACAACGTAAATGGGTCACTGGGTCGGTTAAACACCCCTGCGCTGTATGTAAAGTTGCTCTGATACCGAAGCGACGGAAAAGGTTCCTCCAGAGGACCCAAGATGTCTTCCGATTCTAGCTGAATGACAGTTTTGTCCACCAGGGGGACGAAGGTGGCATTGAACACACTCGTTGATGGCGACTCTCTTGCAGGGAATGCTGGGATATTTAACCGTGTCCGTAAGGTCGCCAGCAGCATATCAACGATGCTCTTTGTTGAGCCGAAGTATGTCTCCCAAATAAGTCTTCCTTGTCGCCGCATGTCCAGAATTCTGCCATCGGAATACGACTGCAGAAAGAAGTGCAGTTCGGTGATGCGTGGTTTTGGCAGCGAGACGACGACGCGTCGCCAATTGATGACCTCACTGAACGGCAACTGAGCGTGCTCGCCGAGTATCACAGGAATCGAGCCGAATTTCAGTGCCTCATACAACCGTATCTGCATGTGCACTGTGGAGATCACTGACTGGTTGCACGGCGCGATGATCAGCACGAATGTCGAATGTTTCAACGTGTCATGTCGCTCGGCGTCTGGCCCACACAGTGCCCAGTCGGCGTTAATGCCAGCGATCTGCTCCTTTTCACAACTGAACTCAAAGTGGAAGCCATCAAGTCCGTCACGACCAGGCGGGAACGCAGTCCGCATCATTTTTAGTGTCTGTACAATGGTGTTCTCGAGAGCAACGAGATCATCGTGGTTAGTCCGCCCTTCTACGGCTGCATTTTTTAAACTGCGCTTTGCCCGATGAGCATCAAAGCTATTCTCTGCGGCATCATCAGTGTCATCATCATCTTCGTTGTCATTTACCTTAAACGCAGCGCCGGGGTTCATCTTGTGTTTTTGAGAATAAAGCATGCCATGACTCGGAGACAACGCAGCCAGCTTCTGCACATATTGAAACTGACCTTGAAATGATAGCAGGTGCTGCCGCCTGGCGGGAACAAGTGGCGGTAGCAGTTGCCATACCGATCCGTGTGAGATCCCGAGCGTCGGGGGAATGATTATGTTGAAGCCGCTGCGGTGAGACAGGTCGGTGAAGGCCGACTGGGCGATGATTGCTCGCCCTGTGTCGACGTCGTCGAACATGTCGCGGTTACCGTGGTGACGGGCCAGGTTGAACAGGACATGGTTGCGTCCGTCGCCGCGCCAGTAGTGCAGCTGTCGCAGTCGCTGCTCGAAGCTTGTTCGGTTCTGCAGTTCTCCGACGGTGTCACCAACGACAACAATGTACAGACACGCCATGTGGGGGTCAAAGGTCACATGCGGGCTCGCATTGAGCGCGTGCACCACCGACAACTTAACGAACGGCTCTAACCTGGCATCAGTAAGAGTGTAATCCTCAGGACTGTAGAAGTACACAGGGAACTTTGACGTTAACGAACATCGCGAGTAATCGAAGCAACTATGCATACGACAGTGCAGCGACGATCCTGGCAGCGGAATGTTGACAGAATCCTCAAGAGAGGGCAGCACCTGCTTAGGAGCCTGTAAGTCGGGCATACGTGCCTTTGCCGTTTCCTCGCGCTCCAATTTCGTGTTTTTGATGCTGATACGCAGCTGATTGAGTTCGAGGACACTGGCCTCGTATTCACCTTTGTGCTGCTCGATGCGTGAGTTGTACCCACTGACCTCCGCATGCAACTTTTGACGTCGTTTCTCAAGGTCGCGCAGTTCGTTACTCACCGATACCTTGATGCGGTTCAATTCTCCGATTTGAAATCGCAGATCTGATGAAATCTTCGCATCGCTGCCATGTTCACTGCTGACAAACCTGTCCAGCTGACCACCGGCGCCACCTGGACCGCTGCCGTCAGTGACGATTGCGCCAATGCTCGAGAGGTAGTGATGTGCAACAAATAAAAGAAGGAACAGGATGAAGAAGAGAAGGGCGATAAGGCGTGAGAGTCGTGAAACGCGAGTCGTCGATAGCACGTGAACCAGCCAATGAAAGAAGCTGTTTCGAGCAGCTGCAGGACCGTGGTCGTAGGCGGCCATCTTGTGTGTCACTTGATGCCTCTAGTGTGCCATCGCCAATTGAAACAGCCAATCAAACTGCTGTTCCCCATCACCCGTCCGGATTACTGTCTTATGCAAACCGATTTCAGACTGGAACAGTGTAGACATGTTAAACTGTGCCTATTGTAGTTAGAAACTACTAAAGTATTTGTGGCAAATGCTGCTCAATGTTTTTTGCATTATCCATTCTGTAGATCAGCCATTTTCCCACATAACCGTCACATCACCAGCTGTTGTTGATATCGACGCCATTGCGGGGAACTTGCAAAGTTTCTGTAACCACAAAGAAGACAGAATCAGTTATGTAAATTTTTTTTGGAGCCACAATACACCTGTATATATATATGTTAGTGCTTTAAATCTAGTCAACAGATTAATTATACAGCTGTACTCAATAGTTTTGTCTTTTCACACCGATAACTGATTTAAGACAGACCCAAACTAACTGCTTCACATGCGCATTCTCATGTCATCTCCAAGTTGCCACAAAGAAACACAAGAATTATGATTTAAATACGCCGGTACTTGATTATGATAATATGAATAAGCCTATACCAACAAAAATCATATAACCAATGAACAAATGATATCAGTGTCACATGATGGTAAACTTCTCATCACAAAAACTGCAAATTTTGCATGTCTGCATGGTTATTGTACAATACTTTACTGATAGTGAATTAGTGATATATACAGATATGATTAATTATTTACATACATGTATGAATTGTATTTACTCTACATTTTTATAATATTCCACCTAGCATATGAACGTTGGCCGGGATTCTTGCCTTTCGTTCACTGAAGTGAAAGCTGTGCCCTTTGCAGTCCCAACTCAGCAACACTGTGTGAGAAAAACCATCACTGCGACTAAACGGCTTAGCAACTAAACAATGCCTTCATCCCTCAGTTCTACCACACCAAGGGCACCTGGGAGGTCTACACAGGACTGAGTCCAGCTGGACACCTTCTATCGCTGACAGCTTAGCAAGTCATCGGCATGCCATATCCACATACTCTATCAAAGTACGCCTCTATGAAACATGTCAGACACGCCAAGTGAATGTTGCCAGAGATTGTATCTTGTCCACCCTTGGGTGGCTGTACCATGGATGCATGGCCAGTGATCAATATGCTCCTGAATCCATATGTGAGGTTAGGCGGGGACATCATCATGAACTAGGGGTGGCAGTTATACCACACGTACTTATAACATCTTATATATATATATATATACGACAGAAATCACAGAATGTCATATACAATGTATATATATATATACATATATATATATGGGCAATTCCAAGTTAAGTTGGACATTTTTATCTAAAAAATAAATTCCCAGTATAGCAACAATTTTGATTGTATCACATAGTAGTATGTCTGTACCTTATAAAAACTCATAAATATTATGTGTTTTCAGTTCATTTGATATGCTTGTTGCATCACTTTGGTCATCTCAGCATTTGTATTTCAAGTAAAGTTATGACATATATATATTTTTTATTAGTAGAGTGCCAAATTTGAAACAAGTAGCATGCTAGCAAGTACAGGGTAGCTTCTTTGAAACACTGTAAGAACAAAAATGTTTCACAAAATATCTTTTGTATAATATCAAATCTGCTATCACCTCCTTATGAGGTTTGCCAAATGCCACGTCCATAACAAAAAATACAAAAAGTTGCGTTATCTTGATGACACTGACTCATATTTCCTTGTCTTTTTGTACGCAATGCTAACTTTATTAACAGTATCCAGCCATATGTGTATTACATTAAAACATACTACAATACAATAATAAGAGATGCCACGTCCATAACATCAATTTAAGTTGTTTTTGTGTTACTCTGAAATTACTAATGTCACTTGATGATGCCGCGGCTTCACTCATGGATGATCTATTTGTTTGTGGCATGTCTGTGTGAAAAAGGTCTCACAAAGTTACACACCAGCACTGTCCAGCTGAAGGTTGTGATATAAACAGGTGACATGTGCCGGGATACAAGAAACCTTTAACATCTTTCTGCATAGGTCAAGAAGGTCTCTTATAGAAGTTTATGCTTTTGTGCTCAATGATGAAGTGCAGCCTGTACACTGGGATCTAACACGACAATAACTGTATATTTTGATGTACAAAATACTTGAGAAGAGATCCAAATCCCTCCCTCCCTCCCTCCCTCCCTCCCACGACTATACGTATGGTGGCAAAATCGAGTCATCGTGGCTGTGTTCTAACCTTTGATAATGTCGCATATGATGCGATGCAGAGATGGAGCCACGACAGGCAGTGTACGTGACGGGGCGATGCGATGGCCCGATACGACGATTCCCAATGTTTTTTGTCCATGTACCCTCTGAGATCTGGACGGTCGTTAGGGTACCCCACACCATTTTAGCATAAAATATATTGACTCTATAAAAGCAATAATCTACACTCCGTTCAATTATAACATACATTTATTCGCGAGATAAACAAAAGTATATGCCAAATTTATAATAAAAAACACATACAGGGGTGAGCTAGCCTTTTCAAAATCAGGGACTCTATTTGGGAAGCATTTTTGGTCAGGCAGATTCGGAGATTATCTACACAGAATCGGACTAAAAGTTTGGTCTTCATGCAGAATAATGCAGTGAATCCGTGTTCACATAAACAGGTGGGCGAAAACTCAGCAATACCCTCATGGGGGCATGCCCACCACGAGAAACAGTGAAGTCATTCAAGAACTCAAAAAAGTCCTGCTAACTTGCATGCCATGCCGTCTGCTAGGGATATTCATCTTCACGCTGGACGGATCTCATAACAAATTTGCACCTTTCACACGGGAAGCTAGTTTGGAATTCCGTTTGACATGACAGACCTGTACAAGTTGCCCCATGTTTCCTTTCACAGTTTCTTCACCAACAAACGCTGCATAGAGATGATCAGACATGTTGAAGTGTCCACAGTTAATGTTGCCCCCCCACAACTCCACCATCACGATAAATATTTGTACTTTAGTCTGTTTCTCTATGAATTTTACACATTTTTCTTATAGAAATGGTCAAACAATTGGGTGATTTCATCGTTTAGCCATTCCTCTCTAGTTTCATGTTCTCCATGACAGCGGAGTGGAAGAGCTGCATTTGTTTGTCCACATGAAACTCTTGAGTCTTGACAAAAGCAGAGTCGAGTATTGAGAGCGTTGGATGTGGTGGTATTTACCATCTTGACAACATCAAGATATGCTCTTAGCTCTACCTTTGATTCGACAGCGTATCGATGAATCGTGCAATGAAGTAGTTTTAAATGGTGAAATCACCTCCTTCTTTCTTAAACAAAGAATGTACTATTCTAAAAGACAAAACTGTGCCAAGAACATTGTCACAACAGTGTTAATGACCATAAAAATACTGAAATGTCCGTTGTTGAGGTTTATTAGTATAGTATTTGGGTACGTTTTAGGAACAGTTCTGTTTTTTTGTTATAGCTCATAGCCTCATACACCAATTGACCACTTCTAACTCACTCAACACAGTAACAAATAATTGTTTTACAGGGGGTCCATTTTCAACACCGTCATACATGGTCCCCCCGGTCCATATACGACGGGGGTCCATTTACATTACCACACCAGTGAACTGACCATGCACGCACACACATGCGCACATTGGCGTAAGATAATCCCTCGGCCTCCATATACAGTATTTGGAGGCCTCTCGGAAGAAGCCCTAGCCCTTCCTACAGAATTCCAAAGGGATGAGATAACAAGAACTTTCCCTCGAGACCTTCGTCTCCAAACACAAGTAGCACACAATATTGCAAAATCCTTGCTTTCTTCGCATACCCCAGTTTGGAAATCGCCAAATTACAGCATCAAAGGTTACTGATTTTATCGTCATACCTGTGCCACCTGTATTAGTTGACACAGAGGTGTCGGCTACTAATCACACAACTCAAGGAACCGAGGCAGCTGCAAACTTCACAATTAGCTATGATCATCACACACGATTCCTTCTTTTCAGTGTGCCTCCCAGTTGCCAGTAGATTCCTGAGACAGATTCCACTAGCAAGAGGGCCATGGTGAATCACAACAGGAAATTGCTTGTTTTCATGTGACGTCACGCACTTGGCAGTGCAATGCACTATGGGTAAATCCGCCATCTTGCTACCCAATAATGAAGATGCCGATATGCGGAGTGGTTGGTTGTGCGAATCGTCCGGGCGTTACAAAGAATGTCAGGTTTTATAAAACGCCGAAAATACTTTTCAATCAAGGAATAAAGACGAGGAAACTTAGTGAAGAAAGACGACGTCTCTGGAAAGCTGCCATAAACAGAAGCGACATCACTGCAGAGGAACGTTGGGACTGAACGTTGGTGTGTTCGAAACATTTTGTTAACAGTTAGTATCGTAACATATTTTTTTAACGCTTTTAACTATTTTGTGCCCTTAATTGTATTGATTGATAATATAATTACATTCAAAGCGACATAGTTAAATTTGATTTGGTTTAGTCCACGGTTACACGGGTATGCTATGATATATCAACGCTAGGCTGTTTGTTTTTTAACGTTACCTCACTCAATGCCATAGTTAGCTGATACTATCAGTACTATTCATTTCATTTTTATTAGAAGTCCTGGCCCTAGTATTATAATGTAGTCTATAGATATGCTAACTATGGCCTGTGAATAATGGTTGAAGATTGTTTCCATATTGTGTTTGGTTGATATGTAACTTGGATGTAGCATTAATAAAAGACAAATTTGTTTGCTAATTCATAGTTTATTCTATTTCAGGTGAGAAATCATATTTGCACCTGAACACCAACCCTTCATGGCTACCGACATTGGAACTGGGATATAACTCATCCAACCCTTCGTGTTCGTCAGCGAGACATGACCGAGCTGTCGGAAGAAAGAGGAAGCGAGTGCTGTGTCAGCTTTGTTAACATTGAATGTGGTTCGAGAGAATGCTGCTGAACCAAGCGATGGTGATGACTCGGTGGTTGATTCGGTGGAAGCGGGCAGTGACATTGCTGATGTAGGTGACGTGCAGGGACATACACGTGATCAAGACATTCAGACAAGTTTGACTTGTCAGGGTATATCTGAACTTGAATCCGATAACAGGGCACGGGTTTCAGAAGCGAATCGTAAGCCCGTCTTTTCCGTATATGATAGAGAGATGTATGTTGATGCACCTGAAAAGGTGTCTTTCTACACAGGGTGGCCAGGAATTTATGTACTGGATGTGATTTATAATCTGACTGATGAGCATCTCATAGATAATGGAAAACTGTCAAAGTATCAGCAAATGTTGTTGTGTCTTGTTAAACTTAGGATGAACTGCTTGTTCCAAGACATTGCTTACCAGCTAAATGTTTCGGTTCCTACTGTCCAGAGATATTTCCACAGTACGCTTGATGTCCTGTATGTGAAGCTTAGTTTTATTATCAGATGGCCAGAGCGTTCTGAACTTAGAAAGTCAATGCCGATGTGTTTCAGATCTGCTTATCAGAATAAAGTAGCAGCGATCATTGAATGTTTTGAACTGTTCACAGAGAAACCGAGTGGTGTACGCAGAAGGGCTGAATATTAGATAGTTAATCACATCTAGGAAACCGACGTGTGGCCACTTGGTAAGTTGGTAATGTCTCTTTCCAAACCAGTGGCAACAATGTTGTAAGGGTCACAACTCACATCTGATTATACTCATCTTTTCTCGGTACCGTTTTCCAACATCTTGTGGAAGGGATTTCACGTACTCGGAACTCACAATTTCTATATCGCTTGCCATGACTACTACGAAGCTTGGGAACTAAAATGGCCGCGCACATTGCATATTGGGTAATTTTTATCACGCGCACGCAAACCGGTGATGTCAGTGAAAACAAGCAATTGCATGGTGTATCATTTAAAAGAATGCCAACTCATAACAAAGACGCCACAAAATCTGCAACATTTCTGAGCAAAAAAACACAAGTTACATTGTATATATTCACACCACATGAACACCTGACATTTCGGCGCAGCACAAAAAAATGAAAATTACGAACCCTAAAACCTTTGCCAGGTCTATCCGTGTGTGGGTCTTGGGAGATGTATCTACAAGTGCTTACACGTTTGGCCCACCTGCGCGGACATAGACCACAGCTATACCTTGTTGCCACTAGAAAAACTCCTGTCGAGTATTCACCTGCCATGTGGGAGGTGCATTTTAACAGGGCAGAAAGTAAAACTGATTGATTGCGGCTGCAAGCAAGAGACAAAGAAAGGTGTACAGACTAACCACATCAAGAGAATCCACCTTTTAGTTTTCCGTTTTGCACGCACGTGTTGAAAGGAACCTGCATAGCCCTAAACCTTGTACCTGGGGCCATCATTGCCTCCAACATGCCAGTCAGATGTACCTTGCTCCAAATCTATACTGAAAGGTTTGTTCAACATCCATTTGCATTGCATGAAATTTGGATGTCCATTTGCACCAACTATTTGTGACGCCAAAAATTTGTGGTCGCTGTATTTTAAGCAGAAATTTTGAATCAAGAAGTCATCCCAGAAGTATGCATGGAGCCAAGAAATACGTATTTAAATGAAACATGGTAAACTTTATTTAAATGATACTTGATGTAAATATCTAGATTGTATTGTCTACATGTTGTTTATTTTGTCGATGAAGATATGTTACAGTGATGCTCATTTAATCTTGTCTTTGTAACATGTCGCCTGCCACAGCGAAAGGGGTATTAAGTCGCAAAATTGTGAAATTGACCTTTGTACCTATTTGATTCCACAGATCGCGAGCTTTGCAATGATAGGTCATTTGTCAAAACATATTCAGTAGTTTTTGATTTATTACTAAAACTGTAAAAAAGGAAAACTTTTAAAAAGTGACATTTTGAGAAATGAGGTAATTCTGACTGACAAATTGTCTGCTATCTCATAATATATTGGTTTGTAACCACATGTATTTTATTAGCTTTGGATTATTTATCAACAAATAAACTGCACATTGAAGGATGAGACTATAAGATATTTATGTTTCTGCCCAATCACAAAATTTATGGGACATGACCTGGGCAGCTATTTTTCGCTAGTATGCAAAATGGGCCTGTGCCACTTATTGTCTGGTTCGCTGTGACGGGCCACACACACACACATATACACACACACACTCATTCACACACACACTCACTCATACACACTCACTCACTCACATACTCACACACACTCACTCACTCACACACACTCACTCACTCACACACACACACACACACACACACACACACACACACACACACACACACACACACACACACACACACACACACACACACACACACACACACACACACACACACACACACACACACACACACACACACACACACACACACACACACACACACACACACACACACAGTCATGCACGTGTGAACTGTATGACTGATTTATAAGACCAATATTTGGTTTACCATAGCACTGATTACAGTCATGGAAAGTCAACTATTGTAACAACATCAATGAACAAGACAATACCATAATGAAACACTAAAAGGTTTTGGTAGTTGGTCCCTTCTGTCTACTGTCTACACTAGGGGCGGTAAAAGATCCCACATTGGCTGTTAATGTATCACCTGTCTTGGACTAGCTGAGTCTAACCAGAAAAACAATAGTATGGGTGTTGCACTAGCTGGCTGTGTAGAAACATTCCAACATCCCATAACTGCATTGGTGCTGACAGCCATGACTAAGTGCTACATCTGACACTGCCGTCTACGTGTAACTAGCTGACTTACCATGGCATTGCACAACAAGATCTATTAAAACCTGCTAAAATTGCACTGATTTACAAGAAATTTAGCAAGACTTTCATGTTGCTCTGAAGCAGCATTGTCATGCTTTAGCATGCACATTTCAACAAGAAAAAATATACATTTCCTGAAATGGCACAGCATTCTCCACTCCCCAGCCTGGTTGTCTCTTTGAACAGGAGTGCATCATAGATACCATAGATAGTCTTGTTGCCATTTAACAGCTGTCTCATGAAAGTTACTGATAGCAATCGAAACATCACAGAAAAAAGATAAACTGCTTGCAAAAATATGACCCATTTAAAAAATCCCATCTGACTAACCTCTTCTTACTTACTTACTTGTGCCCATCGTCCCTCCTGGGGCATAGGCCTTCGACAACAGCTCTCCAGAGTCCTCTGTCTTGGGCTCTTGTTTCAAGCTGTCTCCAAGTGTGACCTGTCTTCTTGGTGTCTGCATGGAGGTCCCTTCGCCACGTGTTCTTTGGACGACCTCTTTTTCTCCTGCCTTGTGGGTTCCATGTCAGAGCCTGTCTGGTGATAGTTGATGCTGGTTTCCGGAGCATGTGACCAATCCATCCCCATCGTCTTCTTCTTATTTCATCTTCGGCGGACAGTTGGTGTGTCCTCCTCCACAAGTCAATGTTGCTGGTGGTGTCTGGCCAGCGGATCTGGAGGATTCTTCTTAGACAGTTGTTGATGAAGGTCTGTACTTTCTTGGTGGTGGTGTTAGTTGTCCTCCATGTCTCTGCTCCATACAGTAGGACTGACTTCACGTTGGAGTTAAACAGTCAGATCTTCATGTATAATGACAACACTTTGGAGCTCCAGATGTTTTTGAGCTGTATAAATGCTCCTCTCGCCTTGCCAATCCTTGCTCTAACATCCACGTCTGTGCCACCCTGCTTGTCGATGATGCTACCCAGGTATGTGAAGGCCTCTTCACTCAACTATTAAAAAGGCTCTTCCTAACTTTGATTTCTTTCAATCATCGGGCACATTTCATGAAAAATTGAACAGTGTCAAATGATCAACCCATCCTTTGATCTAATATCTACCAAAAACAGACTAATTAAATTGAGTACATTTGATATCATATTTTACAAAGAAACAGTTCTAGATGATGGATTTAGTGAGTGCTAGAGTAGACATTTCCTCCTGGGAAGTAATCACCAAGTAATGAAGTCTCAACACAGCCCCTGTGGCCAGCCTAGGGAGACAGCTGTACAGGGTCTACCACTGTCTGGACACAGCCCCTGTGGCCAGCCTAGGGACACAGCTGTACAGGGTCTGTCACTGTCTGGACACAGCCCCTGTGGTCAGCCTAGGGACACAGCTGTACAGGGTTTGTCACTGTCTGGACACAGCCCCTGTGGTCAGCCTAGGGACACAGCTGTACATGGTCTGTCACTGTCTGGACACAGCCCCTGTGGTCAGCCTAGGGACACAGCTGTACAGGGTCTGTCACTGTCTGGACACAGCCCCTGTGGTCAGCCTATGGACACAGCTGTACAGGGTCTGTCACTGTCTGGTCACAGCCCCTGTGGCCAGCCTAGGGACACAGCTGTACAGGGTATGTCACTGTCTGGACACAGCCCCTGTGGTCAGCCTAGGGACACAGCTGTACAGGGTCTGTCACTGTCTGGTCACAGCCCCTGTGGCCAGCCTAGGGACACAGCTGTACAGGGTCTGTCACTGTCTGGACACAGCCCCTGTGGTCAGCCTAGGGACACAGCTGTACAGGGTCTGTCACTGTCTGGACACAGCCCCTGTGGCCAGCCTAGGGACACAGCTGTACAGGGTCTATCACTCTCTCAACCCAGTATCATGCATAGCAACCTGTTTAAATTATCTGAGAACATTAAATAGTTACATTATGTGTGTGTTTGTGAGCACATGTGTGTGTGTGTGCATTGGTGCATGCATGTGCATGTGTGGTATGCATGTGTGTGCATGTGCGAGCACATGTGTATGTATATGCATAAATTATTATTATAAATCTAACTAATTTCACTATTTAAAATTTAAGCAATATCTTAGCCAAACTTGTTATGGTACAAGACCTTTCTTCTGAACTCAAATTGTATTTGTGCATACAAACTCGATGAACCGGGACAATAGGAACATACACAGTTGCCCTAGGAGGCTTCATCTAAACAGTTGTTGGGCATGGTGCACCTAAGGTGATTCCACTTATTCAGACTTTCAGTGAGCTTCTCCCAGACAAGTCACCTAACACAGTACCACACTCTACTCCTGTTGCTTTAATCTAGTCCCAACATGTTGTCTACTTGTAGTCCATGTCAATTCCTAATCAGTAATCACAGTCCAATCAGCCAACAAAAGGGTAAGCCCACACTACCATCATGGCCTGGCTAAATCACACAACCAAACCTGCCTCACCTTTCCAAACAAACACACACAAGCAGACCTGCTGCTAGTGCAACTGTTTAACTCTCACTGACACAACCATCTAATCTGTAGAAGATACAACTACTACTACAGCCCAGATCAACACTGGAGTGCAGTGCACTATACCTACCTCCCAGCCATCTGTTCTCAGATGCTATCACAGCTTACTGAAGGAAGATTCCTGGAGAGTGCTTACTGATAGCAGTGAGCCAAGGCTGCTGGGGGTCTCAACACCTGGGCTCAGCTTTTTATGGGCTACTGTGTACTTGGAACACACAAATACTATGCTGTACACATAGCATAGGGTGAAAGATACAGTCATGTATTAATACTCATACTGAGAGCAACATTGCCATTATATCTATTATTTACCTTTTATAAAGTAAATTGTAACATGATCAATATCAAAATTGTAAAAAAAAGATTTGCTATAAAAAGGTAATAGGATAACGTAACAAAGATGATTTACAGATATTTCCAGAAACCATCTTCTGTGTCTGTCATCTGGAGGATGGACGTTTTTGTTAGTAATATTAACAATTCTTATTCACACAAATATAGCATAAAACTGGAGGGAAATAGTTTAGTCTCTGACTCAGATGTAAATTATCTTGAAGCAGTCTGAATGTAATGTTTCTAAAAGGGAATTAGCTTGAAGAAACACTAGTCGTATGAAACAGTGAAACTTCTATGTAGAATTATCCATCAGTGATAAAATATTAGGTTTGTATACACATATCAGCAACTCGTCAAACTTGATCTCACAATGTTTACTTGTCATATCTTATGACATTTTTCTACTCCCTAATCTTCCATTGCAGCTCATACAGGGCCTGTGTATAACCCTCATCCATGTCTAAAATGTGACACAAGTCAATCTAGCAGGGAACATTAACACAATTGATGGGGGGTAGTGATAAATATCACCACTGGGTTAATCCAAGACAGGTTTCACATTTACCCCAGTGTGGGATCTTTTACCCCTGTGTTTGAATAAGATACAAGGAACCTGTTGGGATCATCTGAGAATGTGAATGTCCGATATCAGGCAAAACTACATTCATTTGCTGAAGGGAGATCAGAGGCAGTTTCGTATTGCATTGGAAATCAGTATTTTACGCTTTGGAATGATAAACTTTTGTCTGAAGAGAGGGGTGGGGGGGGGGGCTGAGGCCAGATGAAAGGAATTGTGTCTGATAATGGACATCAATGTTCTGAGATGGTTCCTTAGATAAGATTTAAACCTATCTTAATAACATCATGTTAACATGTTATTTACTTAATTACTGTCTGATCATGTCATTTTTAATACTATTATGATATACGTCAGGTACAAGGAGCCTACAGTAGGACACATCATGTTTCAATTTTTTAAATAAATGTTTTTATTTTTAATGCAATCACAATTTCACAGAGTGGTTTACTTAAATCTTGTGACCAAAGTGTTTCCTATCAGTTTCTTGTTATTGGAAGCTACACCCAAGAAAGGTATCCAGACCCCCTACTGTTACTGACATGTGTACACACATTACCAACACACACAGCTGCTGGTAATTAATCTTGACAAACCTCAAGACAAGTTACAAGGCCTGTCTAGTGCAGCTACCCCATGGAGTGCAGAACCCCCTTTGCTGGGGGCAGTTGATCACAACCCAATCATTCCTAATGAATCTGTCTACAAGAGGGTGAGCCTCCCAGCCCACAGGGCTAGCAAGGCTGGTGGCTTTGATTGGTTACATGAAACACCTCTACTTATTTACTTGGCCTACAGAATCAACATAAATGACCTGATATAAACAAACAAGCTGACTTTTAATGGGACCTTGACTCTTCTGTTAGCAGGAATCACCCTCTCAAGTCAGAGGTGATAATAGTACTTGCTGAATCAATTCTACTTTGTCCCACTTGCTGTCTTTTATGATTTTGATTGTGAGAACAATTTGCACACGCCTAGCATCAAAGAGCGATTACAAAAACGTGCGGGTATCCCCACTAGCCTCTGATAATGTTTTTACCTATCAGTATTTTAATATTATCTATTCAATTTGAACATTTCATAGACAAAACTTTCAATTTGCAAGCAATATTTCTGGCTTATTATCCATAATTTGGCTGGCATTACACATTAATTATTCTAGTATTAAGAATATTATATTAATAAATGTGGAACAGACATTGCTGGTTTAAATAATAATGAACAAATTGTTTGGCTAACTGCTCAGGGAAGACATCTTTATACAATAATACCGTATTCATTCCATTGAGCATATGGTACATGTCACTTAACAAATATCTGACTGGGAAATATGCCAACTTTTGTTCCAATAAGCATACAGGGGTGTAAATGCATTTTCTGTGGTTTCTGTGTATAAACTTCTCAGCAGACGTGACTGACAAGTGACGCATCCCATCTATGACCAACGGGGTACCAAAACACTCTAATTTATAAAGTCTGATCATTTAGGTGAACCATTTAATATTTTTTCGTCACTGAGTTTTGAATCTAGTGTGACATTGGTAGAAATAAAATTGCAAACAAATGATGGATTCAACAGTCAAGGTTGGCATTTGAATGAGATCGCTGTCACTGCGGCAGATGCTGCTAAAAGGGGGTGTACACTAATTAAGGTGGGCATGCTTAACAGAACGAATATGGTAAATCTACAGAGAGCTGTAAAGAGAGTTATATCACTACTGGCACATGGTACTGCAAAGTTGATCCTAGCACAGTTAAACCTTTCACCTTGTGATATTTAACAGCAGCAGCGCCTGCAGCCTAGCCATCAGCGTAGGCTCCTATAACAGCTACCATTGCTAGTTTGTGGTATATACATCTCATAAACTGATTACCACACAACACTCCCTCCAGCATCCAAGTGATAAAAACACACCTGCCCTGACACTGCCAGAGACCTAGGGTCAGATCCCACAGAACAAAGCACTGCCTTCGTCTTTCCAGATAAGAACCAGAGACGGATATGTGACCCGCCCTGCTTTCTTATGGGGCGCTTTTTACAGCATTAATTGGCATAAAAGATTTGAGTTGCTAGACTATGGCACATGGGAGTGAGATTGAAACACAAGCAGGCAACCGGAGCTGCTAATGTGCTTCCTTCTGGGGACTGCCAGACAGTAACTGAAGCTATCTGTTTGTTCCACTGCAGCAGTCTGTGAGACATAGTACTGCACTGCTGAGTCTTCATGTTGCTTACCTCTTTCTCCCTGAAAGTCTTGCATGAGGAAGGCCTCAAAACTGGTCCTCACTTTTTTTCTAGTTCCATTTTCCTTTGTATTGCTCATTGCTGCTTTAGTTCTCCACACCCCTCTATTTGTTGGTTTCATTCTCCACTCCTCTCACAAATATCTCCCCCTATCTCTCTCTATCTATCTGTCCGTCTGTCCATCCATCCATCTCTCTCTCTCTCAAATCCCATCTCAGTCTTGGTCATCCTCTTCTCATTTTACCTTGAACAACTTTGAGGGCATCTGGTCTTTTAACGAACCATTTTCCTCCCATTCCATGTGTCCAGTCCATTAAAGTCTCCTCCAGACAACCTTCCTCTTACACCAATGTCCTCCTTCTCAACTCCTCCATTCGTCACTCTCGTTACTCCCACAATTATTTTCATCCATAGATCAGCATGTGCCAAAGAAGATGCTCAACATTTGTCGTCCAAACAAACAGATTATACCGTCTTCATGTGCTGATCACCCTTCCATCACTGACACCATAATATGTGCATAATATATGTGTCAAACTAGCAACTGGAAATGTATGCTCACAAATGCACAGCAGAAATGTTATACTTGTAGTCTGGAAGTGTGTCCATTTCCCTGTACATTAACTATTTTTCAGGAAGCAAAATCGTAGAAAGGTTGTGAATTTTCTGTGATGTAACTTCCCTGTAGCTGGGAATCCACATCCACGGAACTAGGACAGAGTCCATAGAAGTTCATCCACATCAAAACTAGCTTTAGGTCACGGACTGCATGAGATGTTAGACTGGTAAACTATGCAATGCACCGATATATAATTATATTTCCTTCTAAATCGGACTGCACCCAATTGTCTCCCCACAACTCCAGTAACAGCCGAAGTTCCCCATCGTCCCAATTGTCGCGTCGCATTTCTTTAGATTTTGCGTCGATCGAAGTAGAAGACATGATTGCGCCAAAATGTTGTTTATGTTTACGTTATAAACAGGAAGCGACGATGCGCGATATCGAGTGCGCATATCTGTGGCGTACTTAAAACGTTTTAGCTAATCCGCTTGCGTTCACACTTGCAACTTGAACCGTTTTAGCTAAAACAGTTTAACTAAACCACCTACTGAAGTGGATTAGCTAAACCGTTTTAGTTAAAACGTTTTAGCGCTAAATCGCGTTCACATGTCTGTTTTCTGACTGGATTAGTTAAAACGTTTTAACTAAACCGTTTTAAAGTGTAAGTGTGAACGCAGCTATAGAAACATCCTGAAAGCAGTTCTGTTTTTACCACCATCACCACCACCCCCTCCTGGTCAATCCTACACAAATCAACTTCAGTATTTACCACTCTTTGATGGAAATTGTATCATGCTTGCATAAAATGTAGAATTATAAATATTTATGACACAGGTCTATATTCTGAAAGAATGCAAGAAACTGGTTTATCATAGCTTTATCTAGAGTCCTGCCACCCGTCAGTTGGGCGGGTTAAATGCGTTTTAGGATGGGTTCAAATTTGAGGAGCAAAAAAAGCTTATTGATTATTGACTGTCACTGTTCTTCATATGTACACTATGTGTTAAAAATGGTGAGTCAAACATTTACATGTAATTATAATGATAAGGTAACTTCTTGTGCATTTAAACCAAGCTCAAAGAAGCATCAACACAAATTGGATGCTGAATCTCTAAAATCTACTTTTGAAGCAGACAAAGCTGTACTAAACTTGTCACAGTCACACATGTCAACAGACAGCTATGAAGCTAAGGTGGAAATGCAAAGTTTAAAAGGTAAGTTTTTAAGTGATGGTGGAACTATGTACTTACTATTTTCCTCAACTGACTCTAATATTTCTGTATTTATACATACAGCCTACGTGCACTATACACGTGTTATATTTGTTATCTATCTTTGCCTTGGAAATAGTCTGCACAAAGTAGGGATGAGGACAAGGAATAATTATTTTTTGTATGATGATAATGTGATTAATGTCAGTTTTGATCATGTTTCACAGTAATTAATTCCTGGAGTTTTACAGGTCCTTGCCTCATCCACAGCCACTGATACAGGCCATGGGACACATCCCTGCTATTCACTTAACTAACCGACCTATTGTTGACTGCGCCACGAAAGTGAACCTCATCTTTCATTCTGAATTGTGATGAAATCACAATTTATTATTAAACAAACATTTTTTAGATGTGAGAAATAGGTAGTGACGAGATGGCACTTTCTGTAAGTAATATTATTGGACATTCCTAAATCATCCTTGCTAATAATACTTAAATTATTATTTCAATTTGTTGGTCTTTCTGGTGGTGCTACTAAACAACTCATCCAACTGACAAATATAACATACTTTTTAGCATCTTACATGTGTTTAAGTCTACAATCTATTTATTTTAGTATGCCAAGTAATAGGGCACATATTACAATTCTCCTTGCCCTTTTTCAATTGTGTTATACTGTAAATTCTGTAATGACACATTTACTAGAATGATGAATAGTGACATTGTTGTTATGGAATATAAATATTAAAAATAAACATTCATTTATTCATTCACTCTTGTCTGTGAGCTATAACATGACACTACCTTCCAATTCTATGTGTCAGTCATGATGTCTCATATAGCCGGTGTACACGTGCGACAAAATGACTGTAGTTGAGCAATGCATCTGTCTTTAGATAGCTGAGGAATTCTGTGATATCTAACGTATAAAGTGTACATGATTTCAGCAACTACAATGCCAGTTTTCCAAAGATGCGAATAACGGGTGTCCAATTCAAAAATGTAATTGCAAGCACGGTCATCAAGAGTGTAAGCGCGGAAAGCGCCCCAGTTCAGCAATGTAACTCCCCATCGTAAACGTATGCGTTCTTACCATAATGACCATATGTATTGGGACACTTAAATATTATAATTAAATTATCAGCTGTCCCAAAACAGAGGGTACACAAAAATAATTCTCAGATTCACTGTCCCAATACTTAGGGACATGAATGAATCCTGACTTCATGTCGTCCCTGTTTTATTACCCTGGTGATCACCTCGCTTTGTAACTTTACCGTAGTTACCTCATCTATTACCCTGCTACTAACTATTTTTTAGTGGCTGAATGGTCCTACATCCTGTGAAACAAATATTATAAGTAGGGACTACATCATCAATCACGTGAAAAATTAGTTTGTCTGATACTGGTTTCCCGCACCTGTTCGAAAATTATTTACTGAGTGACAGGTTGTATCATATTTGACTGCAGTCCCACCCACACCCACATTACTGCCCGCCCCCATACAACACACTGGTTATTAAAATATAGAAGATAAACATGCAGAAATGCAACAAAATGTCACATAATCCCCATTTAAATACCCTGGTATTAACAGGATGTTGTCCATTACAGTGTTCATATATAATTTCTTGGTGGATGAATGTGTGTATATATATGCAGATTAAAACATCAACTGTACGTGAAACGATGTGCAAGTCTTGGGACAATGCAGACAGTCGAGAGATCATGCAGTCTTGTACATACCAGCCAAACATTGGAGGACTGCAACTAGGATTTTAGATGCCTATTGTGACACTCCTTAAATGTAAAAAGACCACGGCTGGTAGCTGAGAGAAGGGCGAAACAATGTTGCTGATGCTACAGTATTTACATCACCCAAGTTTGTGTTGTTTATGTCATAGCAGCTGCGATTGTAATACGTTTGAGTGATACACTGTTTTTATTTACGAATCTGCACCAGGGAAAATAGCGGGTACCGGCTCGACAGAAATACAATTAATTGGTGTCCGAATGCATAGGGACAAAAATAATTACATTTACAAAGGTGTCCGAAAACATATGGTACAGAAAAATAATTATTTGTCTAGATTTTTAGGGTGTCCCAAAACATACGGTCATTACGGTATGACGCATTGCACTTCAATCTAATTTACTTAAGCCGCTGGCCATTGATAGCATGGCTTCTTCTTATGTTCAGCTCAGAACTCTGCTTCAGCCACATGTATGTGGCTAGAGTGTTGTCGAGCTAAGGTGGGAGTCGCAAGTATCGGGTGGTGTAGCGCTGGCTTAGGTCTATTGGTTATTTTGTGAAATTTACGGAGATTAGAAGACCCTATAGCCGGCGTGCCTATAGCTTCACGAGCGTAGGTTAATTATTTTTGACAGGCAGGAGAGGAGATGCTTTCTAAATGTGGCTTGATGACGCATTACCCTATGTGCTAATAATAAACTCAAAGCGCCATTCACTTCAAAAAACATCAAGAGAAATCTTAGAACTCTGCCAGAGAAAATGCGGACTGCAATCGTATATATCTTCCTTCCAAAGCAATGACTTAAAAGTTTATTTTTACAAACGAGTGAATACAACTTTTTCAGTAGTGTTTCTTAGAACTGTAACACCCAAACCATCACTGTAAATTAATAACCACAAAATCACTAGATGGGATGATTATAATGATAACTAGGTCTGTAGTAGGCTATACTCATGTATTTATAACATAAATTTATGTGGATTTAAAAAAATACATGAGACGACAAGTTGCCTACTTGTAGATTTCTGTGTGTGGTGGACCCTATAACCCTATAATACAAATGAAATGGCTTATTTATAAGTGGTAATGTTGTCACGAATTCATAACTTTAAAAAGGTATTTTATATCCACGCAGTTTCAGGGCTCGACGTTAACTTCCAGAACGCACTTGTCTGGTAGGACAAGTTTCTAGTTTCTAGTTGTTTCCAGTGCTCGGCAATGTTTTATTAACTGACTAGTCTGTATTATTGTGGTTACAATGTAATGGTCTTATCAGGTCTCACTCAACTAGTCAGCCTTTTTCCGAACATTATAGGACATGTACTAATTCACATTTACTTGTCCCAAGAGAAATATAATTGTCCACCAAAAACTGCATTAAACAAAATGCTAGTGTTATGTTTATGGCCGCGTTAAAACATGTAATGTAACAGTAGTGAATACTACTACTGGCATTTACTATGATCGTGATGTGCCGGTGAAAGGTTTTTCTTAAATTGAAGAATGACAAAAATGCATCAACTATGAAGTTTTTATCCTAACATCGGTGCTCCACCTAAAATGGTTTAAAAAGTACTATTGGCACCATGTGGTGACGATGTTGGCATTAATCCCATGGCGAAGTGAAAGCAATGAGCGATGTTGCATTTGTGCGAGATCAAACTGCATGGTAGCTTCCATTAAAAGTGAAATTAGATCAACGATTTAAATATTTCAATCGTTTGATTATAATATCATCCCAATAAACAGTATGTATTGCGACTCAATCAACTTGTCCTGTCGGACAAATTTCCTGTAAAATGTACTTGTCTGACATGGGTAACTACTTGTCAATTGTCAAATATTATTCGCATCATTACTATTGCTATGCTATTGCCTTTAGAGTAGGCAAAAACAATTCAATATCATGCTAGAACATTGGGAATGGACCTATACTAAACTTAAAGGCAGTAACTTAAGGATCACATAACTGTTTATTTTATTAATATATCTTCATTAGATCAAACGTTATGATGATTTTAAGATGGCAAAACACAGTAAATTTTTTGCAATAGGTATATTGGCAAAATAGTCAAATTTTTGTGTTTTTCTGTTAATGAACGAATCACGGAATACTCACCGGACAGTTGCTCACCAATGAAATGAAAAGGTGGACAGTTGCTCACTGTTAAACAAAATTTGAATTTAATTTCGGTTTCTGGCATCGCGCTACTACAACTGCAACATAATTGTTTGTAAACGTAATGTTCATACGACTATATTAAGTATGTTTAGCCTTAATTTGTTTTTAATGGGATAGCTTTTTTACCGTCAGAGCGACACTTTAGGTATTTATAAAAGCTAATGCAATAGGCCGACTCATTTTATATTGTCTGCATCTGTTGTGTGTTTTCAAGTTGGCTTCCCTTGCTTTGAACCTAACTTCATTCTCAAGTATTTCCCAATGTTCATCAACAACAATAGGTGACCCAGCAAGCACCATTCAGACGGGTAACGGTTGAGGCAATGAATGCCCACGCTTGCTTGCACAGCGAGTATTGTTGTCTCGATTGTGTTAAGTTGGATACCACAAACAGAGTGGCTCTCCAAAAAGGGTGAATCAGATAACCAGTTACGTTATCAAAAATTACACTAAAATATTCGTGTAATAAAAAATACACAAAAAGTAAGGTAAAGCTACTACAGATATGTTTTTTGTCTTGCAGTCTGTATATACAATAAGCATGTTTGCCTGCCAGACCGCCTGTATCATCAGTAAGCTGAGGCTATTGTTCAGATCTAACGACAGGCCGTGACTCTCGATTGTGTTAAATGTGAGTTGTTAAATCGATTCGCTAAATTAATCTGTCTCCTGCTGGCATTGTCACTAGTGTTGTTCCTGCTGTGACTCTAAGCCAGGAAGTGTCTAAGTGTATTCGAATCTAGATGGCTCCAGCCCAATATTTATTTAATACAAAGGTAACATGAACTTTACTGTGATTCAAACTCAGCAGTGTAACAGTTGCCAGCAAAATAATCAAATCGACATGTATTGAATGCTACTACACATGCCTCAAAATTTACATTCTGAGCTAGGAGTGCTGCACCCCTAATGTAAAATGATTAGGAGCAAAATATATTTGTTTAGGAGCACATATGCTTTGACTAGTTAAAATGCAAAACTAAACGTGTTGCAAAATTTTATTGAACACAATTTTATATCAACACTACTAAATTCCAGATACAGTTGTGTAATTTTATCTAGTCATGCATGCTATACCCAGTAATTATGTATATATATATATTAACAACCATAACAATTATTTAAACAATTGCATGCTTTTATTAAATTATACACATTTACTTTGACTGTATGTAGGTCCATAAAAGTATTCACACAGGGAACATTCTCCCTTTTATGTTCTGATAGGCTTAATGTTGAATGTTGCATGTAGGCACACGTTGGTTACTGTTAAACTAAAATAACGGTTAGCTAGTTAGTTAAGAGTTGCTGCTTTCAGTCACTGATTGCCCAAGTCACTAAATGATAAGGGTGGACAGTACAGGGGTGCTTGCACAGGACTTTGTACTTATAGCCTTAGGCATAAAGTCATCAGTCACTTGCTACAATTTATCAATATTTTGATGCCATACGCATTAAGCACAGACAGAGAAAGGGGTTAACATGTCATCATGCACAATTTCATTGATGGCCCAAATGGTCAGTTGCCTAGCAGGACCATAATTAATTGACAATTGCGGGACTAAAACAATTTATCTAGTAGCAGGCATAAAAGTATACTCTAAAATGCGACTAGGTAGTCGCAATTTTGATCCCTATTACACTGTAATAATAAAATATTGCTGTGAACTGCGAACTTTTCTATTTGTTTATATATTTAAATAATATTTTCAGGGTTTACAAACCCATTGATTATGGTAATAAATTTACAATATCCAATAATTCATCATACTAATCGTAACCTAATTTATGCAATTAATTAGTTAACAATTGCTAGTTAGCGAGTGAACTCAACATACCAACACATTTCAATAAAAGGTTATAATGTCCATAAATATAATAATTATATAATTTACTTATGGTACTAAATATATATTAACAAGTAATTTAACATCAATAATTAATTAATAAGTCAATATTGGCTAATTAGCAGGTGAACTCGACAGACCGATCATTTCAATTTAAAGGCCATAATATCCATGGTTATGAAGATATATCATTTATGCAAGGAGCACAACCACATTAAATATGGTAAATCAATATACATTAATCAGTCATTTATAATTAACAATAACTTAATTAAGAAATATTGGCTAATTAGCGCACAAACTCAATACACCAACTACAATAAATAGGCTTTCACTTCCTTGATTATGATATCTGATTAATTTTTCAATTCTTACAAACACATCAACTAGGCCATAAATATGTACCACCAAAGGCAAAGCAGCTAGCATTAAAAGCAACTAAAAAAAATGAGTCAGTGACATTGCCATGATTTATTGTGACACTTGTGTGTTGTAACGGTGTATTGGGCGAGAAGGAAACTCGTCCCAGACTTTCACTGACACTGGGCCGGCACTACTCTCACTCAGTCATTGTGTGTCTCACTGTCTGTAGGCACTTCAATGAATCCTGCTACCGCGATGTTTTTACGTGCGCGCAGCGGCGTCGCAGCAGCGCCGTCTCGTTTACTCGGCACCTGGGTAGTGTTTTATTTCAACCTCTATTTTCGCACTCTTTTCCCGGTCGTTTACGTCATTCGCAGCGGGATTCCTTTAGCGGGTAAGTTGAAGTTTCTGTACGTCCTTTTCTTTTTCAAATTTGATCAAAATTATGGTAAATTTAATCGATTTGATGACATAGCTGTGTTTCAGTTGCAAAATTTATAGTCTAGTAATGATTTGTATCGAACGATTATGTCTGTAGGTAGATCTATAGGATTGAATTAGTATGTGTTGAAAATTTCGTTGGCGTAAATGCTCGTGCAATGTGGTTTTTGCGCCATTCAAAACATGTGACATTTGAGCGATCTGTGTCAATATGACCGAGAGCGCGTCACCGGAGACGCGGACCAAGATCGTGGAACGCCTTGATCATGACTTATTTAATTAATGTCTGTGCCTTTTAGTGAAAACAAAAACAACAGTATCTGATTTAACTTTAAGATAGGGCCTATAATGATAATAATATTACTTAAGTTATTAATTTATTTAATGATTATAATTTATAGTTATACGGGTCAAGCCAATTCTGCTACTATTAATTATTAATTAATGATATAGTATTACTATTATTACTAGTAATCGTAGTATTATTAGTATGATGTTGTCAACTAGTAGTATTTGTTAGTCAGAGTTAGGTTTATACATTTTAGTTTGACTGAGTTAGGCTTGCTAGAATTTAGAAAATACAAATTTTATATCCAGTCCTGTTAATATTCAATTTGTTTTGAAAGGCTGATATTTAAAATAACTAACAATCAATTAATTGTTTTATTAAATAGATTATTTAATCAATTTGTCACTTTAAATTACAATTATGTACCATGATTCATCAAAAGTTGACAATGTGTTTAGCATGCAATGCATTATATTTGTGATGGTGACATGTAGAATTTTACAGTTATCTTAGCCATAAGTAACAAGGGCAGGGATATCAAAATATTTTACAAGATTTTGCAATCAAGATTTTACATGTAGAATAAAGATATTTATCATTGTATGATACATGACTGTCTTGTTATTTCAGATATTTTGAGATTGACTGATCTTACAAACACAGTGACTCTTATCTTAAGTATCAATCAAAGGTTTTGTCAAGTATGAACATTGCTGCACAGATCTTGCAGTCTACTGGCATTAAACTATGAGACAATCAACTGCCAATATTACAAAAAGACTGTATTGTGAGCACACCAGACTTCTTCTTCATGACTTGATTCCCATGGGGAGTAACACAGAAAGCAGTCTTGCATTTGGCGCATTTGGGTCCAGCGACGGAATACTGTGAACAATTTATGAATATTACTTCATCAAGTTCATGTTAAAATGCAGAACATTACATTATGAAGCAGTGACAATTTATTACTGGACTGTACTGAGCCTGCAACATTCATCCAACCTGTCAGGACACAGTCACACATAGACACAGTGAAGTATGACTACTGTATTGATCTGTTGAGTTTGTGTGCTATTTAGCCAATATTAACTTATTAATTAAGTTACTGTTAATGTGAAATGACTGGTTAATGTACATTTATTACTATAATTAATGTGGCTTACTGCTTTCATAAATGATACAAATATCTTCATAATCATGGACATTATGGCCTTTTACTGAAATGTGTCGGTTTGCCGAGGTTGCGTACTAATTAGCCAATATTGACTAATTAAATAAATTATTAAATAATTTGTTAATGTATATTTATTACCATTATTAATGTGGTTATACACATTGCATAACATGTATAAATAGCTTCATAGTCATGGACATTATGGCCTTTTACTGATATGTTTTGGTCTGTCGAGGTTGTGCGCTAATTACCCATTATTGACTAATTAATTAAATAATAATTATTTTTTAATGCATATTTATGACCATTATTAATGTGGTTATACACATTGCATAATATGTATAAAATCTTTATAATCATGGACATTATGGCCTTTAATTGGAGCGTTTTGGTCTGTTGAGTTTTGCATGCTACATAACTAAAATTAACTAATTAATTGCATTAATTTGGTTATAATTAGTACTAAAAATATTAAATATTATAAATTTATTACTCTTGTCAATGTGTTTGAAAACCCTGAAGACAGTATTTAAATATCTGTATAAATAAAAAAGTTATTACATTTTAAAGCAAATATTTACCTATAGAAAACACAAAAATGAGTCCATTTTACCATTGTAAGAGATACACAAAAATGACGCTGTTTTTCCGTCTTAAAATCGCAATATCTTTTGATCTATTAAAGGTATCTTAATAAAATAAACAGTTATGTGATCCTTAACCTATTACCTTTAATTTAAGCCCATTCCCAATGTTCTAGCATGATATTTAATTTTTTTTTGAAGTGCCTACTGTCTGTGACACGGACTACGACTACGTCTACAGACGAGTTTTAAAACCGTGTAGTCTAATATGCCACCTGCCTCGGACAAGAGACTTTTTTAACCAAAATACGACAAACAATCAACATGTAATATAAATTCAAGCTGGTGTGTAGTCAGAAAACAAGACAATTTACCTTAAAACATCCTCAACGAGTAACCGAAGACATCAAGCCTGACCACGAAACGCCATGTTGATATACACCAAAGAGGTTATCGCGACACCGTTTTAGTCAAACCGTGTTGAATTAAAAAATTAAACGCACCACGCACATGTAATAAAACTATTGTCTTCAGTTAAACTGTTTAATTATTTATACTTCATATTTAAGGTGACGTTAGTTTTGCATGAACATACCCATACAAAACATGATCTGCCTGCATAATTTGTTTTAAGGAACGACTTAATCAAAACATTAACTTGTGTTATGCTATTAGCAATACAACAATACTCGACAGTTTCGATAATGTAATTTATAAGCGTTTGGGTGTTAAAAATAACGTAACCAAGGACGATTGCAAAAGCAAGAGCTATAAAAAAGACTGGAAAATTAAACTAAACGCGTCCTTCGTCAACAATTTGACTTGGCTCATCAAAAACAGTCACGCGTTATCATTTCGAAAAACGTGATATTAATTAATTAACAAATGCATTTTATCTAATAGCAGTTAGATATTTAATATCTACGAAAACTAATGCGCCGATACGTAGACAATAATTATGTAGTGTCTTAATTAAAATAAGCTGTCAGAATTTAGCACATGACCTCGGCTCAGCTACTTCTGATCATATGACTTCCGGTTCCTGATGAAAACATGGTAAGTACTGCGACTTTTAACTTTGAAATGTACAAATAAAGCAAGTCGTAGCTTTTTATAAAGTTGAAACCAATACGATTGTCAAAATATGCAATGCTGTGAAAATTATTGATGATTTTGAATACGTTGGCTCACTTAAATTTGAGTTTTCTCTTGACTTCAGCCAGTTCAGGCCGTCTAGATAGTAGAATTGCGCTGTCACTGTCAGTGTCACTCCCTTAGAAGTTAGACATAGTAAGTAAATGTTTATTTTTCCAACAAAAGAACAATACATACAGTGTTTATGGTATATCAGAATGAGTATGTCAGAAAAAAGGACTTAAGTTACTGTCAGTGACAGTTGCAGTGTGACAGTGACACTGACTGACAGCTGATTCTGGTTGGACTTAGCTTAGGCTTAGCCTTAGCCTTAGGCTGAGGGTGAGGCTCGGGCTACTGTTACAAAAATTAAGGTAGCAGACTATGACGTTTTTCAAGAATCTATGGTTCTTTAACATATTGAAAGCCTGGGATTTTCTTGACATTTTGATATTTAAATAACTAAAATTAATGTGCAATGGCCAATGCCAATGCAATGGAGGTAAAGCCTAAAGGTATTTATTCTGTGGTCGGAATATTGCTGCATTAGCCTCAGCACACTGGCAAAATGCAGTCATTATTACTCAAGGACATGCTACCATACAAGGCAACTTTTTTGATGGCAAAAACTAACTGAAATGCTTAATTTGATCCTAAGGCTAATAATATCTTTTTGTACCTTAAATGACATGTTGTGATTGATCACATTGACCTAGAAATAAATGAAATGGTGTAAGAATGTCAATTAGTCTCATGCGACCGTCTTTTCAAGGATCAATTCCTATTCAATTCAGTTCAGTTCAACATACTCACAAAAATGGATCAATTCTAGTTCAATTTATTTTATTCAATCCCAGTTCAATTCTAATTCAAACTGGCAACAAAAGCTGTTTTGTTGTGACTTATTAAGTTTCTGCATATATTGATGTAATATTTAATTAACACTTACACTTACAGGTTAATGGGATAGTTTATGCAATTGGCCTTTGTTGGCAGCCATACCCCAGGGTGTCCCAACATAAGCCAGGAAGTCCGTAATAAAATGCCTGCTTTGTTCTCAGAAGAGACAGTACTAAGATGTCCTAATGCCAAGTACTGCAATCTGAGTGTTATGAAGGGTTATGTTGACTCAAGTCGAACAATATCTAGTGTGGGACCACATTGCAGCCTGGCTAATTGGGGTCAACACACAGTTAGTTTTACCATTGGTTGCCATGTTAATGTTTTGTAATATCATAAGAAAACATGACCTACACAAATTCTTAAACTTCTCACATGCTGTTATCATCATCTCATTGACATGCTGGTCGAGTTTAGTCAAAATCTAATATTTCTACCTCTCATAAAATGCCTTTATGTATGACACCCATCAATATTTACGAATGGATGCAGACAGCACTCCGGCTAAAGGGTCAAATAGTCCAATTGCTGCCAAATATCCTTCCGCATTTTTAGTCCTTTGGCCGAAGGTCCAAGGGACTATTGCCATCACTCTGCGTCCGCTGTTAGCTGCCGTATCTCGGAAACCGTTCAGCAACTTTGTCTCTAATTTTGCATAGACATATCTTAGGGCACTGCCACTATGCACGAGAAATCTGTATTTGATTGAATCATTCTAAGGGCCCCCTAGGACCCCAAAACTGGTAAAAACGTAACATTTTGTCTATTTTTTCAAAAACTGTTCAGCAACTTTTTCTCTAATTTTGCATATACATTTCATGTGGTAGTGTCACTGTACACAAGAAATCTGTATTTGATTGAATCATTCTAAGGGCACCTAATAACCCCCCAAAATGCCCCCAAAACTGGTAAATTTTCACGTTTTGCCTATTTTTCAAAAAACTGGGTTAAGTAACTTTTTGTCTAATTTTGCATAGACATTTTATATGGTAGTGCCACTATACACAAGAAATCTGTATTTGATTCAATAATTCTAAGGGCTCCAAATGTCCCCTAAAATGCTAAATTTGGTCTACTGTAGCAGCAGCTCTAACAGGCTTCCAGTCCTTTTGTTCATCTAATCCCTTTCCCACAACATCTGTCACACCTCACTGTGGCTGGCTGGTTAACGTGTGACTAATCTGTTATTGGTCACTGGTAGAGGCTTGGGTCACTGTGGCTGGTGGTAGGAAGTATGACTAATCTGTAATTGGTCACTGTCAGAGGCTTGGGTTAACAAACACAGCACCTTGTACCAGAAACAGAACACTATTCCCCTTCCCAAAACATCTGTCGCATGCGGAGTCTGTGTCTTGTATGGATATATTTTTATTGTTTTATATAAGCAGAAAGTTAATTGAAATTAGTTATTCTTAGGCCACCCAAAAGTAATGCCCGGTTTCTCATCGATGCATGTATTAAAAAATATGTGCCACAACATTTTATTTTCTATTATAATTATTCGTCTAAATGCAATACGTGGTGCAATAAGTGAACAGTAAACATGTAAACATTTTACTTCTATCATAACCCTTAAACATGTAAACATTTTACTTCCATCATAACCCTTAATGATCTGTAACTATGATTCACAAAAAAACATTTGATTAATAATCTACAGGGTTGTTTGATTTATGCCAGGCAGAAACTGTTTCTGCCCAGCAGAAACAGCAAAAATAGGAAATACATGCCATTGATAGGCAAACGTGTTCTTTTTATAGAAAATGTCAGTTTCTTTCTGTACCTGTCTACATATGATAACCATTTGTCCATCCTGCTCACAATAAACATCACATGATTGATAAAAGGAAAATCACTGCCACTTAACTTGTGGATTATTATTATTATAAAACTGCTCTGCTACTGCTTGGTGGGCAGTAAGCTGCAATTGTCTTAGAGTTTGTTTACATTTTGACAAACTACTATTATATAGCACCAATTTTTGAATGAATCACACTTTGAGAATGCATGTCGTTGTTTGCGGTGTAACTTTTGTATGCTTCATTTTCTGCTGTTACAAGTTGCGTTCATCTGAAAGATTATTCAATTACCTATCCAATGATAATACCAAATTATGTTGTGGTGTTGGAAATATATAGCTTTGGTATATTGTACACGAGGGTTGTGATAGGAAACTATTGGACATTGCGACAGTCCAGAAAGACAGTATGAGATGTGTCACTCAATATATGAATTGTGACTTTCAGATACTTCATTTTGTAGTGCTATGGATTATGATGGGCCTCTCCATTAGCTCCCTATATATTTATGTGAAATATATCATTATGTTATTAAAATATTTCAGAACAGGCTAACGCTAAGCTGCAACTGTCTTTGAGTTTGTTTACATTTTGACAAACTACTATTATATATATATCAAAATGACTTCTACAGGAAACAACGTTGGTGTAAATTATCATCCCATTATTCTTACTGACAAAGACCTGTAAGTTAGGTGAGTAACACCTTCGAAGTTCTGACAGCAGGACACCGCCTTCGGTGGAGTCGAGACAAAAGTTTGACAAAGGCTTCAAGTTCAAACGGTCTATCACCGTCCAGCTGACCCATTTTTTATTTTCTTTAGACTACCTTTTGCTCTCAAATAATCTGTCCTCTTAGTTTTACACATAAAGACATAATCTGGCGTAACTTAACAAGTCTTTCCTATTTGCTAGCAGCACGTTTGTACTTCCAGTGTATCATTGCAACATAACATACATTTTACATACTGTGTGTAACATTTGAATGTTGTGCATGTAATATTTCCATGCAATCCATTTCTTCAACTTCAACAGCTGTTTTCTTCATTTTCACTTTTTTACCCCTACCATGTTCAATGCTTCATAACTTCGCCAATTTGTGTAGCAGTCATAATTTTTGAAATCGCATAAAGCACCCTGCCAAACTGTTACAAGGATGTAAGAACAATGTTACAATTGTTCCGACTTATCACTCATTTGGTCAGCCGGGGTCACATGTAGACGTATTAGTCCAAAGGACTTCAGGGCCACTTGGCCCATTTTTGAGTTATCACAACAAGATTTCATGAACAGACAACATATTGGCTTTTTTACTGGTACAAATTTAATTTCAATACATGTAATAGTAAGGTCTGGAGTACAAATTGAAATACGGTTAATCTCACTGACAAATGCTGCCCAAGCCTATATCTAGATGTAATACACTGGAACAATGGAAGATTTATCAAGGTATGATCAGTAGTTTTTAAGATGTAGCAGTTAATTATAATTCACAAAATGATACATCACGGGGAGCCTATGTCCCTAAAAGAACGTAGTCTGTTCCTAGTTTTTCATACATGTATTAATTAATATAATGTTCTTTACTATACTAACTATGTTGAAGGTATACTACCTGCCAAGTTGTGTTTAGTAAGCCTGTAACAAGGTTCGCAATTTGGAAGATACATCCTGGAGCATGTTCAAATGATAAACAAAACATCCAGTTTCAAAACAAGATTTGTTGGCGATAATGCCGAGGTGGGCTGAGTTATCCGCAATACCCTTTGATGTTCAACCATTTCCCATTTTCCCACGGCACAGTTCCTGTTACAGATTACTACGCTGGTTAATTCAAGATAGAGGAAGTTGAGGAAAAGACTGTCTTTATATTATTTGCTGCTGAATCTGTCGTTGTTGTCACTTGCAGTCCTACGAGAGGGAGGAGGAGGAGGTGTTTCCTGGTCCACAGGGCATCAATGTTGGGTCGTTCCCCAAAGACTTCCGTTATGGCGGCCCTGACGAGTACGACAGCGAGGCAGCGGGCGGACCCTCGGCTGACAACAAACCACGCATACTCCTGATGGGGCTACGACGGTGGGTCGCTGTTGCCAGTGTTGGTTTTCTGCTGGGCGGAAAGGTATTTCTGCCATGCTCAGGGCAGAAATAGGGGAGAAAGGGCAGAAACAGTTTCTGCCCGGCAGAATTGGCAACAACCAGGGAATACAAGCCATTGATAGGAAAGTGCGACTGTTTTGTAGAATATGTTGCCAGTATCTTTCTGTACCTGTCTGTGTGCAATCTGAGTAAAAGTATGAGTGCATTCACATTAGTACAAGTACATTTGCAGTGTTTTCCCTTGGTGAAATGATGGGCGATGTGGTAGCAGGCGTGAAGCGTTGCTAGGGGGGTCCATATGCACCCCCAGAATTTTTTTTAAACTAGCTTAAATGGTGCATTCTGAGGTATGTTTTAACCTTTACTCTTGGATATTGAGGGGAAGGTATAAAACAACAAGATAGTGTGTAAACATGTTTACACTACTTGTAAATGTAGTAATCATGATTAACAAAAGTCAGTAATCGTGATTGCTTCATAGTGTTGAGGTGTAGTTTCCACTTGACAACTGGTACTCAGTTGAGGTGTAATTTTTACTTGACTACTGGTACCCAGTTGAGGTGTGGTTTCCACTTGACCACTGGTACCCAGTTGAGGTGTGGTTTCCACTTGACCACTGGTACCCAGTTGAGGTGTGGTTTCCACTTGACCACTGGTACCCAGTTGAGGTGTGGTTTCCACTTGACCACTGGTACTCAGTTGAGGTGTGGTTTCCACTTGACCACTGGTAGTTGGTTGTAGTGATGTTTATCTTGCCCTAACCCTTGGCCTTGTCACCACGCTGAGTCACTGACAGGGGTATCATCTGAAGACTCTTTCCCCCATTATCACCTTTAAATGATTATCATGTCATAATAAGTTTTATTATGATGTTACATTGGTGGTTTCTGTTCCAAAGATTTACACACTTTATTTGTTGCTAGCTTTTATTAAACATTTGTTTGGTATCCACATTCTGTGCAAACATAATTGCCTATCCCAAGATATTGCTAATCCGTTAGTATACATGGTTTTGGGCAATAGGCATCTTTTACGAGATATGAACTTCGGTGGTTTATACTTGTAAATACTTCACTCAAATAAACTTTCCCGAAAGTTTGTATGCACTACTTCCTTGGAATATTTAGCACAAAATTATCTTACGAATTACATTCCTTATTTTGCAAAAAAAACGGCATAGGCATTAGACTAGTCTTTCTGTTCAACTTGTGTCGAATCCGGACCCGCCTCATTTTCGCCATTATAACTTGAGTTTTGCCTAACTTTGATACCTCAGTGAGTTAGTTCCATCATTCAACATTATCCTAGGCATTTTTATGTCTAAAAGTATTGCATCTTAGCACCCTTTTGAGGCACCAATAACGCCCCGGTTTGTATTAACATATGCTGCTATATCGCTCATTTACATGCACGTTGCGATAACACACGGCTGCAGTGGCACAGAGTAGCACAAACCTAGTCGCAATTTGGGCTTCAAAAGGGTCTGGATTCGATACAAATGCTGACTAGTGAATAGGATGCTCGGTTTTTATTTGGGCTTCAAAAGGGTCCAGATTTGACACAAGTGCCAACTAGTGCCAACCAGAAATTCAACATCAGCTACACCAGCATTCTGATTTTTTGGGGCCCATACTATAATAGTAAAATTTAGCGCAATCGACATCTTAATTCAGCTACCGTTTTCTTTGCTTTTTTTCTCCGAGTTCCACATGTTTCCCAAATGCAGTACCGCTTGGGCGTCATGTTACATGAATGTCTAGATTTGTAGTATGTTGAAACTCCACAAGGTGTCACCATTTGAGACACTGGAAATATTCTGTGATTGAGCAACTGACAAGTGATATCATTCACGTTGTCCAATGGAATTAATTCCAAGAGGTAAATCCTAACTGTCTCTGAGCGACGTTAAGACGACTAAACAATGTTGCTACAAATCTGCGATTTTGCTGGAATATTAATGACTTTGTGGTGTCATTTCGTGCCGTTAGACGCCGCTGAAAATATTGCGAAAGAAAAAAAACAGCTATGAGACGACAATTTTGGCAAATTTTGGGCGAGGTGGCATAGAAAAACGGCGAGGCCCGCCTCTCTCTCTCGTCATATACCAGGGGAAATACTGCATTTGTGTAATAACATATTTTTGTCACTGCATTGCAGTGCTTGCATTTCCCTAGTGATTCCCTGGTTTTAATGCAGTGGATACAATTATTGTGTTAGATGTATGCTTACTACCTTGTAATATAGTTATTGATCTAGTGTGCACATTAATCAGACGTAATCCTTAGGGGCAAAATCCCACCACTTGTGTGCATTTTGTTGTGCCCATGTGGCATATGTACAGGACTTGCCACCTGACAACACATGGGCTGCAGCATTCCTTTATTCTCTTATCTCTTCTCTCTCAGTCCCTGTATATCCCAGTTTTATTACCAGCCTAGAAGTTGGCTGGCAATTAAAACTAACTAGGCTAGCTGCAAGAGCTTGCTATTGTTTCAGTGGTTGGGTGAGCTGCTAAGACTCTACAGTTGATCCTCGTTATAACGCACCCCGTTATAACGCGGATTCGGTTATAACATGATCGGTCGTGGACCCCGAATTTCTTCCACCAGGGAGAAATGAGCGCTGTGGCAAACAATATTAACGCTGTAACAACTGTCACTTGTTTTGTCTTTGTTTGCTACATGTGTATTTTGAAAATTTCTTTTACTATGGTCAATTAACTTTAGGCACAGGAAATGTGGAGCATTTGTTTGTTACGTGCGGACATCAAGCGAATTCTTTCCATTCTGCCAGTCATGGCTTCCACCGATCCTGCAACTTCATTTCCCTTCCACTGGTTCACCTGGCTTAGGCGCCAATAGTTTTAATTCAGCTTAATATTGAAGATCAGTATGCAAACATTGCGTTACAAATATTAGCTGTTTTGTTGCGATGAACGTAAAGCTACTGGTGTGCCAAAATATGAATTCATCAACCGCAGCCATATGTGAAATGGTGAATCGCAATATTGTTCAACACGGTAAATGTGCGTTCTAAATTGGTACCCTAATATTGATTAAAAACGAAGCCAATTGTGAGCGTATTTATTATAATTTTAAATCTTTAGTCAACTCTAGCACAGCATTTGTCAACTGATTTGCATATTTGGCTGGTGAGTGCGAGGTTATCATTTTAGATCTTACGTCAGTGCTACCATGTTGTCGTTCAGTTGACTTTGGCCTGTTGGTCAGTAGTCAATTTTAAAATTGTACACCACTTGTGAATTTTAGTCAGTTTGACATTAAACAGTATATGACATTTAAACATAATACACATTGACATTGGCTGACATCTTAATAAGCTTTGTAAACTGCGTATAGACTGCGCGGCCAACACACTGTCACTGATTGTGGCTTCGATGGCATTCTTGGTGCAGCGCTGTGATGGTCATCATCGTAGTGCCCCTGGTGGCAGATATGGGAACCGGTTATTGCAGCCCACTTATACCACGGATTCATTTCGTGGACCCCGACTACCACGTTATAACGAGGCACGACTGTAGCTGTGTGTGTTTTAATAACTTGTTGGGGCTGGCACCACAAGGTGACACAGTACTGGTGTAAGAAGGAAACAGGAATGTGGATATTGATAGCAAAATGAAAGATACGTGTATAAAAATATGGCTAGAGTTTCTACCC
This sequence comes from Escarpia spicata, assembly GCA_963995525.1. NCBI lineage: Eukaryota > Metazoa > Annelida > Polychaeta > Sabellida > Siboglinidae > Escarpia > Escarpia spicata. The sequence continues at coordinate 17,158,801 of OZ023209.1, read as the reverse complement.
TAAGGGCAGAAACTAGGGGAGACAGGTATTTCTGCTGCACGGGCAGAAAGTATTTCTGCCACATAGTTTTTACCATGAGGGCAGAAACGAGCCAACCCTGGCTGTTACGAATATCTAATGCCTCATTCGGCCAGACATGGGGTAATCGTTCTCGTAGTAATTGTGGACAACTTTTTGAGTAGTCGTACTTGATTAAATTCAAGGTAAAAAATGCCAGTTAACCGTAAACATACTCAATTACATTGCCAGAGTAATTGTTATCCTGATTACTTATCATGATTACAATTTTCTGTTTGCATATTTACAATGCATTTACATTATTTTTCAGACGGCTGATGAATTGACTACTTTTAGGTGTGAGTACACAGTCATATTACAGTAGATACCGTATACATTAAACGCTTGTTTTGTCTACAGGAGTGGCAAGTCGTCTATTCAGAAAGTAGTGTTCCACAAGATGTCGCCCAACGAAACCCTCTTTCTCGAGAGCACCACAAAGATCATCAAAGACGGTGAGGGTAGATCTAGGGACCGTTTCAAAAAGACAATGAGCGCGTAAGGATAGTCCATCATTGAACAGAATGGAAAGCCGTTGTCATATGACAGAGGATACTATTTCTATGACACACCAGTGAAAGTGTCACAGTGGCGCCTCCTGGTGTTGACAGCTTTCACACGATCACAGAGCGAAATTTATTTTAAAAATCTGGCTTATGAGCACATAATTAGTGAAATGGTCCCTTGTTAAGTTTATTGAATTTTCAGTGATATTTCTGTACTACTCCACATTTAATAACAAACTGCATGGACATGACTGATATTTGTTTGTATAAAATTGTATTAAAGCAATGCTGTCTATTCTGCTGCCCACAATCAGCCCTGGATGGTTGTACCATTATTATGGTTGTTATTTAGTGTAGTGTTCTCTTAATCAGTTATCAATATAAATTTGTGGGAAGGAGCCAGTGTGGGAACCGTTCAACTTCAAAAATGTTTGTAGGTAGTAAAACCTGCCAGTACGTGCCAGTAATGATAGTTTATAACTCAAATGTTTTGTTTACCATTTGATCATGTGGCGTATTAAGTATGATATGGCAAGCACTAGGCCGTCAACATATTATATTCATTCTATTATCAAGAACATTACATTACCGGGTAGTATCTGAATCAGCATTGGTTTAAAAGACAAACACAAACCAGTTTGTCTAAACTTAAAATCAGTCCTGGTCTGAAGTAAACAATATGTTTGGTCTGTCAAACTTCTTGTAGAAGATATAAGTCAGACTTTATTGCTTGAGATATATTTGACGTGTGGTTTGTCTGATATGAATCATATGTGTCTCCAGCTACTTACTGCTGTTGTTTTCATTTCAGATGTCAGCAACAGTTCGTTTGTGCAATTCCAAATATGGGACTTTCCTGGCCAAATAAACTTCTTTGAACCAACATTTGACTCGGAGATGATATTCGGAGGGTGCGGGGCGTTGATATTCGTCATTGATGCGCAGGTAATGAACAGAAATTACACTTGATAGTAAATTGTTTTTATAAAAAAAATGAAAAAAAAGGAAATCGACGATTTCACCCCGCGGATATTTCTGTTTTTTTTTTGTATCAGCCATGTGTATCTTTTTCGGGCTGAACCATGGCGATACTTTATGTATTATAAACTATGTACTCTGTAAATATGTTTTGCTGAGAACTGTCTAAGTGTGCTCAAAATATACTGTAGAAGTTGAGTACATTCCGATAATATGTGAATAATCAAGCACTTAGAGCATGGTTTCTCAGAACTGCTTGTCTGTAAATACCTTGTTAAGTTAAACACTGTGTTACTTGCTCCTACCACTGGTGGCATTGGAAAGCACCTACTGTATCACAGTCGAAATATTATTAAATTAAGGATCATCTCAGAATGGTGATGTCCGATATCAGACGGAATTACTCTCATCTGGGATCTGAGGTAGCAAGTCCGTGAGTTGCCAAAGTCAGGCGATAAACTATGCAAAGTGCAAAAGACGGCAAAACGACTACAGGGTGCAGGATGTCTGGTCGCTTGCAAACAACTTGACGGAAAACTCATAGCCTGGCTGAAAGATTCGCGGGCCGAGAAAGCTCTGCAACTTGAAGCACAACGAATGACAGAGAATGCGGGATTCAAGGCGTCGAACAGCTGGTTGGCAAGTTTCGAAGCTCGCCATGGACTGTCATCACGACAAGGCACTTCGATTGGACAAAAGTTGCCCAAGGATGCAGAGGAGAAACTGGATCGTTTCCAGGCATTTGTGTTGAGTGCACCCCGCGCACACAACTACGAACTACGAGACATTTTCAACATGGACGAAATGCCAATGAAATTCGACTTGCCGGGCAACCGCACTTTGCATCCCAGTGGCAACAAGACTGACCTCATTCGGACCAACGGAACTGAGAAGCGAGGATTCACGGGCGTTCTCACTATCGCAGCGGATGGACAAAAACTGCTACCGTTGGTAATTTTCAAGGGTGTCCGTGACCCAAAGGTGAATGTCCGTGGCTGCCGAGTAATCGTTCAACGAAAGGGCTACATTGATGATATGGGTAAGCATAAGTTTGTATTTATTACACCGGTATTATTACATTTTTAGTCTGGTATTATTATTAAAAGGAGTTTCAAAACAAGCTGTATTGGCAATAATGCCGAGGTGAGCCGCATAAACCGCAAAACCCTTTAATGCTCAATCTTCCCATGTTCTATACAGCAGACTTCCTGTTCCAAATTACTACGCTGGCTAATTCCGTGTAGACAACTGTGGCTCAAGTGATATGCAATGTTTGAAAAGTAGGTGATCGCCGAAAAAAAGATAATGTCTGCTGTTCGTGAGAATGCCATGGTCAAATGGGTCATTATATTGGGATTCCCTGAAGTCGTTTCTTCGTCTTAGAATTAGTGTGTGGGTGGAATGGGCATTTGCGTTGTTCTCACGGGTCATGTAATGTTTGTTTGCAATTGTTACATTTGACTCATAGTTGCTTTTTTCTAACAGGCTGCATCGAGTGGATACCCTCCACATTCCCGCGAAACAACGACGGCAGACGACGCCTGCTAGTGTGGGACAGCTGCCAAGTCCATCTGACGGCAGCTGTACGACAGGAACTACACCGTCGCGAGATCGGTGTTGCGGTCATCCCCGGAGGTCTGATGCCGCTTTTACAACCTCTTGACGTCAGCATCAGTCGTCCCTTCAAGCTGCAGATGCGACACTTGTGGGAGGAGTGGATGGTTAACGACGTACCGTCACTCACTCTCGCTGGCCACCGTCGTGCGCCGACAAAGGATATGTTGGTGCAGTGGCTGGTCAAGGCGATTCCCTCTGCCATGATCGAGCATAGCTTCAAGAAGTGTGGCATATCGAATAACCTCGATGGAACGGACGACTACATCATGTTTGAGGATGTGTGTCCGGTGCATACAGCCAAGTTCAGCTATTCCGAGGACTCAGACACTGACACGTACCCATGGGATGACGCCGCCGTGCTGGTGCCTGCCGCCTTTCTCAACAGCGACGACTAGAGTGATTTCAAAGGCTTTTAGGCTGTGACGGACGGTGACATCAGTTTGAGATGTTTGACCAGTGCTGTGAGTGTGATGTTGGTCTTTTATGGAGACGGGTTTTATATGTAATGGACACGGGTTTATGTATTGTAAGAGTTTGTTTTGCACCAGTGACAGCAGTTTATTAAACTGCTTTATTCATACATTCGACTTCTTTGTTTTTCACTTATTATAAACTGTTATTTACCATAAATAGTGCCCCGGTTTGTATCAATATTCGCTGCTATATTGCTCATTTTACGCGCGCTGTGCGGTAATGCACAGCCGCTGCGGTGTTACTACTGACAACCCAATTCAACCCAATTTTCACAATATTTTCGGCAAATTACTATATTTAAAGCCGCACCCCCAACTTTTTCCTGTCATCGTTTCGGCTACACGCTACTGTAATTAAAGCCGGGGCTACAAAAACAGGATTTACGGTAGTTTCGTTTGGTGTTGGTCATCAATATTTTATGCGTCAGACTGATACTATTAATATATTCAGGGTTTTTGTAAAGTGTGCTGGTAGCAGGGACCATGATTCTGAAAGCAGGGAGCACATAACATGCTCTGACCATAGCGCATCGCGGACCACTCCTATTTGTCACACAGGATGGTTGTTTCCTAAAGTGCTCATAAGTTGGTTTCATAATAACTATCAAAATAAATACTTAACTTAATACCGTAAATTTCCGTGTATAATGCACATTTTTTTCCTTCACTTTTTACTCAAAAGTCGGAGTGCATATTATACACGGTGCTAAGGCTAAACCAAATTTTCTCTGACCAATTTATCAATGTTTGCAAACCAGGATAACGCTGCTGGAAAACTAGTAATATTATCAAAGTTGGCATGATGTCACAATCACATAAACCACCGCAGCAACGCAGATGAAAAGCAAGAATCGCACTCCCGTAACCGCCTCTCTAGCCCTGAACTAGCAGTGAGAAATGACAAAGACGAGAGCCCGGATGTCTGACATCGCGAATAACACCAATGAGCGGGAAGCGCACGAGATCGGGAACTGCAGCCCGTGAAGAACACGTGTTGCTCCCTGAGCGCCAAGGCATTATGATTGGCGTTCCTGAATCACGTGAATGATGCCCGCGTCACGGGTCGAGTGTCAACAAGTGCGACTCCATGTTTTAAGTTGTGAATGCAAGTGTTGTGAATGTAAATAAAAACGAATGTAGCGCATGTATGCTTCGCAGTTGAAAGTACCAGGTTTGCATGTAGCATTTCAGAATAGAATTTGGTGTTGATTTAAAAGTGAAATCAGAACGACACAGTGTAAGTTCTAGCAGGTGCTGATTTAATCAGTTGCGCAATTGTCAAGCTACAACACAAGTTACTTAGTGCTTACACACTAGTCACTAGCTGTTGACAAGCCGGCAGCAATGCCATAACTTGCGTAGGTGACATGTTTACGATTCTGAGATGGATTCATAGGTTTAAGCAAAATATTAGAAGCGGAGAAATCGGGGATTTATGTCAAAAGTCGGGGTGCATATTATACATGGTGATATAGAAATTCTATCAAAATTTAGCAAAAGTCAGGGTGCGTGTTATACATGGGGGCGTATTATACACGGAAATTTACGGCAAGTGTTTTACAATGATATCATCAGCTTTATAATTTAAACATGTCCATCGTACAAATAACTGGTAGCACAATTACCAGCACTGAGTTGATATACATTGTCAGTCTAACATTTCTTTAATGCAAAACCTGATTGATTATTAACATAATTTATATGTTATTTCCAATATAATGAGATTGTATCATTGCGTGGTCTGTGCCGCAGTAGGTGTGGATTACGCACAACGTGCATGAAAAGAGCAGTAAATGCACAGGTCCATGCAAACTGGAGCACTGTTTTGGCCCACTGAATCAATATTGATATATACATAACAAAATGTGTGGCTATAAACCAAATTGTAAAAAGTAACCTATAATACAAGCCAAAGATAGACAGTTTCACTTTTGGGGACTTCGATACGATGGTAGTGAACACGCCGTGCATCACCAGCGTAGTCGTAGCCATAAGCAATAACTAGTTCCATAAAACTCCCTTATTAATAATATTAAATACTTATTATGTGGCTATATTCCACGACTTCTAACATTTCTGCATCTTACCTTAGTCCTAGTCTGTTTTAATTTGTGAAATATCGTCGCTACGCTGATATTATTGCTGAGCGGTTCGCCGGGGCGCCCATCTACGAAAAAGCACAGTGGCGGACTCTATCGGGAATAACAACTAACTCTAAGAATTGTGGGAAGTCAGTTCAGAGAAATGACTAGGAAATGATGGGTCGTTGACTGTGCTGTTTTGTTGCGATATGTCATAATAACCATCGGTGGCCCTTAACTGTTTGTGGAACTTATAGACGCTGTACAGCACAATTTGTAACACAAAGGCACTTGAAAGCGGTGTCGAGCAAATAACGGGTGCTAATAAAAAGTTTCCTTTCTTCTCCATTCTCAATAGCCGGGTACATGGATTGCCAAAGCCGGGTAAATTACCCGGGTCCCGGCTCTTAACAAAAACCCTCATTATTGATATCATATCAATGTTGGGGGACTGGGGGCTGAGACCAGATGAAAGTAATGTAATCTGATAATAGATATATACATTCTGAGATGATCCCTTATTCATGATGTGTTTGTTGTGCCCAGGATGACTACACGACGGCGTTACACATGCTCATCGAGACAGTTACCCGCGCCTACAAAGTTAACCCAGGCATCAAGTTTGAGGTGTTCATCCACAAAGTTGACGGACTGTCAGACGACTACAAGATCGGGACTCACCGGGACATTCACCAGAAGGCATCTGACGAACTCACAGACATTGGCTTCGACAGTCTCAATCTCAAGTGAGCATTGCATTCACAGTGTCATGTGTTGGGTGCAGGGGCTTAGTGCAGGGGCTTAGTGCAGGGGCTTAGCCAGAGACCAGTCTGCCTGTCTTGACTGGCAGATGACTGGTCAAGACTGGTAATTACTACTGATAAGACTTGTGGAATTTAGACGGGACCGGCTGGCCACTAGATTAACTAATAGTTCCACGTCTAGGGGCCAACATTAATGACTATCATTGGCAGAACTGGTTGGTGTTGACACAAGTCGAAATGGATCAGTATTAATTAAATAAATGGCTAAAATTACACAGGTTTGTCATTGGATAAACTAAACTGGCCAATAATGGCTGTGATTGATGTGTATGGCTTCATTCGCATGTTAAAAGGCACTCTTTTGATTAATTCAAGACTGGCAAAAAATATTTCTAGCTAAGGGCCTGGTTGGGTGTGCATCATATCAGCACAGGGTGTGACAGGAAGTTATCCTTGCAAGCCAGGGGTGGTAATGCGACAAGCCACTGCAGTGTCACGGAAAACGACCATTTCTGTGAGACAGCGGCAAAAGTATCCCATTAGCGAATCCTGACACAATATCACTGTTAAGGAGCAGCATTGACTTTAATGTGCAAAATGTGGAAATTAAATTAAATTAATCTTAAGGTTGTTAGTGGCGTGGTCCCCAGGTCCTGTGAATTTGACGGTCCCCAGAAATTGCCAATTTTTTTCATGACCTGATTTTTCCTCCAAATATTAAATACAATGCTGCCACAAAAAACTCACGTTACGAACATCACATATACAATTTGCATACACTTCAGTGTTCACAACGCTCGGCCAACTGTATTGTACAATCTGAAGTCAAAGACTGTATTTACTATGCAATGAATTCAGCCAGAATGATTCCATGGGCTTTTTTGAGGACGATATTTGGTACAACCGTAACTCTGATGTGACTTCTCCAGGCAGCCAGTACAAAGTTCTAACAAATCCAGATCGGCTAAAATTTCACTTGTCAGCAGTTTTGATAGTTGTGTTTTAGATTGAGTCACTCTCGGTCAGGTCACATTTGTAATACAACTATGTTTTAGGTTGAGTCACTCTCGGTCAGGTCACATTTGTAATACAACTATGTTTTAGGTTGAGTCACTCTCGGTCAGGTCACATTTGTAATACAACTATGTTTTAGGTTGAGTCACTCTCGGTCAGGTCACATTTGTACTACAACTATGTTTTAGGTTGAGTCACTCTCGGTCAGGTCACATTTGTAATACAACTATGTTTTAGGTTGAGTCACTCTCGGTCAGGTCACATTTGTAATACAACTATGTTTTAGGTTGAGTCACTCTCGGTCAGGTCACATTTGTAATACAACTATGTTTTAGGTTGAGTCACTCTCGGTCAGGTCACATTTGTACTACAACTATGTTTTAGGTTGAGTCACTCTCGGTCAGGTCACATTTGTAATACAACTATGTTTTAGGTTGAGTCACTCTCGGTCAGGTCACATTTGTAATACAACTATGTTTTAGGTTGAGTCACTCTCGGTCAGGTCACATTTGTAATACAACTATGTTTTAGGTTGAGTCACTCTCGGTCAGGTCACATTTGTAATACAACTATGTTTTAGGTTGAGTCACTCTCGGTCAGGTCACATTTGTAATACAACTATGTTTTAGGTTGAGTCACTCTCGGACAGGTCACATTTGTAATACAACTATGTTTTAGGTTGAGTCACTCTCGGTCAGGTCACATTTGTAATACAACTATGTTTTAGGTTGAGTCACTCTCGGTCAGGTCACATTTGTAATACAACTATGTTTTAGGTTGAGTCACTCTCGGACAGGTCACATTTGTAATACAACTATGTTTTAGGTTGAGTCACTCGTGGTCAGGTCACATTTGTAATACAACTATGTTTTAGATTGAGTCACTCGTGGTCAGGTCACATTTGTAATACAACTATGTTTTAGATTGAGTCACTCGTGGTCAGGTCACATTTGTAATACAACTATGCAAACCAAGGAGAAAGACATTAGTGTGATTCGTGAAGTATTTTCTGTGTTTCAGTTTCTACCTGACCAGTATATATGATCACTCGATCTTTGAGGCGTTCAGCAAAGTTGTGCAGCGGCTGATTCCACAGCTTCCAACACTCGAGAATCTTCTCAATATCTTCATCTCGGTAAGTTCTGCAAGACCCACCACATTAAGTCAGGCATGGGGGTCGATCCCTTAACGGGACTAGAATTTACCATAAATTCCGGAATAATAATAATATTAAAAGTACTTCTGTTATGCCAATATCCAAAAAAATTGAGCTCAGTGGTGGTGCAAAACCAAGAGATTAAGCAATATTGTAGTGGTGTTCGATGGGAAAGTTGTCGACAGATCGATGTAATTGCTAAGAAGCTAAGGAGGATAGGAAATATTAAAAAGATAGGTTTTTTGAAGATGGCAAAATTAAACCTTATTTCCTGCTAATTTAACGCTAACAGGAAGTAGATTCGACAGAGTTGATGTGACAGCCGAGAAAGCTCTACTTCCAGCATTCATCTTAACTCTGGGAAATTTTTTTTTTTAAAAGCGTAGCAGTTTTGCATAAAGCTATGCATGTTCTTGATTGGCAAGCATTACACACATTATATCATTCACTTGTTAAACCACATATGTCATATTGCTGTGAGATCTGGGGAAATACTTATCAATCTAGATTCAGAGAACTATCTATGTTACAGAAAAAAGCTATATGGATTATTTATAACCTTAATTACCATGATCATATATCTGTATTTTTCCATTTCTCAAACATGCTTAAATTTCATGATATAGTTCAATACAAGACTATGATCATACTTTATAAAGCAAACAACCATTCTTTAAATGGTCGTATTCAAGCATTATTTGAACAAACCGTAGCTATACACATACCTGACACCAGACAAAACAAACTGTGTTCTGTTAAAAAGACAAACACCACCCTCCGACTGCCGTCACTCACCGTCAAGGGTATAAAAACGTTGAACAATTTACCAAATAAATTGACTCCAAGTTTAACACAATTTAAAAAAGCATTCAAGTAGTCATTACTTTCTACATATTTGTGAATTATTAATTGAAGGTGACGTTTTGTTAAACCTATGTATTAGTAACACAAGCACGATGGTAAAAAGTTTATATATGAGTTGTGAATAATATTTTGTAATTTATTTATAATTTGTGTTGTATTTATTAAGTTTTTTAGTTTGAGAATGGCATAGCAACACATAAGTGTACGACTTCAACTATGTCCTTTCAGCAGCAGCAGCAGCAGCAGCAGCACACCATACTGTGCATGTATTATGTTGTTGTTGTTGTTGAATAAACATTCATTCATTCATTCAAAAAGAAAAAAAGTTGATAGAACTAGATGACAGACTCTGTGTGGGCTTTCTTGCTGGAGTGAGCATTGAATGTAAATATGCAGGTTGATTGGATGAAAGGGTTTGATAGGCAATTGTACAAATCTTGAAAACAATGCGATATCTCGCAGGAAATAGGAATTTATTTTCAAAATTTACTTGGAATTAAATTTTTTGGGCTTAGAATTGAATTTATTTTAATTTCAAGCTACAAACTTGAGTCGGTGTACTTGACTTGTTTGAGTGACATTGAATGAGCAGTAGTGAATTTTTTAATCATATATTACAAATATTTGTGAACATGTTTCTAAGTACAAATGAAACAGTGTAGAAAACGAATTGGAAACAAATTTGTCCTTATGATTTCCTAAGTTTTAGCATTAAATAAAAAATGGAAATTTATTAATTCAGTTTCACATGCGACTTTCTATTCATATTAGGTAGATACAATAATAATAATGAAATCTTATATAGCGCTGGTATCCACCGTACAGGCACTCATGGCACTTGCACAGTATTTTATCATTGATGACAATACACTGAAAAGATAGGATGATTAGTTTTGAACATATGACAGGTAATTAAACTATGACATTTCGCCAGGACTATAAACCCTTAAATTGGAATAACCGCATCCATTGTTCTCTTTCAGAATTCTGGTATCGAGAAGGCGTTTTTATTTGATGTGGTCAGTAAGATCTACATCGCGACAGACTGCTCCCCTGTAGACATGCAATCCTACGAACTCTGCTGTGACATGATCGACGTAGTCATTGATATTTCTTGTATATATGGGTGAGTCAGTGTAGCAACGTTCCTTGTTTAGATGGTGCTTTACAACCCTAGGACAATGGAAAAAACAAATGCAGTCGAATCTCACTTTATGGTCACCTCAATAATACAGCCACCTTGCAGCTAAGGTCACCCTAGGACAGTGCCGAAATGTGTTCGTGAGAGTAAAGTATAGGACATCAGTCCCACATATGTGGTCACCTTGATGTTATGGTCACTGTCACCCAGTCCCGAGTGATGAATATATTATTACCATTTGTTGTTATGATATTATTATTGTATGCACGGATGCATTGTGGTGCACAGTGGCACAGTGGCTAGAGCATCAGTCGAGAGAGCCCGGGTTTGAATCCTGTGCTGCCGTGTCGAACCTAGGGCAAATTCATTCACTATGTGTTGTTCCAGTTCACTCAACTGTATGAATGAGTACCTGGTTATAGACAGTGGTGGATATTTGTGTACAATTATTCTTTGTGCATTAATCACAGCATGGCTGAATGCTTCCAAGAGAAGATTGTGTTTGATTGAGCAGGTCTGTCAGGGATTAAAGTGTAAAGCTCTTTGAGCAGTCCTGAGAACTGGATACTGCGCGATATAAGAATTTACCTTTAATTTTATTGTTTGCTTGCAGTGCAAAGGAAGATGGAGATAACGAGACGTTTGACTGTCAATCATCATCCATCATCAGACTCAACAATACAACTATCCTGTACCTGAGAGAGGTGAACAGATACCTGGCGGTCGTCTGTATTCTACGCGAGGACAGCTTCGAGCGACAGGGTACTTACATTACATCAGTGTATCAGGTCCCGAGACCCATCCACCCATCATTTCTCACTTGTATTATAGTTAAACTTGTTTGGTTGACTTGTCTTGTATATATTGTTATCAATGTTCTGAATAAACGTTCATTCAATTCAATTCAATTTTGACGGGTAAAATTCGTCTTTGGACTGGATGGAATTTTAATTTGGACGGATGGAAATTTGAGGAGCAAAAAAGGTGTATTCATTATTGACTGGCTCTATTATTCATGTCCATAACAATGCCATTTGATTAAGTTGTAGATTCAACTTGTTTCACCAGGTTTTATCATTGCTCCCCCCCCCCTTGTCAACTTGAGCATGGCCCTCATGAAGTTTTACAAAGTGTTATGAGAGTTTACATAGCAAGATATACTGGTACAGTGTGACTGCTGCACTGACTAAAGTGATTAAACTGGGCCTTCACTGCTTTGAAGCCAGTTCTGCCAAGTGCCTATGGGTTTAATGACTGCTGGTTCACCAGTGACTGCCTCCATGGTGCACACAATTGAGCCTAAACTACAGTGAGTGTAAAAAACATCCTGATGTATTTGTACTTGAGCCAATAATTAGCTGTCCACCGAGCACCAAGCAGCAGTAGAGCAATGTGGTCTAATTAGACTGTAATATAATCCATCAAGTTATGTGACATTGACTATTGCTTTTGTCTTTCATTCCAGTATGGTATTTAAATATAAAATGGAACATATATATGTTCTATCCTCAGTCAATGTAGTTAGTAGATTGTACTAAAAATGGTATATACTATATAGATATGTTTAGTTGTAAACATTTATGATTTTTTTTACTTTATAATACTTCCCTAATGATGATGAAAATACTTGACATTCTCAAATATTATTTCAAATACTGTGGGCGTGGGTATCAATAAATGGCAAGTTACATTTTGTATTCACCTGTCTTATTTAACTTCTTGAGACTGTGAGTTAAACAATTGTACCTATTGTATTTATGCATACCGTGCATTATACCATAACGGGTACTTACAGTAGCATGTTCCGATGAAAATGCTAGCAGGACATTTTTGGACAGGTAAATAATTGACCTTGCGTCTGTATCGGTTTTCTGTTTATTTTTATTAGTGTAAGTCGAGCCGCTGAGCTCCTAAGAATGTCCCAGACTGTAGTGTGATCTTCCCATGTAGACGTCTGTTGCTGCAATGTGACTTTGGACGAATAAATCTATTTTCAGACAAAGTTATGTGCAACATGAAAAGGCCAGTATCGCCTCATGTAAACCTAGTTTCTATTGCGATCAAATAGGGAGGAGATACTGTTGCTGTATTGTGATTGTATTGTAGTATTGCAACAGTATTGCGATAGTGTCAGAACTCCTATGGTGGGAAAGAGTCTAAAGGTGCATTTAGGACGTCCTCAGATACACCTTAAAAAGATGTGACATCGACCTGAACACCTGGGAATCTGAGGCTCTGTCACAAACTATGTGATAGAGCGGTTGATTACTCAAAATGGCACAGAGTCATTCGAAGCCAACAGACTAACAAATGTAAACCAAAGCGTGAGGCTAGGAAGATTAGAGCCATCGAAGAACAACAGTGGCAAGGTGTGCCGAGCAAAGATTGGACTCTTAAGCCATCTACAAACATGCATCGGAAGACAGGGAGGGGGGTGGGTGCTATTGAAAATTTGTTCACGGCGACGTTCACAATTTCCGAAGGTCTGGGGGACACATTCAACAGGTCTAGGGGGGCACGTCACTCTAGCACAGGCATAGCGTGGCCAAACTCAACATTTCTAGGGGGAGCACTTGCCCCCCAGAACCCCTGCCTATGTAGGGTGACCTTAATTGCGAGGTGGCTGTATTACTGGGGTGACCATAAAGCGAAGTTCAACTGTACATGTTGCAGGCCTCATCGACTACAACTTCCACTGTTTCCGCAAGGCTATTCAGGATGTGTTCGAGGTGCAACACAAGATGGCCGCCCTCAGTAAACTGCCGTCAGACCTAAACGACACTGGCACGATACAGAGTAACGGACTTGTAGGTCAAGGTCACACATCCGACGTGTTGTCGTAGGTCACACGTGTCAACTTAGGTCAAGGTCACATGTCTGGCGGACATGTTGTTACGGTCATCGTCCTGGATGTAGAAACCACGCCTATGAACTGTTATGTAACATCCATGCACTGTTGTGTAATGGCCATGAACTGTTGTGTAACGGCCATGAACTATTGTGTAACGGCCATGAACTGTTGTGTAATGGCCATGAGCTGTTGTGTAACGGCCATGAACTGTTGTGTAACGGCCATGAAGTAATGTGAGATTTGGCGAATTTTTGAATTTTACTGAAATTATGACATGAACACAGTTAATTGCTGTATTATGCTAGGGAGGTTGTTTCCAAGTTGAAACAACAACAAAATGCCTATGTCGCAATGAAAAGATGCTACAGAAATATGTGTTACAAATTTGTTTTTTCTCCTAAGATATTAATTATGTCATGTTTAACTCCCGGTCGCCAATGGCTGTTTCCCACTAATGTCGTCTCTAGTGAAAGATCCAGCTATATTGTGCAGCTGGGTGAATCGCATGGCATTGTGTAATGTCCCTACAGGTATGCTGTGTGGTAACCATTTAACGGTGTGGCTATCATATCCTGGACGTTGACTACTACTTGTATATAATGTCATATCAAAGATGGACGGTTTTGTAAATATGTAAGTGATATAGGTTGTAAGAGTATAGTCTGTGCATGAATGCAGCTGCCATTCACATACATTTGCATAATTATGTTGATTTTGTGTGCGTGTGTGCGTGCGTGCGTGTATGTGTGTGATGTGTGAGATCAGATTCTATATACATACTTAGCCATTATAAATCACACATTTTTTAATGGAAACAAGATATCATAATTATTGTTGTTACCTCTGAGGTAACTGGTGTGCCAATTTGTTGAGGTACTTCCTCAGTAGTCTAGAAACAACAAGACCATCCATGTATGCTGGGGGCACTGCTTAAGTCCATCTCAATACCCCCTAGCAGATCGCCTTGTGAAACACAGAAGTTAAGCTCGGCCAATAATATCATCACCTACCAAGATTCGGCTGTTTTCATTTCAGCCAACCACGGCTCATGTTACATGTAATGTTTGGGAAGTAGAAGTAATTATTTGAATACACATTACAGCTCGGCACTCGTGAGAATAGTTGAACGGGTAATTATATTGACATTTCCTGTAACTGCTCATACCGGACCAAAAGTCGAGCTGTACAACTGATTCAGTGAACTGCTGCACATTGCGAAGGATATCTGCCAAAGGTAGTGTAGTCAACTACGACCCCTGGCTTGTGAGGATGAATAGAACAGGCCGTAAATGTTTCGTCAGATCATACCACATACACCGCTTACAGAATCACGAATAAATGGATCAGCTGTTCATTAGTGTGCTCAGATGCATTGCTTAAAGGCAGGTTTCGAGCCAATTTTATTGTAAAATCATGTCACACAGCCTAAACTAGATGTTTGTACCATACTGGCCACCGAAGTGTGTTTTAATTAAACATGTTACACAGCATAAACTAGATGTTTGTACCATACTGGCCACCGAAGTGTGTTTTAATGAAACATGTCACACAGCCTAAACTAGATGTTTGTACCATACTGGCCACTGAAGTGTGTTTTAATGAAACATGTCACACAGCCTAAACTAGATGTTTGTACCATACTGGCCACTGAAGTGTGTTTTAATGAAACATGTCACACAGCCTAAACTAGATGTTTGTACCATACTGGCCACCGAAGTGTGTTTTAATTAAACATGTCACACAGCCTAAACTAGATGTTTGTACCATACTGGCCACCGAAGTGTGTTTTAATTAAACATGTCACACAGCCTAAACTAGATGTTTGTACCATACTGGCCACCGAAGTGTGTTTTAATCAACCATTTGTTGTTGAAACAGGAGTGTTTCGGAAGGACACAGTTTGTGTACATGGCACTGCTTTCGAGGGTGTGGCCATAGGTATGATTACCTGTACTAATGAAATGGATACATGCATCATGTAACACGTCGGCCTGCCCCCGTGGGGTCGTGCCCTTTCTCAGAATTAGCCAAGCTCGCTGTTAGGGGATTTGAATAACAACTCTGCGATTTTGTAAACATTTAACCGTTGAATTAAGAAGTTGTTTCTTCTTCATTAAAACCTCACTGGACTTAACTGCCCAGAGATGTGTGGTTGGGTATGTGCGGGTTATTCTGTGTGACATCATCTTACAATAACAACGAATGGGCAAACCTCCCGTTAATGGAATCGTATTCGCCAGTTACTAGAATCAAGTACTTCAACCACAATATATTGTGTTTAAATAACACATTTTCTTGAAAAACTAGTATTCTTGATGTAAACAAGTGAAAAGGTAAAGTGGCAACATATGACATCACCAGAAATATCATCGACTGTTGTCATTGCAACATGGACAAGCCTTTGCAGCATTTACGTAATTAGTATGCGACGTTCGCCTAAGAAAATTTGAGAATATCAATTCACAGCATTTTGTAGCTACTATGCAGTAAGTTAGATTGAAATTCTAATTGAAATAGATTTATATTCTGTCCATTGTTTCAGAAATTTGCTTAAGCTTACTTTACAAAATTGGCGCTTAATTAAATTGTTCTGGCTCAAAGTAATTTTGTTAAAGGTGAATGGAACCATTATTTTTTTTCATACTTTGATAGTGAAACTAACATAAATAATTATTTATTTAAAATATCTGCAAGAGCTGTATCGGTCCCGTCTGCCGAGGCCTTTGCCCAACCACGGGACACTACAGCTGCACAATGATGATGATCTGCAATTACCATAAAAACCTTTGTACAATGGAACTTTACATTGTTCACAATGTTCTGTCTTCTACAATTGTGTGTAAGAATGCATGAGCCACCTTTTTATGTAATAAAAACAATTTTTGAATAATATCGATCGTGATTAATGGTGCATTTTTGTGAAACATCGTCACAATTACTTTTTAGACTTAAAAAAAACGGTTTCATTGATCTTTAATGAAATCAGATTTCAAAGTGATTCTGTTAAGTGGAGTGCATGCTATTGAATTGATTGACGCTTTCTTTTGTGCTTAGTAGTATCGATTCAGAATGTGCTATATATAAGCTTAGGTCCACTGGTGCTATAAATAAATTGTAGCACCATTACACAAATGATGCAGTTTACCAACCGTTAGATTGATCATATCTAACAATTGTTAAGTGATATTAGAATACTATGTGGTCGAGACGGGACTGAACAATAATTTTTTATATTTGTATGATGGTTTATGATGAAAAACCAGTCAGAGTAGCTACATTTAGAAAAGGTTAGCTTTGTTACACAGCAAGTTGTGTAAGACCCAGCACTCACAGAGAATATTACAAATGTTAATGTTACATTGTTGTAAACACGATATATGTAAGACATTTTAGGGCAGTGTGTTGAAAGAATAAGCTAATAAAGAATAAGCACAGCTATTCACTGTTTGTATAGCCTTTATTTCATACAATATCAACATCTCATTATTATTAACGGACTTGGTGCTCCAAATGTTCGAGTTATCGAGTTGGTACCAATGTCCCATCATGCAAAACAACTTCCTGCAGCCCTCTGCACGACTCTTGAACAATTAATGTAGAGAACGTAAAATAAAATCTACAAAAGGAATAATACATGTTGAGTTTGTGTAAAAGTTGCACAGTAGTTCATCAAAACATGAGTACAGTGATTACTGTACCCGGTCACGATTACTGTACTCGGTCACTGGTACGGTCACGATTACTGTACTCGGTCACTGGTACGGTCACGATTACTGTACCCGGTCACTGGTACGGTCATGAATACTGTACTCGGTCACTGGTAGGGTCACGATTACTGTACTCGGTCACTGGTACGGTCACGATTACTGTACTCGGTCACTGGTACGGTCACGATTACTGTACGCGGTCACTGGTACGGTCACGATTACTGTACTCGGTCACTGGTACGGTCATGAAAACTGTACTCGGTCACTGGTAGGGTCACGATTACTGTACTCGGTCACTGGTACGGTCACGATTACTGTACGCGGTCACTGGTACGGTCACGATTACTGTACTCGGTTACTGGTACGGTCACGATTACTGTACTCGGTCACTGGTACGGTCACGATTACTGTACTCGGTCACTGGTACGGTCACGAATACTGTACTCGGTCACGATTACTGTACTCGGTCACTGGTACGGTCACGAATACTGTACTCGGTCACTGGTACAGTCACGATTACTGTACGCGGTCACTGGTACAGTCACGATTACTGTACGCGGTCACTGGTACAGTCACGATTACTGTACCCGGTCACTGGTACAGTCACGATTACTGGTACAGTCACGATTACTGTATGCGGTCACTGGTACAGTCACGATTACTGTACCCGGTCACTGGTACAGTCACGATTACTGTACCCGGTCACTGGTACAGTCACGATTACTGTACCCGGTCACTGGTACAGTCACGATTACTGTACGCGGTCACTGGTACAGTCACGATTACTGTACCCGGTCACTGGTACAGTCACGATTACTGTACCCGGTCACTGGTACAGTCACGATTACTGTACGCGGTCACTGGTACAGTCACGATTACTGTACCCGGTCACTGGTACAGTCACGATTACTGTACCCGGTCACTGGTACAGTCACGATTACTGTACGCGGTCACTGGTACAGTCACGATTACTGTACCCGGTCACTGGTACAGTCACGATTACTGTACCGGGTCACTGGTACAGTCACGATTACTGTACTCGGTCACTGGTACAGTCACGATTACTGTACTCGGTCACTGGTACAGTCACGATTACTGTACTCGGTCACTGGTACGGTCACGATTACTGTACCCGGTCACATGTGAGTTGCAATAAAGTAGACACCTGAGACTAACAATAAACATATAATAATTTGTGCTATCATAGCCATGACACTTCTCTGAAGAGGTTTATGAACCAAGTGCTATCCACGGCTCTGCGAACAAATGTTCACAGTAGGTTCATGAACAACTGCCCCTGACACACTGCAGGAGTGTAAACAAGAGGCCTATTGCACCTCCCCAAGTTTCTCTCTCACTTTCAATCTGATCACAATTTGAAGTTAATTATGAGGTCAATCGGTCCGCTCTGAGATCAGTGTCCTGTCTTACTATCATGCTGTATAAGTCATACTATCATGCTATATCAGTCGTACTAACACACTGTATCAATCGTACTATCACGCTGTATCAGTTGTACTATCATGCTCTATCAGTCATGCTATCACACTATCCGCCAGTGATTGCTTTCACCATTCATAGCAGAAACTCTCATTTTCATAATAAAAACACAGATTCATTACAAGAATTGGGGTTCTTTGAACACCACAAATACCCAACAATGGGTACAAACATTCGTCGCACAGAAGACATTTAACACAGAGTAGTATTGCACTGTCTTGTTAGCAGGTAGCCATTGTACTGTACTCCTTTGTGTGCTGCTTGGCAGTTCCTTGTTCACTGTACAAGTGCAGCATCCCTCCAGGCAGCCACACAGTGTCATCACAAAACTGCATCGTTTTTCCTTACAACACAAATTTACCTAAATTACAGAAATCGCCGGAAGAAACTGGTTTCGCATTGCAGAAATTGGTTTCTTCTCATTTACGTTTTCGTCCTTGATTCACGCACGTTGTGCAACTGGAATGGGTCATTTCTTCTCACTGCCTACAATGACCTCTGGTGAGCGACCGAGGAAGATGTCTAGTTCGTCCACGGTGATGTCTGGCAACGGTTCACGCCAGTAGGTGAACGGGCTATACTCGTCGGGAAGGGGGAAGTTTCCCGAAGCGATCTTCCCATCGGATTTGTCCTGTCGGTCAAGTAGCGGAGGGAAGACGTGGTCTACGATGTCGCTTAACTTCGTGTAGCTGAAAGAAGCAGAGCAACTGGCATGGGAACTGCACGGAAGATATAGGAATAGGCGACCCGGGGCAAAATGGCAGTCCAGAACAAATGAGATGTAGAAGTTTAGCCTTACGCCGTTGCATGGGACAAGACCGTTTGTCTCGTGGTTATCATTTTAATATTGCTTTGGGTATTCAGATGGCAACACATACATGCACACATAACACGGTTTCCCAAAGTATTTACAAATGACGTTCAACAATTTAAACAAACATGACATATATTTGAACAGTTCTTTGCAACGTGCATGTTTTCTGTGATTGTTACAAAGTCACATCCCAAACTGGTCAGTGGATGGTTTACAGAGCTCGGAACAATAACAGAAAACACTACACATGAACTTTAACATCCGTCCAACTTCCGGTACGGACCTGTTTGGTGAGAACACAGGCAATTGTAAAATGGCATTACGGTGTTTTCCAATGTGTCATACATGGACCTCTTACGTTTGGTGCTCGCAATGCAAAGCATCTAGAAAAATCACACACCCACACATACTCTGGCTCGATTATCGTTGAAGACATCTATTGACAACTTTAATACAGCTTATCGATTCTGAGATTGACCCTTCCGTTGTGTGGTGCCTTTAAACTTGGTTTCCAATGATTAAGGTGCAAAAAAGCTATCTTATTATATGTCGGAGGCATGAAGGTAACTTACGATGAGTGATGGGCCTGAATAAGCTCTAGCTTCAACTCCCCCTTGTAGTTGACAGTGAAGACGCGAGATATCGGGATGCCGACAGCGCGATACGCCCACACGTCCTACAACAACAAAAGCAACTCTTGGGACGTGGCATCAAAACGTTGATGGGAAATATGGCCAGGGACAATACTAAACAGTGTTCGTTCTACACCTTAGCCGAAAAGTTGGAGGTCGGTAGGACCTTCAACTTTCAAAAGTTGGTGGTCCCACACAAAAGTTGTTGGTCCAAATATTAACATAATTGCATGAGTAATGTACATTTACAGCTGTAATGCATGGCAATTTTTAATACACTAGTTCAGGTCAAGTCTGTTCTGCACATTAATTGACGATATTCATGGCAAGGGAAATTGTTGTTACCGTTTTCCAACTTGTTTTTATACCATACTTACCTTAAGTTTCCCATTTTAGAAGTACACAAATGTCACCATTATTTGCTAAAATAATCTGCCGGTCCTGTGGGCCGGCACTTTTTCAAAGTTACCAGCCCGACAAAATATTTGATGATCTTGGGTCTCTGGATTGGCAGTAATTATGAAGACAGTCTTTTCAAATGCATTCACAATAACAAAATCCATCTGATTTATGGCAATGGTGACTTATAAATTATATGAAATCTGCAATAATTGGAAACAACAATTGTAGAGGGATGTCTTGCTAGAAGCACAGTCAAGACAGTCTATTCATATGCATTCACAATAAAAAAATCCATCTGATTTACTGCAATGGTCACTTACGTTGATCTTGTTGCCGAAGCCTGCATAGAAGGGGTTACGGTTGGGCGGGAAGAGGGCCTGGATGTCCCGCAGACAACTGATCTTGAACTCCTCCGGCTTTCTCTCAATCACCTCCCTGGGAAGGCAGCAAACATCATCGGTTACTATCAGAAATGTCCATCCTCTGGGTGGTGCTATATTCATACAGATGCCAGAAGGTTTCCCGAAGGAACACTGCGTAGATTTAAAAAAGTTTTTTGCAATGCTGCAAGTGCTTTCTTTTCTTGGGTTAAGGGTTCATTTTATCAAATTAATCACCCATATGTCACCGAATAATGTTAAATAAATAAACTGTAGAACATATTTATACAAAGTTAGAAGTTTTGTCCATGAGGGTTTATATCCAGCAGATTTTGTCCAGCCCATGAGGAGTTATGTCCATAAGAGATTATGTCCATGAAGTATTACCTCCATGAGGGATTTTGTTCAGAGGCATTATGTTATGAGGGGTATGTCAATGAAGGGTATTTTCCAGATGGTTTGTAAGGGGTTACATCTAAAGGCATTCTTGTCTGTGAGGGGTTATGTTTATAACGGGTCATATCCAGAAGCTTACATTCATGACGGGTTATGTCCATACCCCACACCTAGTACCCCCCCGAGGGTGACTTACTTGTGGAAGGCACTGATGAGGGAGCTAGGAGACAGTAGCAGCGGTCCGTCGGGCAGACTGATGTTGCCTGTCTGACAGACACTTCGAAGGTACTCTCGCGTTGTCTTTGCCTGACCGATGGCCCGGGCTGACAGATACAGGAACTTGTAGCCATTGCGAGCTACCATGGAGTAGAGCTTTGCTATGCCAGCCTGGGACCAGTCCTTGCCAATCATGGGCAGCACCTGCCCAAGGACATCCGACCTGAAAGAAAGAAATTTATTCAGATCAACCATAAACACAATAGTACATTTCTAATACATGTGAATTCATAGAAAACTGTTTGATCTATGGAGACCTGTGCTAAGACCTGAAAGGTCGCTGAGTGCACACACGTCAATGGAATAAGCAGTGCAAAGCTAATCAAGCAGTGTTTTTTCAATATCCCCAGGTCATATAAAAAAAAGTAAAATTTAGCTTAAAACAGACAAGTGAGCTTTTGCTGTAGTACTTGGGTCTAAAATCTTAAATGAACCCCCCTTTATTTAAATATCGGAAAATATAGCTCCATAAACAATCAATGTAGTTTCTGGAAATTACATTGCCACCCTAAACTGTCACCGGCACAATGTTCTAATGAGTCTATTTGCTACACACAGGGGAGGGGGTATTTGTCATTTTGATTCAGGACGATTTGAAATATATCTTGCTGAATTTGTATAAGTGCTCTTGGGCATTAACACATTCCATTAAAATTACAACTGATAAGACAAGAGGAATTTAGATGGGGCCAGCTGGCCACTAGATTAACTAATAGTTCCAAGTCTAGGAGCCCACATTATGACAATCATTGGCACAACTGGTAGTGATACAAATTGACTGGATCAGTATTAATTAAATAAATGGCTCAAATGACAACTGCGATTGACGTTCCGTACAAGCCGTTCATGTGTTAAGAGACACTTTTAGTTAATTCAAGACTGGCAAAAAATGTTATTTCTGGTGCCTGATGTGTATAAAGGACTAACTTGAGTCGTCATGCAGCGACTCTGACCTGGTTATAGTGCCGTCAATGTCTGAGACAATCACGCGATCGTCCCAGCGCCACAGAAAGATCGACGAGGTACATCGAGTCGTGCCTTGATACTGCGTCGTTACGGAGAAGGACACATCGTTGACACCATCCTTCAGTTTCAGTTGTAGCTGAAGTTGACACCAAACAATGACAGTTACGCATTTAGTGCATGTACGTCTTAAAATGCAGTCGTAACTTTATTGAGCTTTGCAAATCAGTATGTCTTTCGATGCAATTTAAAACTATGAGTCACGTTGCAATAAAATGCACTTTAAATGTATTAGAGTATAGTTATAATTAAGCTAAGAAACCAGGTTCAGTTGAAATATAATCATGTGACCTCAGTCAAGTTTTGTCTTATTACAGTACGAGTGCTGGATCAAACATTCCCACATATATTTACTGCTTTAAAGACTGTCCTATATTTCTGTCGTAAACAAAACCATTTCGGTCTAGAATTTCAACAAAATATACAACGGAACGTCCGAATGCTCCACGAGTTTGGCATTGATTTTCGAAAGCTTTACAGACATTTTGCTAGGCAACAGGTCATGTTACTGACAGATCAACTGCAAAAACCACTTACTATCTGTTCCGTGGTGAGTTTGAGACACTTCTTGTACTTCTCCTGTGAGGTCTGGGTGTGTTCTGATGCCATCCCAGTGACGAGGGTCTCTGAGTCTTCGTCTGACTGGAAGCCGTCATCCCGCGGAGCCTTGTCGCCTCCCTTGCGAGGGCTGCTGGGAGGGCTGGAGGCAGGGCTACACGTTGCACTGTCGTCATCCTCCTACAACACAAACAGTGCAGAATTACTTATGTAAAAAATCTATATTTAATTTTAAGTTAACAATTTCTTATTTTTCAACACAATTGCTGAAAATTATCATCAAACTTCAAGGACAAAATTGAATGATTTATTGTTTCATGTTCACACCAATAATTAGATAAACTAGATAACAAATATTAAATTGCTACTTTTTATTAATAATTTCAAATTTTCCATAAAAATAGCCCCAAATCATACGAAAAAATCACAGAAAACATTGCTACAATTGTTCTCATGTTCACACCAATAATGAGCTAATGCTAGGTACTGTTGCCAAGATTGTACCCAACATCTTTACACACTTTACTACATTTTATCATATCATTTTCTTTTTAACATATCAACCGTAATCAATTACCCCCACAGAGGCTTTCATCTGCATATCACGCAAGCTTCGTCTGTTCCAGTCGGATGGAGCAAAACGGAAACACTGATCAATCGAGACGAGGGCAATTATATATATATATATATATATATATATATAATGATATCGTCCAACCATGACATCACATGTACTGACGAAGCTTGTATGATACACAGGTGAAAGCCTCTACGAAGGTAACGCATTATGTTTGGATATGCTAAAAACAAACTGATCTAATATACCTGGAAAAAAATCATATTTACACATGTCCCTTGCAAATGTTATACCACTACCTGGCGAGATGCTGGTAAAAAAACAAACCAGAAATAAGTTACCAAAGACTGTTACTGGTGGAATTACAGTGGAATCTCTCTATTAAGGTCACCCTCGGAATTGGGCAAACGTGACCTGAATAACAAGGTGACCTTATTAGCAGGACTAACTTCCTATACTTTACTGTTACAAAAATAACTGTCCCAGGGTGCCCTTAATTGCAAGGTGGCTGTATTACTGAGGTGACCGCAACGCGAGGTTCGACTGTACATCTATTTCCATTTTGTTTACTGAGAAATGCATGTCAGTCGACCAATACGACACGAAAGTATCTTTTCCACACAGACATAAGCTTGATCTTAATGAACACATGAACACTAACCTTTTTCTCGGCTGAGGTTCCTGGTTGGGGCGATTCAGCAGTGCTGCCATCTCTAGGCGATGTGCTGCTATTCTCCTGTGGGGCGGTGGGTGTTCGCCCCCACGAGAACCACCCACGCCGACGTTCCTTCTTTGGCATGTGTTGTTTCGTTAGTGAGTCAACGACAGCCTGCGAGAGGGCAGACAACTTTTAGGGGTTTCAAAAATCCAACTATAAGGGATCACCTAAGAATGCAGGCAAATTTACTTTTGTTTGGGGGAGGGGGGTCTGAAGCAGTTTTGTCTGGCACCGGACATCGATATCTTATGCTTCTAACGATACTGCTAATATATTGGTATCACCATATCAATGTGTAGACACTTTTGTCTGAGGGGGCGGGGTGGGGGGCTGAGGCCAGATGAAAGTAATTTAGTCTGATATCAGACATCAACATTCTGAGATGGTCCCTAATCGAGCTAGCATATGTATATAGGTATGTGTGTTGTGTGTGTATGTTAACATTTTCCATCTAAATGGTTTGCATCACGAGCCCCAAACTTTTAGGGATATAACAACAACCCTTTGTAAGAAAAGTAACACCTTTATTTTTCTGAAATTCCCCGTTATTTGAGGGTTCCTACTGGTTTTCAGGTTCAATGGATGCTAGACAGACGTAAATTGATTGTTCACAATGTTCACGTTTTCTGTGATTGTCTGGCGATCAGTAGTATTTACTTACTGATCCCGTAACCCACCTAAGGGCATTGCCCCAATGAACACTGCACGAGTCGATATTAGATATAGCCAAATATGCACACTCGCAAATTAGGATTTGTTAATATAAAAAATTAGTTTTTGTTTATCATTATTATTACAATGTAGAAGGGCTATTGACTGGCACTGGGCCACTCACCTCTGAAAGTGGACGTTCGAATGCCACCATAGACATGACAACTGGACCAGCAATCTGCCAATTCAGGTATCTGGAAGTAAAGGGACACCATTAAACTGTGATCAATAGACTAATCTAATCCCACGCAGATATGGTCCACGGCATTCTGGAACAATATCATAACTAAGGGTAATAATTTTATTTATTTTGTAGTCAATTTACTTTTTTCTTTTCTTTTTACATGATATTGTATTTGTCAATAAGATTAAATTGCAAACTTTTCTGCTATAAAACATTGCTGCTTATTTTTAATTAACTAACTGATTATGCTACTTTTTACAACTTCAACTGTGTCCAAATATAAAAGAGAATCCATTAAAGCAAACAAGTTTTTTTAGAAAACAGTCCAGTATTCGTTACGGAAAGATTTTGTACAGCAACAATTGGAAAATACTCATTGGTTGATTTGTTGGTTATGTATCTGCGTGGAGACTGGAATAAGAGACATGTATTTCTGTTAATCCTCACAACCTGGTTGGTAGTGCATGTGTAGCTGTACAGTTATTGTTAATGGGCCCGTGTTGACTCGCTGGTCAAAATCACTATATATGTTGTAAAATGGTGGCTTAATATCCGGTTTTACACGTACTTTCCGTTGATTCTCACGACCAGGTTTGGGTCGTTGAGTATGCTTGGTTTCTCGCAGAAGTCGTCGTAGGTGATGAGAAACTGAAGAAACCTCTCTGTTGAAATCTCCCCGCCTGATTCCGTCAGACCCCCGCACAGCGACATAGCCACCTCGGTCGCACTGTAACAATGGCAACCAGTCATGTGACAGCAAAAATATCAGTCAGAAAAGAGCCCTGCCTGGAGACCAGTTCACCGAGATAATGAGCTCATAAAAAAAATGTACCGTTAAGCAGAACCAAATGTTAAATATAATGAGCTTTGTATAAGTACAAAATGCGCCAATGTATCACAGAGGACACTATTTCCATGATACACCAGCAAAAGTGTCCTGGTGGCATGCCCTGACAGATCTCGGTACACAAGGTAACTGTTAACTAGCAAAATAGATTTTAAGGAGCAAAATCGGATTTATAAGCTCATCAGGATTTAGAGAAATGGTCCCTTGAACAGCTGAACATCTGGTCGAAGCATACTGTTACTTGTGACAGACTGGCAGACCCAGCAGAACCTCACAGCACTGTCACCTTGGTAACACAGCTATCTTGTTAACAGGGTCACCCTAGGACAGTCCCAAATCATTCCCGTTACAGTGAAAACAGCCTGACATCTAATAAATCAAACATTCTCACATACAGCCGTCACATTAAAAACTTGGCTTTATGTTTCTGTCATAAAGAAAAATGTTTCAGGTCTGAATGTCAACAACAAAACGGAACACCCAAACTTTCCACTGGTTTCGCATCCATTCCTTGATGGCTAGGACCTTGTTGCTAGGCAACAGATCACATACTGGATAGGTCAACTGCCTGACAAACTACAAATACTCACCAAGTCATCTGCTTGTGGCTGTCAAGGTCATGTGACGGGTCCTTGTGTTGCACTGTCTCGGGCGAGTGTGGAAGTGAGGCTCCTGTGCCACTCTCGCTGTCTTCATCCTTCAGTTCCTGAACGGATATCGGCCCGCTGGCGGGAAGACAGAAGTGAGTACAGTTGCTGTGATTAATTGATTTTGTAGATGAATGGTTCACCTCCAATCAAATGTAGATGGCTGTTCAATAATTTTCTCTGATGGTTAATATGAATAGGTGCATACATTTATGTCCGGTTAAATTAATTATGTTGTATATTTACATAAACTGCCACTGATATGTTGCACTACTGCTGCCAACTATTGATCAAACATTTCCTTGAATGGTTGATCGCATAATTGATCATCAAACTGCTTGGCGAAACCATGGTTGATTATGAAAATCCATTCAATCAATCTGAACAACATTAGTCTAGTATTACTGATAACACAGATGATTTGCTGAACAATTTCTGCAATTTATCAAAAACACTGCCACTTTTTCATCATTCCATTCTACTATTGACTAGTTAAAAAGAATTCACCTAAATCAATTATGACGAATGGAAATTTGAAATGATCATTAACACCGATTCACAGACATACTTTTTCGAGTGGTATAGGTAGAGTGCTGCCACCTCTGGGTCCATCTCTTCAAGATTGAGGTCGTCGAGATAGATGCCCTCCAGTTCGGGCTGGTGACGAAGTTTCTTTGTTTTGCGCATGAAGTGGAACAGACCGCTAGATGCCCGATCACTGCCACCTAGAGACAAAACACACACTAACTGTAATCATCAGTGCAGATAGGCATGAGATGATGACATCCTTTTCTTTTGCACGTTACTTTTATTGAAATAAAAACTATTTAAAAATATGGGTAATCTTTGTCTTGCGTGGCAAATTTTACTGGCACCCCATGCAAATGTTACTGCTACAGCAAAACAGGGCAAATCATGAAATTTCTTAACATTCTCTACAATGACAACATACAAATTTGTCCAGACACACACAGGATAAAGCTTGTAAATATTCAAAATTTGCAAAACGTTTACTTTTCAAAGTGCCCATGTTTAATGATCTGACCTTGTATTTGAGACAGCCCAAACACCCACCTTTGTTCTCCGTCTTTTCTGTCTTTTCTGGTTCTTCCTCTGCAGTGCCAGCGCCCTCTGTGAGCTGCCGAATGCGATTATTTGTCTCAGGTAGTTCGCCCCACTCCCACCGGTAGTTGTCAGTGGGCCGGAGGTCGTCCCCCGTTAGTTGTGTCTGCGAAATGGCGTCGTATTTTCGCGTCTCGTATTCCGTGTCGCTCTTCGGTGAAGGAGGTCGAGAACCTATGGGGCTGGAGGAGCGAACAAAGAAGAGGTCAATCTTAGAGCGTCGTGATTTAATAAAAAAACAAGTCGGCGATAAATTACTCGTCGGGATATATCAAAGTAATTTAAGGGAGTGATTTGTTCATTTTATTTTATCCATCAGGTGGCATCACGGTTCATTTTTGTCAATGTACTTGGCACGATGTTTATGTGATACGGACCTTGTTGCGGCTTGCTGCTAGGGAATCAATGACGTAACATGTTCAATTGATACATGGATTCACTATCTATTTTACATACACGTTGAATCAACATACATCATTTGATGAGATACGACATGTCCACACGTATTGTTTTGACTGATTAGATGTCTATGTGGTTGACTTAGTTGGGCTGTGTCTTTCATTGGTCCCTTCTATGTGGTGTCTATGCCAGAGGAAGTCAAAGATCCCACGCAGGGGATAAATGCATAACCTATAGCAGACTCACTAACTCTGTTCAGGAAAACTCTTGAAAATACACCAGGACCACAATAGGAACAAGCGCTTGCACTTTCTTGTGTCATCCTCTTAATACACATGCACAGATAGAAATTCACTTTCAAAGCCTTGATTTTTAAGCCAATAAAAATCCATGTTATTCATTGACCTCCGTGCCCCGTATGACCCCTGCACTCTTACTATTATTACTAAAACTCTCATCACTTCAGCCTACCTCATCACAGGTGTGATGTCGCCATCACTGAAGGGGTGTCGACCGGAGGCGAGCTGACTGCCAGCCCACTCGTCTGTCAGTCGAAGTTTCTCCTCCATCGTCGGCTGGTTATCCTGACACTGTATGTCCGTCAGTGTTGTCGTTGACGCAACAGCCCCGTGTCCTCGACCGTTACACACATCAATTTGATCCATAGTGACGTCATCTTCTGACAGCTCCAGTTGAAACACCTCATCATCGTCTGGTGTCCGTGTCGTAACAACATCACTTGACATTGTTTCTGCTGCAGATTCCACAGTCTGTTTTGTTTGTTTATTGTTTACTTTTTTCCTTCTCCGCCGCTTGTTTTTGGCACCACCTGTTTTCGACGCGTCGGCGTCAAGGGATATTTGATTGCCAGACCCATCTGACGAACTGTCTTTGTTCCTATCTAGATCACCAGAGATCAGCGCAGTATGTAACTTGCATTTCTTTCTCGCCGATTGACTTGCGTCACGTTGACAGTCGGCCAAAAGTCTCACTGTCACATCTTCGGACAACTGCTTTGCATTTGCCTCACCAGATGGCAGCTGTGTTCCGGGCATCTCAATTATGTTGTCTGTCTTGTTTGCGCTTATATCACCAGGTGGCGGCGAGATCACCCGCACACAATAGTTTGCTTTCGACTCGACCTCATTCCCG
Organism: Escarpia spicata; assembly: GCA_963995525.1. Lineage (NCBI taxonomy): Eukaryota > Metazoa > Annelida > Polychaeta > Sabellida > Siboglinidae > Escarpia > Escarpia spicata. The sequence continues at coordinate 17,129,254 of OZ023209.1, read as the reverse complement.
GTCAGATCTGTCTGGATGGCGATGTCGAGCCTGGTGGATTCCACTGAAGTGATGTCGTCGGTCGAAAAGTAGAGACTTCTCATCGACATGTCACGTGGCACTACGATGCTACTCGGGCCGTTCTCGTCGGGGGTCAGTGCTGCGACTTCCTTCGACGTGTCACTGTCAGCGTCGCCGTACTGACGTGTCTCCCATAATCCCTCGGGAGTCGTGATGGTGTCGCAGGTGCTGCTCTCTTCCTCCTTGCTGTGGAAGCCTTCCTCATGCAGCTGTTTGATCCCCTCCTCCATGAGCAGGGCTGCATCAGGGAGCGGCGATGTCGCAAGATGGGGAGGAACCTAGAGTCAGAGGTCACCACAGGTCAAAGTTAACATCACAGACTATTTTACACACAACAATCTGGAATGCGAAACAAAACATGGTCACAATCAATTTTTTTGTTTAGAATATCTTGCTGTAAATAAATGAAATATACTACCGGTAGTTAAATATAGTAAGTTTTATTCAAAATATAAACACCAGTATTGTCTGTTTCGTTTGTCTGCTCAGTTTCGTTAACAAAGACTGCATTAATGAAGCTTGCAGACTGTGGAAACATGGAACAAATATACTATATAACGTATTGAGGTTTTTCACAAACAACACAGACTGTCATAGATTCCTAGCAGAGATAGAGAGGCATGATGTAATGCACATCTGGCTCGATATGGTACACATCTTGAAAGTGGGGGTATAAGAGCACTAAACCAATCTGTCACACCTTATATAGCTTGACAATGTAAATGCCACAACTAAGTGACCTATTTATATCGTGCGTCATAAGTACCACACTGCTATCAATCTCAGCGTTGGTCAGGTGAAAACATTTGACTTACGGAATTGACCAATTTAAACATTTGCAAGACACTCCTTAGCACATTCCATAAGATCTGGCTTAGAGTAGACTTGGAAGAAAAACTAAAAAACGAACAACAGAAGATGGCGCCACCTACCATACACTCCTCCTCAGCTTCACGGACGAAGAAAGCCTCGCCCGCCTCCCCCAGTTTCATGTGTAGGTCCACCGGCTGGTCATTCACCTCAATGTCCACCTACAAGGGATGGGCCAACACATTAAAGGCGCCTCCTCAATTAATTTTTTCAATCGTCTCATTTCAAATAAATTTTGCGAAAATGCAAACCTGCATAGTATCTACTACGACATGCTGGTTTGTGCAACATTTAGTACGTGGTTTTGGTGTATTTATTAGAAACTTATCACTTATTTATTAGATAATATAGTCGAACCACGGTTTATGGTCACCTCGGTAATACAGCCACCTCGCAATTAAGGTCACTGCAGGCCCAAAGTAGTCTCAATTTTGTTCCACATACTGCAAAGTATAGTCCCTCTTTGAGGGTGACCTTACTAGTGAGATCCCACTGTAAACATGTTCTAGGTAGTGTGATAACCATGTATAATCTGATTGTACATTTACAAATTTATATTTTTGTTGTTGACAATAAACAAATGTTGGTCAACAATGTTAACGTCTTAGCAGTAAAGCATTCAATTAGTTTTATTTGAAATATTCTACATTTAAAGATTTACACATCATACATGCAATTAAAAAATTTGGGGGGTTATTCTCAGAAATCTAGTTGGGCTATGTGCCAACCATTTTTTACACCCGGTTCTAAATCTGCATGGAGGAATGATATTCACGACAGGTGTCAAAAGGTTAGATCTTGTTTCTGCAGTTAACCTGTGACATTTTAGACCCAGAAATATACCAGCTGCACTGGTAGAAACAGGTTTGAAGGTCACAGCAACAGGTAAGGTTAATGGGAACGTGTTGCTAATGTTCAATAGAAAACTCTGAAGGTATGTTTAAAACTTAATAAGGTTCAGTTGAAATGTTCAGAATACCAGGGCAATTATTAAACAATTAAACTACTCTTTATTTCTCAGTAGAAACATTAGTTTGATGTAATGTGATGGTGCGATGTGAAAAACTGGCTAATAGCAGTAAGATTGCAAAATAACCCCAAGGGGAAACCCATTGGAATTCCCCGTTGTCAGCAGAAAGTTCTAACATAGTTTCGCATTCCCAAAAGGTGCATGACTGCACGCGTCACAAAATACCTACACGGAACTCCCTGATCTCACTGACACTTGGAATAGCTTAACCCTCTGTTTTCATAATGTCAACAATGCAACATGTCTAGCGAAGTATCTTGGGATTATGCGTCTGTGGTAAATATGTCACCCCATGACACTGTCAGAGTTTACAGTCACTCAAGTGTCTGTCAAGTGTCCATTCCAGTGTCCACTCATACAAAGTGTCCACACATTACAGTTCAAAGGGACAGCGTTCATGCATACAATCATGTACACACACAGCTGTTTGTGTTATGGCCTCTCCACCGACTTTGTTTATGATGACTTTAGATCTATAAATAGGATCACCTTTACCGAAATGACAACAACAAGCAGGCAGCATTCTCGGCAAAACATCAACTTGGAAACTGTTGAGTCATTAATTAATTTAACTAGCAAGTTCATTAATATCTAGAACATGTCATAATTATGATAATTAGCTTATTTCTGTATTAAAAATAAAGAAATAGGACAGTAATGTAGGTGGGGGGGGTTTCCAATGAGCTGCAACTTAAAAAAACAATGTTTTGCAAAGCTGTTGAAAAACACTAATACAGTGGAACCGGTCCTTGAGGAGAGATCAAAGTGATCTGAATCACGTGGCGATGGTATTAGTTGGACCAAGTTCAAATGCCCTACTGTTATGGAAACAACTTAGGGCTGTCCTGAGTGACCTTAATTATGAGGTGGCTGTAATACCGAGTTGACTGTAAAGCAGGGTTCAACTGTACTCCCAAGGGAGCACAACTAAAAACGTTTGATACGTGTGATTCCCGCTTTCACTTGTTTCGCAACTCACCACTTTCTCACGAGACCTGAGCACACCGAGTTTGCCGAAGCGGACATGGAACGGAGACGACACAAACGTCCCGTCCGCCTGCTGGATGATAACGACATCGATCGCTCCGGTCAATGTCGCGGAATTAATGTCCCTGTAGAAGTCTCGGAAATTCGAGACGATTTTCCCGAGCATACTCATTGTTGCGCTGTCTGAGTGTGTCAAAACAGTCTTCGGATGTTCTTCTTTTCGTGACGATTAGCAGAACGCTTCTTCCTTTCTCGCAGTCATGTCAGTGATTCCAAGATCTGATGACAGAAACAAACATACAGTCAGAACACATTTATCACAAATAACAATTACTGGTAATTTTGCTATAGGGGGAAATAAATATGTGTCACAAGTCAGAGGTCATCTAGTTCAATCACAGCTGGAGGTGCTGACAAATGGAACATGTCATAATAGAGGTCAGAATGAGACCAGCAGATATCAATGTAGTATATATCCTGTCCACTCAGGCAGTGTGAGAAACACGTTCGTTAACATAATGGGTTCAACAGATGAAATATTGTCTTTGGTGTAACAGGTACAACAGATGTTTGATACCTGATACTAGTCGCTTTGTTTAACAGTGTCAAGATTATGACATAAGTGCTCTACTGTTAGATATCCGATCGGCATGTGGAAAGTCGATCGAGTGATTTATCCATTAACATTCTGTGAGTAACAATCGACAATAACAAAATACCCACGAAAGTACTGGTAATCAACTACTACAGCAGGTGACACAAATAAAGTATGTTAAAATCTGTATCAATTCATCAACATTTCTTAATCAAATTGTCTGGATTTGAATTGACGACGGACTACCACAAGTGTAGCATTTTTGTAGGTAACAATCAGCCAGAGCAGAGTCTACGCATCTACGCCAGGAAGGGTGGTCTACACATCTACGCCAGGAAGGGTGGTCTACACATCTAAGCCAGGAAGGGTGGTCTACACATCTACGCCAGGAACCATGGTCTACTCTACACTGGTACAAACCACTTACATCAATATCTTTCTAAGTAAACCAGTTAGTGATATCATAAATAACCGACTTGGGTATCTCCACTCAGCCAGTCTGACCCAGTTAGCCATAGTCAGGCAAATGGATGTCTCAGATCCAGACGGATTGAGACAGATCTGGTTATGAGACCTGGTAATTGGAGGTGAGTAACTAGACACAATCTGTCATCACCCCTGGCTGCTAGGCAAGACATCACTCTACTTGATAACCCCCTGCCTACTTTAACCTTGCTGATCTACACAAATAAATTGACCTATTTACTGTATTAATTTTTCATGGAATCAAACTCTTGGAATTAAAGTAAACATAGGTTTCCTACAGTTAATGTTCTTAATGCATATATTCAACAATCAACGGCTATCCATGTTGTTGTAAATTGTATATTTATTATAATGTTTATTGCATTTCTCTGTTCATTATATTCCAGTGTTGCTATGCACCAGCTCATTTTATTTAGCTTTTAATATTAATTATATAAAATTTAAATATTAGTTATAATATAAAGTTATAATATGTTATACTAAATTATATATATAATTTAGTATTATTACTATAAATTATTTATAATTTATTATATCATTATACTTTAACATAGTTAAATATTAACAAATATTTAAAGCATTTATGAAGTGTTTTATATTATATATTATATCCAAGGCACAATGAATGTTATGTGTGATGAAACATAAATACATTTAGAAATCTAATGAAAATACAAGTAAAACTAACAAACTAGAAAGAGTCAAAATAAAATGACTTGCATTACAAGGGAGTCACCTTCACAATGACGCCATCTACAGTCTACCGTGGTGCCGTCCGTTTCGGGACATCTAAATATACAAACACCTGCCATGCTGACCTTTATGTACAGAACCACACAGAACTCAATCTGTGCAATGCCATTCCAGCACACATTTGTGTTTCACACAGCTCAACATTAGTTTCAGGCTAACAGCTGTTTAGTTTGTAATAATAATAATTATACACTTTATTTATACACTTATTTCCAGAGCAAAAAACTGTTCAACGATGTTTACAACTAAACATGTCACTAATAAAAAACTGTCCTTGCTCTCACAAAAAACATGTGACCAACAAGTTTAACAGGTTGTAAAATAAATGTGTGGCTGCCAATTGTCGTTCACAAAGTCAAGATTCTTTCGACAATTTTAAGAAAAGTATTAAGGTTTGCACTGTTTAACTAAAGCGCCACCACGTGGTGGATTCACCAAGGACCAACGTTCCTCTCTATTGTGTACTGAGTAATTAGACCAAATGTGTCAGATTACAAAAATTAGGTTTAGAACTACTGAAATAAATATTTGAGAAGCAAATATGAATTAGACCAGGGTTCTGTTCAATGACAATGGTCAATTACAAACCTCATCATCAGAACAGTTAATTTACAGTAAAAACGTTCACTACAACACTTCATAAAAGGTCTACAGCAGTGGTTCATAACTTCATAACCACCCAGAGTGAAACTACAACACTTCATAAAAGGTCTACAGCAATGGTTCATAACTTCATACCCACCCAGAGTGAAACTACAACACTTCATAAAAGGTCTACAGCAATGGTTCATAACTTCATACCCACCCAGAGTGAAACTACAACACTTCATAAAAGGTCTACAGCAATGGTTCATAACTTCATACCCACCCAGAGTGAAACTACAACACTTCATAAAAGGTCTACAGCAATGGTTCATAACTTCATACCCACCCAGAGTGAAACTACAACACTTCATAAAAGGTCTACAGCAATGGTTCATAACTTCATAACCACCCAGAGTGAAACTACAACACTTCATAAAAGGTCTACAGCAATGGTTCATAACTTCATACCCACCCAGAGTGAAACTACAACACTTCATAAAAGGTCTACAGCAATGGTTCATAACTTCATACCCACCCAGAGTGAAACTACAACACTCCATAAAAGGTCTACAGCAATGGTTCATAACTTCATACCCACCCAGAGTGAAACTACAACACTCCATAAAAGGTCTACAGCAATGGTTCATAACTTCATACCCACCCAGAGTGAAACTACAACACTCCATAAAAGGTCTACAGCAATGGTTCATAACTTCATAACCACCCAGAGTGAAACTACAACACTCCATAAAAGGTCTACAGCAATGGTTCATAACTTCATACCCACCCAGAGTGAAACTACAACACTCCATTAAAGGTCTACAGCAATGGTTCATAACTTCATAACCACCCAGAGTGAAACTACAACACTTCATAAAAGGTCTACAGCAATGGTTCATAACTTCATACCCACCCAGAGTGAAACTACAACACTCCATAAAAGGTCTACAGCAATGGTTCATAACTTCATACCCACCCAGAGTGAAACTACAACACTCCATAAAAGGTCTACAGCAATGGTTCATAACTTCATACCCACCCAGAGTGAAACTACAACACTCCATAAAAGGTCTACAGCAATGGTTCATAACTTCATACCCACCCAGAGTGAAACTACAACACTTCATAAAAGGTCTACAGCAATGGTTCATAACTTCATACCCACCCAGAGTGAAACTACAACACTCCATAAAAGGTCTACAGCAATGGTTCATAACTTCATACCCACCCAGAGTGAAACTACAACACTCCATAAAAGGTCTACAGCAATGGTTCATAACTTCATACCCACCCAGAGTGAAACTAAAACGTCTGACAGACTGGAGATCGCGTGCTATTGAATGTCATCCCCAAAACGTCATAAGGATAAATGGAAACTAAACTATTACGCTGTCAGTAGAGTATGACTAATCCTTGAACATCACCCTGTAGTGACTCACACATCAACAATGCATCAACAATTCACATAATCCACTGATCTGTAACGAACAGGTCAATCATAACCTGACCTGACCTGACCTGACAACAGACATGGTCAGTTGTAGCACTACACCTCAAGACTGGACAATACCACCAGGTAAACAACTGAACTTGGCCAGCCTGTCTGATCAAGTACTGTGATATTAACAAACTTGACCGACTTGGCAGACGGGTTAATTTCATGTCAATGTTGCAACACTAAACTCCATAGAAATATTGCCACTGACTCAGACTGAAATGTCATTGTTCTGTGGTTCTGTTAGCACTGGTTGACCGATTACAGCAGTCAGTTATTTAGTATGTTCAGAAGTGACCAGTAGTCATCAATGACCAGCCATCACAACTTTGGAACATAATGTCACCCAGTTCCGCGGTACAGATTCGTCGTATTTAGTTTCACTCAGGGTTATCAAATGTGTAAATTTGTATTAGCAGTAATTAAATATATTCAGATTTGTTGTATTTAGTTTGCTTGAGTACATGCATATTTAGGATGTAAGACCCGCTTTAGTGGATACCTGTGTGTGATGGAAAAATCCGTCTAAAATGGACACTTGAAAGTTCCGAATGACCAGTTTGCAATGTTCAAGTTACCTGTCCATGGGGGGTAACCTGGCCATGATAATGGACATACTGCATATTCCTGACAATGTCTACTATGGACATTGGATAGGTTTTACTATATTGGTAAATATACACCAATCTAACTTAATCTACTTCTTCAGCATTTAATGCAGTAATATCTACAGACTCTGCACATGTTGTACTGACACATATTTGCATTAAACCTTGTCTATTTGTCAGTCCAGTAGACCCCATTTGTACTTTATCTTGTATATTCGACATTTTTACATACAGCATGCTGGTATTTTAAAGTTGAAAATGCAGTGCATTTGTATTTGAAAAGAAATATAAGTTACTCCCCCAATCTGGTTTTGAACTCTAACACACAGATCTCACCAACTATTTTTGTGGAAAACATGCATTTAAAAAACAATTAAGTTTCAGCAGAATACAACAATCCTTCTTTTAGCAGAATTTCCTGTTGTGTACTTTGTCACCGTTGAAGATGACATGGATCACAGCAGTGACGCTATGTGATCATTCTCGTGGCCAGAGATAAAAACACAGGAAAGCATAAAAATGGCAACAAGACAGGATGTGCATTCATGCCTCGTATACATGGTATCGCATATAGAACTAACAACAGACAGCATTTATATAATTCTGCACAGTGGGCACAAACGGAAAGAACTAAATATAGATCAGATCTAGGTGATGATGTCAGCTAGAGTTGTGAACAGCACAGAAACTTGTTCATTCCTGATTGTGATCAACGGAATCAAAAGATCACACTTTTTAAAATTTGAAATATGAAAAATGTGCAGTTATGGTTATGTACATTTGAAATTATTGAAATTTAATGTATACATAACAGAACACAACCATGTTACTGCACAGCATTTTGGCAGGGATATAACAAATTATGGTGCAAACTCCTCACCACTGTGAAGTAATCTAAAACAATAGCTACCTTCCATAAAAACTCTTTTTTCAAGAAATAGCATTTTCAACCAAAATCTACAACGATCCCACATTCTGGCATAGCCACTAGCTATGCCTGGTTGGTCTCTTCAATCTGTGTCTAGGCAAGGGGAAGATAAATATATGTACACACACACACACACACACACACACACACACACACACACACACACACACACACACACACACACACACACACACACACACACTCACTCACACAAGCGGATGGATTTTGTTTTAAACTTAGATTACGGACTCACAGCGCCAATATCTTTGTCCCACAACAACTTACAGTGGTAAGAGCTGCATTATCTGCTAATTAAGTATTAAGCATTATGAGCTGCTTATCTAGATAAACACTAACATTATTATCACATACCCACACACTGTTTAGTATGCACCCTTGTTGAAAAAACACACGATTTGCATGCATCTATAAAAGCCTGATTTATTACCTACCCGTAGATTCAAGCCCAGCACTCTCCGGTCACTTCTCCCCAACTGACCATGCAGTAGGTCTATTGACCACACATAAGAATGACAGGAAACGAGCATAAGGCTGACAACATCACGCGATGAATGCACTGAATGGCCTCAACACAAACACAGGTGACAACAATGCATAGTAAACAGCTGAGTGCACTTCGTATGACAACATGACCATCAGCCAATCAGAGCGCGACTGCAGATCAGCAGATTTGGCATGCGGAACCAGGTGTGCGGTGATTGGCCTTTCAAACGCACACCTTCGCTCTTGCGGTGAATCAAAGCATCACCTGTGTGTGTCACAAGACCAGGGTGAAGGTCAGATGGGAAATATGATTCAATACGTGGTAGACTATATCAATTTATAAGGAGCTGGCTTGTATTAATGCATGGTTGTCAGGTCGACCCAGTTAAAGAGAGACATTTATCACCACCCGTGTGGCAATCGTAACTTTTTATTTCACATTTAGATACAGACAACTTAAGAAAGCTGTATTTATTACCAAAACAACTCTAATTTTAGCATCAGGTAAGCTAGCTGGATACAATGTCTATTACCATCTATATTCACAATGGCTACAATCTTTAAACTATGCACTGTAATTACTGATAACTTGCTACTGAGGTCATACATTAACATAATGACACGAAACAGTTTTGGTCGGTTTGAGAGAAACCAAATTCTAAATGAACTGTTTCTCCCATGCTTCAACCTCATAATGATTACTGATCTACACAGCAAAATTATTGATACAGGGACATGTCATTAAACAGAGGCTGTTCCACTTGCCTCGTCCAGAGGTGACAATGATTAGTCAGTGTTCAGTCTTTGTGACGGACATTCCAACCAGACATGAACGTGTCGATACTGCCACTGAGCAGTATCCAACCATCAGCACAACTATCATGTACGCGCCTTCAAAAACATACCATTGTAACTTGTAATAAATCTCATCGGAGTACAGTGACCAGGTGCATTTTATTGTGTATGTTGCCTGTTAGTCTCATTTATATGGATGGACATGGTGCTAGCTGACCGTCAGATAACTACACGGCACGTCAGAAATATTGATGTACATAGTATGTGCACACACACACACACACACACACACACACACACACACACACACACACACACACACACACACACACACACACACACACACACACACACACACACACACACACACACACACACACACACACACACACTCAATGGATAGATCTCCACGGCAATTACCCTTAACTTAAATGAACTTTATGAAATTGGGTGCTTTAAATAAAATACAAATTAGCATTTTGTGGTTGTTTACTACACATACATTTTGGTACTGATAAAATAAATGAAAACAAATCTTTTTACATTTGCTGGAACAGTATTTTGGTTTATGATCAAAATTAATTTTGAAGTCATTACCTGCATTTTGCATACATGTACACGTATTTCTCACGCAAGAATGGAAGACATCTTACACGCAAGCATCTAGGTTTTTTACTCATTAAGAACAATGGAATAATATGTTTGATGTATGAGTCAGTCAGAACATAGATGTATCTATATCATTATTAGATAATTCTGAAAACCAAATGTTAAAACTTTGTCACAAGTGAAGACTTAACTGTAAATTACAATGGTTCACCAACTTTCCAATATATTTTTTAATATATATATATATTCTTCTTCCTGCAGTTAAAGCTCTTCTTTTTAATAATTTTTATCTAATAACGGAGCTGTACAGAGCTCTCTATTTTCAGTTCTGCAACAGCCAGTTTTGCGTGCTAATCAATGTTCAAAGCAATTGAATAGGTTTATAACTTTTGTTTGTACACCATTTGGCGATTAGGACAAAATTAGCAAACCACATACATATTCATCCCAGCTGCCATTTTTACTCAATAAATACCAGCTAGATTCTATTACTAATTGAAGCTTCTTTTTAATAATTATTATCTAATAATCTAGCTCTAGAGCTCTATATTTCCAGTCGTGCAACAGCCAGTTTTGCAGACCTTGCTAATTAATGTTAAAAGATGTCCTTGTTTTCAGAAATTGGGTAGGCTAACTTTCGTCTGTATGCCATGGCAAAATTGGCAAACCATATATATATATACATTTGTTTATTCATTCCATTTGTCAAATATACCCAATAAGTTTCTACCAGATTCTAACTGGAGTAACTGGGTGTTAAGATTTACAATTGTCTGAACATTGTCAGTTTGACTGAAAATGGGGTTATGCCTCGGTTACACTTCCTACTTCATTACAGATGAATTTTTTTTTTTTTAATTACCTAGATCTGACATTTATAAATGCATCTGAAATTGAGTTGGCCCATATTTTCAGCTTTGACACTGCTTAATGTAAAGTGATGAGATTTTAGACGATCTTCATAAGCATGTACACATACAGAATAAGGCATGCACCCATTTGTAAATATTGACAGGTGTTACACATACAGACATGTAGGCAATTTTCGAGGTGTAGATTTATTTTATTTTGACTAAATTTGGTCAGATATCAATGAGATGATAACAGTAGTATACAGCATGTTTTCTAGATCACATTTTCTTGTAATCTGACAAAACACTAATGGCAAAGACAAAGTCTGTTAGCTGTTAACAGCAGCTAGATGTAAATGTTCAGGAAGATGAGCACTAATCCACTGGCTTAACTTCACCTCAGCTCTCCATGGCTATAGGCCAAGATGTTTTGGGCTAAAGTATTTTGGGCCAAAATGCACCCAAGATCATAAGTGCTGTTGAGATGCGTTCAGAAGGCATGCTTTGAAGAGCCTCTGGGCTCAGGCCAACAAGTTCAGACTGAGCCACTCTACCGAGATGTTTTACTGTCTGTCTGGTAGATAGCAAAAACAACATTATTATTAAACTGACCTTGTCTGGTCTTTGTTTATTAATGTACTGTTGTTAATATTGCTAGCTGAATAAATGTGTTGACAATATTATACTTCCTGCCAAATTGTGTTTGCTAACTTTCATGAACGAAACGGTGTTCGCAGTTTCAATGTTGCACAAAATTATTTTCAACTAGGTCAATCAAAGCCTGACGAGAAATTGCAAAAGTGGTGAGGCCATGTACTATAAAAAAACCTGCAGGTATTCACACTTTCAGAAGTTTCCCGGTCTAACGTATTAAGTCAATTCTTTCTATTATTTTAACTAATGTATAACATACAAATTATCTATTATTAAAATGACAGCACATATTTATAATTTAACCTATTCACACAGTTGGATGTTCTCACACCTAACACTCACTACGATGTTTGAAACTCGTAAACCATCTTCAGTGTACTTTTGATCTTGACCTTGAATGATAGTCTTAAGTCCAATGTGCCATAGACAGAAGCGGCGACCCGATTCAGCGACATGACTGGACATACTCAGAAGTAAACAATAACAAGGTTAAACCAGCCCGTGCCAGTCCAGAATGACAGACAAGATTATCCTTCAAACAGCGCGTCAAACTACATTATTGCTTCCAACTGCTACGATGGTAAAAACAAGCTTTGACTGACTGATATATCACCCAGTAAACACTCCACAAGGCCACTGACAACATATGGGTTATTTATTTTACAGGAAACCCTATATAATCTATGCATCATATTAGAATTTCTAAAGAAACAGTATTATTTTATTGAAACTACTGGTGGAGCAAGTAGGATATCAGTGTTACTTGCTTGCCAATGCTTGGTGGGCAAATGGCCAAACACCTTAATGATACCTGACAATATAATTATTGTCAAGCCATGTTTTATCAAAATAAATTCTGCAGTTTGTTTCCTATTAAGGGGAACAAACTCTACAGAAATACATACAGAAAATGTATTATTAGGTATATATATATCTAACAAGGTCCATAGCAAAAATGGAAATAAGCAGGCCTGCTACTAGGAAAATATAACAACTTCAAATATTACATCTTGCTGCATTTTACAATACAGTTTGTTTTGTTTGTCATTAGTCATGATTTGATACTCTTTTAGCCACAAATCAATGACATTTAACATATGTTCTATTACTTGTCTAGAAAGTAAAGGTAGTGTCTGCAAGTAAACATAGTGTCTGCAAGTAAAGGAAATGCCTGCAAGTAAATATAATGTCTGCTAGCAAAGGTAGTGTCTGCAAGTAAAGGTAATGCCTGCAAGTAACGTTTGTGTCTGCAAGTAAACGTAATACCAGAGATATTAGGAACAGGGAGATGAGACACTTCAAAGCGCGTGTATTGACACTTTTGTGACGTTATTTTCGCGTCCTCCAGTGGCTTACGACTAGCCGGGATGAGTACAAAACCCTGCGATTGGTGCATAATATCTGTCTTTCACCCTTCTCTTCCTTTGGTTGTATGCTATAGTCACTGAGTGCCACCAGTAAATTGGATTTAACTTCACATCTCATTCACCAGAAGCAGCACTGTAAATGTGACATGCTGTATTTTGACTTTGGATTGAATAATACTACTAGTCTAGGAACGAAATCTCAAAAAAAGTTATCCGTGCTTCATGCATAAGTAAGGTCTCCTATCTCTCTAAGTTAGGACTTAGCCTTAGCTTAGGCTTTGCTTCCAAGAATTGCCATACTCAGTCAAAAACATTTCTATAATTAATATTAATTGGCAAAAAGGTCATTACGCCAATATGGGGACACGTGCGAAAGCACTACAGAAACATATAGGCTCAGTCATTGCAATGCAAATATAGGATTAGTCTGGCCCTGTCCAGGGACCTAGGAACCAGACCCTAGCCCCAGCAAATGCTACTAGAAAATTACACTGTCACTGCCCTGGTCTAGAGACTAGAGGTAGAGGCTGGCATATTATCTCCGTATGAAAATCAGCAGTGCCAGTGAATTGGTTAGAAGCGGTACTTACAAAATCAAAGCGTTGTCGTGTCGTTTCAGTCAGCGGGAACTCAGCAAAATTAGAACCAGGTCCAGGGGGCTGACCTTGTCAGGTTAGCCCAGGCTTATTATCATTATGTCACGAGTATAGCGTCAACGAAGACAACGTCACACTCGCAACGACGTAGAATGTCAGCCTGCACTTGTTGACACTCACAGTTCCGCGATGGATGCGAGTGCTAGGCTGCACAATGCTGCTATGGCACCCAAAAGGTCTACTCGTGACTCTAATCTGACGTTAAAAAAACTGATTTCCGCCGATGACTGGTGATACTCTCTCGTCACCCGTGGCGTGCCGGGCTAGTGCCGTGCCTCACTCACTGGTCATTTCCGCTACGCTGTGTCAGGCGTAAACAACAAGGCAAAACAAACCGGGTGCTCATGCACCAAACGCCTGCCCACCGAAACACGGTTGGAAGAATGCATTGCGTTGTAGGATGACCATAAATTATCACGTTTACAACAAACGTCGGGTAATAACAGCTTCTTTGTCGGTGGTGTGATTCATTTAGAAAGACGAAGGTCAAGGACGTATGCGAATAACTTTATTTACATCTAATCAGCTGATCTGTTTTTGGTGTTACCTATCCTTCTTGGGCGAGTTTCATGAATTCCTCTACGTGATCTGAAGAAATGAAATTTGATTTCTGGAACGTGTGTATAAATGTTATGTTTCGTTTGTAGATTAGCACAAAATATCAGAAAAGCCGGCTTAGCCGTAGGTGGTAGCGGAAATTAAATCAGCCACGCGATGTTGGGTCGTTGGGTCACAGTTAGCCAATGAAATATGCGTCGAGATCCGCGTGTTTTCATGAGACCACGCCCCAAATAAAATACGCACGTTGTTCAACACGTTGGCCTTTGTCGCTTTTCGATCTACACTGACTACAGCCAACAAGCCCAGGCGGCCCAGATTACATCTCAATTTTGCCGTTTTGATTTCGCGGCACATTGAATACAATTTTACCATGTCAATGTCTATTCTATTTTTGCCTCTTGACACTTATAAATTCTAAGTGCACCCCGGGAACCATCGAGGCTCACCAAAACATCTAATTGCACCCCCCTTCACACCGTCTCCGGGCCTTTGAAGCTCACAAAGAACATCCAACTTGTCTAGTCAAACGGGAGAATGTCCTTCAATTAAAGTGGAACTGTCACCTCAGCGGGGGTGCATACGCACTTCGATCTGTACGTGGGCCGGTCATAGCTATAATATAGCACCCCAGCCTCGTGCCCTTAATTGTAGGATAATTAGACGGAACACAACTGGTTTTTCTACATGTGGGTTTTTCCACATGCGCGCGCACACGAGACCCAGCGCAGAAAGGATAATTAGCCTAGATATGTATACGCACAAAAACGTACACACTCTCGCTTAATTCAATGTTTGGCATCAGTCAGTTGACATCAGGCCTAAACAGCGCGCGATTACAACGGAAGCTAGCTGGTGCAATTCAGATCAGTGCCATTCATTCTGCTGCGCACCACTGCAGGTTGCCTTCTCTAAACACATTAGTTGATCAGGGTATAACACTGAAGTTACCATACACCCACCCGTGGAGCAACAAAAAAACACTTGTTTACTTTGGTGCCATGCATTGCCATCTGGTAAAGTGGATATACTCAGGTGAACACCGCTCACTTCTCCCAGGTAGGAGAAAGCCGCCAAGAAAGTGATAGTATATAGCAAAACACGTAAATAAATAATTCGAAATAACTTCTATCGTATTTTCTTAAACGCATCGCCAGTTGGTAGATGAGAGGCCAATGACGCAAGGAAACGAATGAACACAGACAGAGGCGAGTGGATGTCGGCGCCTCGGAGGAGATGCACTTGCAATGATCCAAAGTTAGCATTCTTATTAATATAATAATAGACTATAGCTTACACCCACCAGGGCAACATACTAAGGGCAGCGACTGTCAACATTACATTATTTTAAACAGTCAATTTTCCTATACACAGGCGTCGGAAAGAAAAGACACTGCAAGACAACGAGAATTAAGAAGCAGGGGCGGGTCCAGAAATCGAGTCTAGAGGGGCACAAAACCTCCACTGGCGACGGAACCTAATGGTATAGTTGGAACGTTAGCCCCTCGGCTGGACTGATGATATCGGAAGACGGGGAGAGGAGAGGGGGTGGGTTCTATTGAAATTTTTTCGCTGCCGCGTCGCCATAACCTCAGCTTATTATAACATGAACGGGGGCACATCTCAAACGGTCTAGGGGGCAGGGTCGCGTTGGCCCATTATAAAAGGTCTGCCGGCTCGCCTAGTTCCTCAGGTCTAAGGGGGCACGTGCCCCCAGGCCCCTATGAGAAGGTTAATTAAGTTACTGCCGCGCAGCGACGACATATTTTCAACAGCACCCCCGTCGTTTTCCTATGTCGCCAGTCGGTTAGGCGGCACCACAGCGAACAATTTTCTACACCATTATTTGGTTTGGCCGCCAGTGGATGTTTTATCCCCCCCCTAGACTACCCTCTCTGGACACTCTCCTGGGGGTGCTATTAAAAATATCGCGATGATGTTCTCAATTTAACCTGGCCTCTCACTCAAAGACATGACACCGGAAGAGGCGGGCGGGGGAAGGGGCAGGGGTTGTCGGCAATTTTTGTGATTACGTTCTAAATTTTGCGCCGAACTAACTTGGGGTGCATTGCCGGGTGCTGTTCTACGGAAACTTGTAATAGTTTGTTCTCATTATTCAAACTTAGTCCTATTTTATTCCTAAAAAATTAAGTACCAACAGGAATGGTGATCACCAACATAAAAAAATACACTCATTATTGGAGATCGCCTCCCTCCTTCAATATTGGCCCCCCAAACCCAACCCCGGTTCCGACTCCTATGCTATGATAATTATTTTAACATAACTCAAGGCGCCACACGAGGAAAGACTGACAACATAAATAAATAAAGTTCCAAATATAACTACCATTGTGTTTTAATCCACCGCATATTGGCAGATAGGATGCCAATGACCCAAGGAACCGAATGAATCTAGAAAGAGGCGATCGAATGGGCCTCGACACAATAAATTACAATTATAGATGCCCGCTGCACGTGCATCTCAAACGATATGGTGTAAGGTATATACTGCCTGTAATGCGATAATAAATATGCGCACATACGCATGCACGACGCACGCACGCATGCACGCACTAACTCACGTACGAACTCACGCACTCACCCACACATGCGCGCGCGCACACGCCGGCGCACGCGCACACGCAGGCGCGTGCGCTCGTTCGCTCGCTGACTGACACCAACCATATAACTCTATTTAGGCCTCAAAGGTACCATAAAAATAAAATGTAACATTTTATAAATTATTTACCTGCCAACTTTTATGTTTCGAAATCCTGGAGAATTTGAAGCTCACCTGAAACCAATTGCACCCCCTTGAGATTCATCACAAACCTCCAACTCACCCCCTTGAGGCTTACAAGAAACCTTCCCTTGGGACATATACGCGGGAAGTGGGGGCAAGGGGCAGCTGTCCCCCTGGAATTTATCAAGGGGGGCAGACATAGGGTGTGCCCCCCATTAAATGTGAGCCTGTATGTTTGTTTTTGTGGCGAGCGTCAATGGTGGGTGGAAATGTAAATTTGATGAGACGATTAATGTGTATTTTTGTCGATTGTGAAAGGTGTGTGCAATTGGAGGGTAGATATATTGTTTTTATTTGTTGGAAAGCACCCCACCCTCCCCCGTCTTCCGATGTCACAGTCGAGCCAAGAAGGGAACAAGAACTACTGCTTCAAACTATAGACCCATATCCCTCACGAGCATCTCCTGCAAGACATTGGAACACATCGTACACAGTAACCTGATGGACCACTTGGAACAGCACAACATCCTATCTGACTACCAGCATGGGTTTCGCAAACGTAGGTCCTGTGAAACCCAACTCATCCAAGCTGTCGATGACCTAGCGATGTGCCTCAACGAGGGTGGCCAGATCGACGCTGTGCTGTTGGATTTCTCAAAGGCGTTTGACAAAGTATCCCACCACCACCTGGCTAACAAACTTCACCATTACGGAGTGCGAGGGAAGATGTTGGACTGGGTCAAAAGCTTCCTGAGCAGCCGCACCCAGGAAGTCATTCTGGAAGGCAAAAGATCATCGTCGGCTGCAGTGACCTCAGGCGTCCCACAGGGTTCAGTCCTTGGACCCATCCTCTTCCTTTGCTACATAAATGACCTACAAGACCAAGTGTCCTCTACTGTACGCCTATTTGCCGATGACTGTCTCCTGTACCGAAACATCAACTCACGAGATGATGCAGATAAACTACAAGATGACATATACAAGCTACAGATGTGGGGGGAAAATGGCTGATGAAGTTTAATCCGGACAAGTGCGAAGTTATCCGAATTACCAACAGAAGGAAGAAGAGAATTGTCAGTGATTACTCTATCCACGGACAACAATTGAAGGAGGTCAATGGAGCCAAGTACCTTGGGGTAACCATCGACAGGACACTAACATGGAGCGAACACATCAACAACGTGACAAAGAAGGCTAACAACACCAGAGCTTTCCTACAGCGGAACATCAGCAGATGCCCACAAGCCATCAAAGCATTATGCTATCAGACGTTCGTTAGACCCATCGTGGAATATGCGTCGACAGTATGGGATCCATCCACAGAGAAGAACATCAAGGCCGTGGTAAATGTACAACGACAAGCTGCTCGCTTCGTGAAGAGCGACTACCGTCGACGCAGCAGTGTGACAACCATGATCGAAAGTCTGAAATGGGAGACCCTTGCGATTAGGCGGGCTAATGCCAAGCTCATAATGCTCTACCGCATCAGGAACAAGTTAGTGGACATAACAACGACTTCACTCACCGCCGCTTCAACTCGTACCAGAGGCAACGCATATCGCTACTTCCAGACATTCACCCGCATCGACGCATACAAGCACTCATTCTTTCCAAGCACCATCAAATCATGGAACAAATGCACACAACAGCTAGTTAGCAAACACTCACTGGACTCATTTAGACAGCATCTCCTCTCGCCTGCCTAAAGAAATCTACGCCCACAAAGGCAAAGCTATAGGCACCCCGACTATAGAGTCTTCTGATCTGTCTAAACGTCACAAAATAAGCAATAGACCCAAACCAACGCTACACCACCCGCTACTTGCGACGGCCCACCCAAGCTCGACAATACTCTAGCCACATACATGTGGCTGATACAGAGTTCTGAGCTGTACATAAGAAGAGACAGCCACAAAAAGATGAGGGAAGGTATGAAGATGCGGCGGCGAACATTTTTCAGTGGTGCTGAAGCTCCGTTGCCCCCCCCCCCAATATTAATTTCGTTCCCGCGTCACCGCCTACACTTACTACACCTCATTCGAACTAAACAAAACCCCAAGGACACCCGGGCTATGAGGCTCGATCACCAAAAACTTCCATATAAAAGCGCAAAATCCGAGCGTCTTTTTTTCCAGGAGGACGGGATTTCCACAAGACATCACACATAGGCCTATACATAATAATAAGAACAACAATGATGATGTACCCGAAATTATGTGCAACTATACTTTAATAGCATAAATGCATGCATTTGATTTTTAGGTAGGGCTATTTATAGTTTAGGCATAACATATAAATGTAGTTATTAAGGGGTCTAAAGGCGAATCGAAGTGAGCCCGAATTCTATACAAGTGCCGATATATAATGTGGGTTCAATGACAAATGCTTTCAGAGCTGTTGCATTTATAATTAACTTATTGGTAAATTTGCGTTTGTTCTCTACATGACGCTCGAGGCGGTGCTGAATGGCGCCATCTTCTGATTAACCCGAAAATCATTTCTTAGACTCGATGTAGAACCAAAGGTAGTTGATAGAGGGTGCCATTGTTCTTGAAGAAGAAGCCACATGTCAACGACGTAAATGCAAGATGGGTAAAGTAAAGCGTTCAAAGGGATCTAAACTCGAATTGGAAAAAGCAAAACGACAGACACCGTTGGCGAAGCAGATTTTGGAAGATGATTCCGTGCGTCCAACTGGAAGAACCAAACAACGACAGCGAAATGAAGACGACGAGGAGGTAAATATGCCCTATTATCGACTACGATATTATTGACTATGGCCGGGAGGGGGGGTTTGACCAAAAGGCGCACGACCTTGTAATATAATATGTTGGTGGATATTTTGGCCGTTGGTGGTATATATATGGTTTGTATATGCATTATTTAAAATTCGGAGTATGTATTTCGCCCAGGAGTTACACAATTTAGGCATTTTACCCGATCTTCCTGACGAGCATTTAGTCTTGGTCCAGTAGCGCCACCTGGCGAATGGAACCGGCGAGTTACCACAAGCGATAATAAAAATTGCGAATTTTGTTACTCCAATGTGAAGAACATATCTGAAATTTGGCGAGCTGCAAACACATATCTCCTACGTGCCACCAACAGCCTGCTTGGTTACTAACACTACATACATTTTGGTCGTGCGTGATCGTGAACCTTTTAGTCATACCGCCGGGAGGGGCGACTGCAACAACCGTGGGATCTATGCCTATGGTGGTGAGAGCAAAAGGGTATCCGAGTAAAATAGGCACTATAGAATCATGGCCCACATCGATTTCGTCGTTATGACTATTTCTGCCTAGATTTGTTGATACTTAAGCGTGTTAATTCTGGGACATCGTTCTAACTGCTAAATCATCAGATAATTGGACAATCAGACGTGATGTACCGTTATGACATTAATTACTTAATAAATAAGTACTGTTTTGAAGCCTGAAAAGCCATTCGGTTTGCATCAATATGCCTTTATATGACTAATTTCAAGCAAGTGGCGCAGACACAGTAACACACGGGCGTTGACTGATGTAACGTTGTAAGCCGCAGCACTATTTATGCCTCAAGAATGCACTAAAAGGCAATATGTTTATAAAGTAAATATACCTGGGATGATGTTGAATGATGTAATAAAACACCAATTAGGTATCAAATGTAGCCAAGAATATAGTTCAAACAAAACAATTGAGGTGGGCCCAGATCCTACAGAAGTGCCATAATGGGTCCGTAAAATATGTGCTTCCAAATATTTTATGCTGTTAAAAAACCGAACACAGGTTACTTCTATCCTGTCTATAATGCTGCATCTCCAAGACAAATATAGTGATGACCCTCAGTGGCATTGTCTAATTACCAGCATAGATTGGTCAGCTTAGCAAATGTTGAGGGATTCGTGGGTTATCATTCTGTATGTTACATGGCTGACTGGGCAGTGCCTGTTGTAGTACGTGGATGAGAAGTTGTCACGCAAGATCCTGGAACAGGCTCGCAGTCAACAGGAGGAGTTGGAGTCAGAACATGGAATCTCTGCTCCTGGTCGGTACGTAAACCATAGCTTTATCTAGAAACCCGTCCAATGCACGATTAAATTTTTTCCCGTCATGACAGCACCATGCATCATATGCCCAGAAATTGTTACCAGTCCAAATAGTTTAGAGTGTAGTCGAGAGGGCAAAAAAACCGCAAACCCCCGTCCATATATATATAGTGACCATATTAATAACAAACTCCAAATGCGACGACACATGTAGAAGTGACGATGCCAAACGCGACGACACGGACAGAGGTATCACTGACGGCAATGCCACTGGCGCAGTCTCCACTCGGTCCACGTCATCGTCTTCCCAGTGAACGATGGCAGTTATTGTAATTTTTGTTGGTTTTGATTAGAAAAAACACGTAATGTCATTTCAACATTTCTTTGACGGCGACAGCATGGCGAAGACACAAATGCTATATTGCAGTTTCAATTGACAGTGTCACGTGTTTCAAATAACCTGACCCCTCTAGGGAACTAACGAAGCACGTGCATTCAGTATATTGCGCTGCAAAACCCCGAACACTCCCGATTACTCGTATTTGCATATGGAGAATAACAGGCCAGCATGCGAATGCTAAATAAGGAAATCGTCCGTAAACTCGGCTAAAACGATGCCGTCATAATTTGGCCGAATCGCATGTTACAAAACAGCTTTAGCGGACGAAATTAATGCCACGTTAACAAGGTGTAAAATACGGTCAGCGATTTGTTTATTGGCAATTCAAACACCGGAAACTTTCCCACAGCAGTGCCGACAGAAATCTTTGTAGTGCCAGTTTTTGACTGACAGCAATAATTAACAATGTATATACCCGTTGCATTAAAACAGTTTCATTTGAATATTGTGACAAACTATAAACATGGAGTGATGCCAGGAACTGCCCTGTGAAGGCTGTGCCAACGTCAGAGAAAGGCTCCGCATGTGCGGCGCCCAGCACAGCCCGTCGTATAGCGGTAGAGTGGGTCATTACGCAGCTGACGGGTTTGTACCCATCAATAAAAATTCTTACCTGCCCCGGCCGACTCCGTCCGTCCAAATGACAGGGTGATGTGTCTCTGCATTAGTCCATGCTGTCCACCTGGGCTGAGTTCTATGGTAACACGATTTGTTTAAAAGGGTTATTTACGCATGATCTCAGAACAAGTCGCAATTCAATAGCTTAGGAGAATAATCGTAATGTACACTTTCTGGGGGATAATGCACAATACTTGGCAGTACTGATATGACAGTTATTGTGGGACAAACTTGTTCGGGTGGGTGCAGGGGGGTGGCTTACATGGGAAATTAGATTGAAGAAATGTTTGAGATTTTCACTGTTTGCAAAATGTTGTATCATCCTGCATTTCATTAGTATTAAATCATACCATAAGACGTAGATGGCTTGTCGGCTTGTCATAAAACATAACATGTTTTTCTAGGGGTAAACTTGGGAAGAAGACGGACGGAACAGTTCGACGGACGACATCCCTCGGGAAGCCATCACAAGGGAGCAGCGATGAATCTGATGATGATGAGGAGGAGTGCGCAGAGAACGAGGAAATCTATGAAAAGTTTGTAAGTATCTTTTCAAGGAATTATTGACGAATGTGACAGCAAAATGGGTATTAAGTCACAAAATTGTGAAATAGAGTTTTGTACCTTTTTGGATTCCACAGATTATGAGCTTTAAAATGATACCTCATTTGTTGATATACACTGTATAACTTCAGTAATTTTCAGTCTGTGTTCATAGTTGTATTTTATTACTTTTGGATTGTTTGTTGAGAAGAAATAAACTAGATATTGAAATATGAGATTATAAGTTGTGCATTTCTGTGAGAATCACAACATTGAAGGAACATGACCCAGACTACTACGTTTTCCTTGTGTGCGGCGTAGGTTTGTGCTTGGTACCTGGTTCGCTGTTGCAGGCCACAAATTATAATGCAAAGTGTTCAATTTCTACAATGCCCTTCCAGCATTTGGTGCGCTGAGTGAGTTTTATTTTGCCCGCTATATATCTGGTCATGGCATGATACGTCATGCAAAAAACATTTCAGTTTCTGTCAAAACATGAAGCTGTACTGCAATTGCGGCATGACAGCTGTTCTATACAAAATAATTTATGCTGTACAGTATCACATATATTCATTCATTTTATATCCTAATGAAAGCAAATGGATGCTATACTTTTTTGTTGATGTTCTGTAATCAACATTGCAAAAGTCTCACAATTTCAAAGATTGTTGATTTCACCATCTTGGAAAAAAGTTATTTTACATGTTCTTTTTCCACGAATTGTGTTGTTCATACTGAATATTGTATATCGAGTTGTATCGCCTTTATAAAATTTATTCCAAAACTCAAAAATTTGAATTTCTTTTTCACAACTTATTTTCTCAAATAATGATCCTGTATTTTACAAGGCAATATGTTAGTGGAATATGTCCGTCTGTTTGCAGGAGGTTAATAAAGATGACGAGAAAGCGCTTGAGATGTTTCTTTCCCACAATCCACCAGTGAGACGCACACTTGCTGACATCATCCAGGAAAAAATCACAGAGAAGAAGACAGAAATACAAACCCAGTTCTCTGGTTCGTCTTTGATGAAGACGTTCCAATTCCAGAAACACTTCACTGGAAACTGTGTAGCTTCAAATTTTTTTAAATATATGTAATTTTGAATAGTGATATAGTTTGTAATAATTAGAGAATGCAGTCTGTACGAAAGGGGCAAGGCAGTTAGAATATCAGATTTTTTGTTGAGACAATCCGGGTTTGAAGCTGGGGCAAAATTTGTTTCAGTCCACATTGCTCTAGTTCACTCAGTCATATAAATGAGACCCTGACTGTAGTCTTTGTGCAATGATTACAGTGTGGCTGAATGCTTCCCGGATATGTGGCCACAGGTTTGGAATGAAAAGTTACGCTCTTTGTGCAGTCCTAAGGACTGGAGACTGTGCTAGATAGAAGAACTTACAAATTTATATCTAAAATACATTTATTTATATATGGACATTAGATAATTCAGAATTAATTTTACACAATTATTACAAAAACAGGTGCTGCAATTTGGCATTGCAATTAACCATTATGTTTTGAATATATATATATACTGATATTTTGCATACACGTTTCATTATAATAATGTATAGTTAGATAGATGACCGTTCCAGTCATCCATATTTTTCATGGTCAACAATTTCTGTGACACAGATAATGCGAGCGTGGTGATGCAGCAATTGGACGACCGGGTGGTGAAAATGTACAAGAGCATTGGGATGATCCTGCGCAAGTATCGCAGTGGGAAGCTTCCCAAGGCATTCAAAATTATCCCAGCCCTCAACAACTGGGAGCAGGTGGGTACTTCCACAGAGCCGGGTGGCATAGTGGCTAGATAAACGGACTCAGTTGAGAGATTCTGGGCTGAAATCGACAAGCTGCTGCTTTGAACCTTGGCCAATTTCATTCATTCACGTAGCTCCAGTTCACTCAGCTGTATGAATGAGTACCTGGCTATGATAGTAGTTGATATTTGTGTGTGAGTAGTCTTTGTGCAGTATTTGGAGCATGGGTGAATGCTTCCCAAATAAGCCGAGATGGTATTTTGACAGAACGTGTCTGCCAGGGAGTAAAATGTAAAGCGCTTTGAGAAGTGATAAGGACTATAACAAATTATGTACCTTTTTTCTCTATTTATACCACGGTAGGCCTACGAGAATTGATGTAATAAAGCAACTGTCAACTTGTCTGTGTAGTGCTTTGTCCAGCAGTTAAGCAATCTCAAGTAAGTGGTAATTGGCCAGTGTAATTGAAGGGATTTGTGTCAAACCATAATAAACATCATTTTGGAAATTTTTTCCTGACAGGGATCAAACATTTGAATATATTTTGCATTTTGCCATGAAACCCTTCAGTTGCTACACACGACACACTGGTCAAGTCTTTGTTCTGTCTGGCATCGACCAGTAGCAATGTTTGATTGGAAATATTTAGGTGCTATCTCAAAACACAGTTGTACAAACCACACAGAAACATCATTCAACACGGTTATATTTCTTTTCCCCTTGTTTCTGAATCCTCTAAATTCTGATCCATGTTTTCTCTACAGATCCTCTACTTGACTGATCCAGAAGGGTGGTCAGCTGCAGCTGTCTACCAGGCCACCCGGATATTTGCCTCCAATCTCAATGCAAAGATGGCACAAAGGTCTGGAGACATTTAATCTTTCCACTGAACTTGTGAGAAATTCTGTGAATGTGTTTATAAGGAAAATGCACCATTAAATAAAATCCGTTGGTAATTTTAAGGAGCTTTTTTAAAACGCCAAAATCTGCGGTATCACTGAGGACACTATGTCCGTGACACACCAACGGAAGTGTGTCAGCGCATTCTGGTGTGGACAGTTTTCATTATACAGGATCACTGATCAGGAGCAGAACTGATATGAAAGAGCAGAGCTGTGCTTATGAGCTCAGATGAATGTTAGCGATACTCCAAAAATATATAAACAGTCATTGTCTAACCTCAGCAAGAGGTTCACCTCTCAATCTTTTAGGAACTTGTTCAGGTTGGAGCGTTTTTATATTCTTTTAGGTTCTTCAACTTGGTTTTGTTACCTCGGATACGTGATGACATCACGGAATTCAAGCGGTTGAATTTCCACTTGTTTATGGTAAGTTGACTTTTATGCTACACATAAAATACGATCGGCGTCAGTGTAGCAAGAATGTTATTACAACCACAGAGACGTTCTCCGTTGACATATATCACTGATGCAACACTAAATGTAGCCAACATTCTTCAGTTGTATATTTACTTATTCGTTTCCATTCCTACTGGCACAAGACAGAAACAAGGCACATAAGACAGAAACAAGGCACCGCCACTTCTTCCAGTCTGCAGCTTGTTTTGCAGCCTGGCCTCAACTTAAGTGCATTTTAAGTTCTCCCTTTACAGTTTTTCTCCGATATTTTTACAGCCATCTTCCTGAGTTCCCATCGAGGTGTTCATTTCAAAACTATATTTGTAATGTTGTCATCTTCCTTTCTCAAGACATGGCTGGTCCATCTCCATGTTGTGGCGAATATTGAACAACTGGAATTTGCCCGGCCAAGCACTGAACAATATAGCATCTTATCCAACTGCGTTTTGTATGTACACATTTGAACAACTTGAACAAATTACGCTGCTACAAAATGGCAACATTACGTGCTGTGATTGCACTGTGGTTGTCCACATGAATATTGTTGAACTAGTTGGTCATACTGCTGACGCCAGCAACACTTGTTTTAGTGGGAACATTACCGTATAACTTCTTTGATAAATATAAAAACATTCACAGTTTCCTGCACACTTTAAAGTGAGGTCTGTTCTGTTACCCAGCATCAGCCAAGGGTGGTAATCATTAGCAGGATTCTACTGAATCGGTTTAACTTGATCCCAGTTTGTGGTTAGGAATATTGGAACCAGCCAGTTTGAAAACAATAAGTGCCATAGCAGCTGTCTACAAATTTAAATTATTAAATGCAACATGTTTACTCTAGTGCAGTGGAACCTCCCTATTACGGCCACCTTTGGGACTGACCAAAATCTGAATAGCGTAGTGACCGTATTAACAGTACTAATATTCTACACTTTACTGTATATGAAAATAATTTTGGACTGTCCTAGGGTGACCTTAATTGCGAGGTGGCTGTATTACCGAGGTGATCATAAATCAAGGTCCCACTGTACTAAAAATGTAATAAAAATGAGGAACAGGCAGCCTCGATTTAAAAACAGTGGCTCACGTCATGATTGGTGGCATCTGAAGCAGTGTTTCTGAGTGCAGTGGCAGTGGCTTTGTTTGTGTCCACCATGCTGAGTGTCTGCGAATGCTTCACATTGCTCCTTGTTTTATAGGCACTGAGAAAGGCACTCTTTAAACCGGCCGCTTTCTTCAAAGGAATCCTGCTGCCGTTGTGTGAGGTGAGTAGAGATGCAAAATGTCGAATAGTGCAAGATGTTGAAATTTATGTTTAGCAATGCTTCAGGTTGAGACTTTGTCGCCATGGTCTTCTCGCTTTGCTGCTTCTGAGGTATCTGCATATGCTCCCCGTCTGATATCGCATTATTCTACAATCTCTACTATTACCAACAAGACAGTTTTATGTAAGCAACCGGCATATTTATAGTCACTGCTTACTCTTGTCCGGCTTCGAACATCTAGGTCTGATTTACGTTTTGTTCGTTGAGTTAATACCAATATTGGAACTGAAGCTTTCTCCGATGCTGTGCTGATGTTGGAATATGCTCCTGCTGTGCTTGCAGTCTGGTACGTGTGTGTTGCGAGAGGCAATCATCATTGCCAGTGTCCTGTTGAAGAACTCGATCCCAATGCTTCACTCAGCGGCTGCAATTCTCAAGATTGCCGAGATGGAATACAATGGCGCAAACAGTATTTTCCTGCGTTCATTACTCGACAAGAAGTATGCGCTTCCATACAGGGTCATTGATGCTGTTGTCTTCCACTTCCTCAGGTAACATTCTCTCTCCAGAAACATGTCACATTTAGGCATCGTAATGTTGAAAGTATACTATGTGCCGAATCGCTGTTATTATACATGGAACATTGTTCACAATTTAAATGTTGTGCCATTAAATATGGAGGCATGTGTTTCTACCACAAATGCTTTTGAAGTTAGATGTGTCCTAGCCATAAAGTGGGTCAGAGTTCAACTGATTAAGTGAACTTCCTGCACCGATGTCCTCATTTGTTCTAAAACATATTTTGGTAATTTTGCTGTTGTTGGCTTCTTTGTTACACTGGTCTGAATTTATGAATGCATTGATCAGATTGTTAATTGTTTATGAAATTGTTGTGTCTTGGTGTTTTCGTTTGATAAACAGTTGTCACATACCAAAAAATGTATACGATTTCGTTTGATAAACAGTTGTCACATACCAAAAACTGTGGAGGAGCACCAATGTGTATACTCAAAAAATTAAATTAATACAAAATTCGTATGTACTGCAGGTTTTTGAACATTAATTATTTTTAGGTGTCCGTGTACATACCGTAATTACAGTGAGTGACATTGTTGTGTGTGTGCAGATTTCAGCAGGACAAGCGAGAACTCCCTGTCCTCTGGCATCAGAGTCTCCTCACATTTGTTCAGCGCTACAAGGAGGACATGTCTTCGGAGCAGAAGGAAGCTCTTGTGGAGCTGCTCCGGGCTCACACACACCACCAGATAACTCCGGAGGTGCGGCGCGAACTCATCAACTCTCGTTGCCGTGGCGATGCGGAGGGAGGGAGGGGAGAGATGGAGATAGAGGGAGACGGGTAGTGGGGAGTGGGTTGACGATGTCGCCCACAGGATGGGGTTTATGAACTGTATTGTATTGGATGGGGTGTGTTTAATGAGAACATGTCGATGTATACTGCACTGGCGTTTGTGATAGATGTTTACAAAAGATGAGTCATTTGGTACAAAGCAATGAATCGGTTGGTATAACAAAATGAGTCGGTCGGTGCAAAGCAATGAATCGGTTGGTACAAAATAATATGAGTCGGTTGGTACAAAACAATATGAAATGGTCGGTACAAAACAAGGTGAAACAGTATAAAACAAGATACTCAGTCTGTACTACTAATAACAATAACGTACAAATCGGTTGGTACAAAACAAGATGAATCAATGCAAAATTAAAAATACAAGATAACCCAATTTGGAACATGAACCAATTTAGATATATGTGAATCAATAGTAGTCATGTTCCTGGAGTGATCATTTGTTTGCAATTATGTGTTGAGACTTACAATGACTTATCGTTAATTTGGAAATTGAATTACACATTTATTTTAATTATATCTATACTGCAATATATTGTATCTGTGACAAATTTTCTCCATAGTTAAGCTTAATGGTCATGCTGAACATTGAGTTGTCTATGTTTAGTTTAAAGACCTATGTTGATATACCCGTTTTAGACTTGCTAAACGTCTGAGTGAAGTGCTTAAATACATTTAGTCGATAACCTTATTCCACATTGGGTAACAGTGCAAGAACAGATTTTAAAATACTTTTTTGGTTAAAATATTGTTGCTCTGATTAATTAAATCCTTTGTTTAAGAGATTAAATTTTGCATTGTTGATCGTAGATTATTACCGTCGAGGCATTACGTTAATGCGTGATAAATCACTGACTTTGTGTGTGCTGTGTTGAACGTCTTAGCTTCAGCAGTGAATCTCAAACAGGGTACAAGTTGTTCCCTGTGAGTCAGACAGTGGTGGATTACCTAATGGGCAACACGTGCCTAGGGCCTACGAAGGCCAGGGGCCCACAAAAGTACCCGTATTTTTGTGGACGTAATATTTCCGAAACCCAGCTAGCAAGACATGATTTGGCGATTGATGGCTACTGCGTAAGTTTCATTGGTACTTCATTGGCCCAATGAGTTTTGCAAGCTGGGAATAATCCTCATGTAGGCCCTATATGGTTGAATGTTTAACATACATTGTAAAGTGTTACTACATTACTTACTATAAAGGAGAACAGTCTTCAACAACACTACCCCCGATGTCATACGTCGACGAGCTGAACCGGGAATATCCGATAGCCAAGTCGTACTGAAGCTCCTGCTCCCCCACCCAACATTAATTTCGTTCCGGCACCAGTGGAGGTTTTTGGCAAGCCTCAGGGGGGTGCAATTGGAGGTTTTGGACCCCCTAGACTACACTATTTGGATCCGCCCGTGGTCTACCTAGAGCCCGCGGGTTCTTAATCCACTACTGGTGTCGACACGGGGGGGGGCATGAAAGCTGTGACATTCCCGGTTCAGCTCGGCGACGTATGCCATTGGCGAGATTATGTCTGTCAACTGAGGCATAATACGAAAGTGTGAAACACGTGCCAATGGTAGTCCCGTGGCCGTGCTATATTTCTGGGAGTCTCCTTGATTTTGGTTGTTGCAAATCTCCCGGACTTTCGTTTAAAATCTCCAAGAGCACCCCCTCCCATCTTGGAGACAGCGTGACACCACGGGAGGCGTCGTGTTGAGACATACTGAACCGCTGAAGTTCCTGCGAGAATTTGCCAACAACACAGTCTTCCGATGTCAAGATCCGAGCCAGCGCGACACGGGAAGCGTGCTGAACCGGTGATTAATGTCCCGGAATACAAACATTTTTGGCAACTATAATAGTCTGCTGCGCAGTTCTCGCCCCACGCCAGTTTTGGTCTGATTGTTAGATCTCCCTGAACCTCATGTCATATACTGGCTCTTCCCAATGTTACTGTAGGCATTAGACAAAAATCGTTTAATAAAAAAACATGGACAAACTCTTCCATATGATATTTATATATATATATATATATATATATCTCTCTAGCACACATTTAAAAACATTTGTGCAAACCATTTAAAAAAAAACTTACTTATAAATTAAATACAGTTTAAAAACGGTGAAACTGCGTTACCGTGAACACAATATTATATATATACATATATATATGCTAGCGCCAGTAATCACGTTGTATACGACAAGACGCTGACAGTAATATCTGATAGATATGCAAACTTGGGTCGTTCCTCAACGCCATTTAAACCGTGATTCACATATTTTGCAATGTTAACATTACATAAAACGGCATTAGACTCCGATGTCCTCGTTCCATGCGTTTATTATTCCGCTGGCCGTCTGGTTCACAATGTTAACATTTGTACTTTCGTGAATTTTTTTTGGAGATTTGCAAACCTATATATTTTTTAATATAGTGAATCAGAAAACCAATGTTAAAATTTTTGTTAAGGTATACATAGCGGCCATCTTGGATTCTTAAAATGGTGGACACTGAAAAAACCTGTATTTCTGAATATCTCGGCTGCTAAACCACCCAGCCTTTTGATTTTGGTGGCTAAACCTACATATTGAGGAGCAAGAAATCCAACAGGATCAATTACAGTCACCTAAGCATAATGAAATTACTAGTTTAGGACAGTTATACATGTCGCGACTGAATAATATACATGTAGCATAGCGTATAAACACGTTTCGTTCACTTTTTAAGATTGCAAAACTATATATTTTTGGAAACGTTATGATATAATGAATCTGAAAACCAATGTTTACATTTTTGAAGGTATATTTGGCTGCCATCTTGGATTTTTAAAACGGTGGACACTGAAAACCTGTATTTCAAAATATCTCCGCTGCTAAACCGCCCAGTCTTTTCGATTTTGGTGGCTAAACCTACGTATTGAGAGGCAATGAATCTAATAGGATCAACTACAGTCACCTAAGCAAAATTTAATTACTAATTTATGACAGTTTTTCCCAGACCGGGTGAGCTGCATGTCATCATGGCTACCCTAAGAGGCCCAGGGACCTCCATTGAAAACTCTGGAATATACGTTGCCTGGATAGCAGCTGATGTGTACAGTTCTGCGACAACCAGACAGATCCTGAAGTGTGCATACTACAAGCGCTTCCTGTCTGCCCACGTGTACATATGGCACTGAGGCACTATGAGATATGGCTCTGGATGAGTTCTTCAAGGACAACCCACACTTGAAGGACGTGTGTCTGGAGGAAACAACCGAGATTAAAGATGCCTGCTCAGAGTTTAACAAACACACCAAGGCTGAATCTGTGAAACGTGCCAACACCCATCTACTTCAAGTCTTGGCCGACGATGATGTCGTGAGGAAGATCCAGGAGTGAGAGGCACATAGATCCGAGAATGCCATGTTCAGATCCCTGCTGATGGACCTGCATCGAGTGGAGACGATCCTGTTCTTGGTAGCAGTATCCCGTAACGTAGACCTAAACCTCTATCTTGAAGCAGGAGAAGAATTGAGCAAGCTGTTTTTTGCTATGGACCAAATAAAGTACAAGAGACTCTGGCCATGTCACATAGCTGACATGCACGCACTCAAGGCTGACCACCCAGAGACGTGGAAGGAACTTGAATTAGGTGACATAGCAGTCACCAATACTGCCATCCCATTTGTTTCCATTGGGGCACACCATGCCTCTGAACAAGCTCATGCAGGTTCAGTCTGGTCTCATAGGAATCTCCAACAATGTCAATGCAGGACCACGCTTCTTCCTAGCTTCTCCCGAACTGTCGTGCATGGCAAGCGAGTTCAATGTCAAAGACAACAAACCTAGTGAGCAACATGATCTATCCACGAGTGTGGTCAAGCGGGTGCATGATGCCACCAGCAAGACCAACGCTGCCATACTGAGTCATGGCAATCCATTCGCTGTTGAAGGTCGCACGCTATTCAACCTGATTACTCGTGGTTACATTCCATGCGAATACGTTCCACAGATCCTGAATATGGACGAGACTGGACAGAAGCTGTATGAATACTATGTACCGGAGAGGATAACTGGGAATGTCAGCCTGTGGGCACCTCTCAAGAAACAAAACAACAAGGTATACATGTCTGGCAGCAAGACGTTTGCAGTGAAGGTCCGTGACAAGACAGTAGATCTGCGGGAAACCAAGGATCTGCATGGCAGACTGATGGTCCTTGCCCGGTCAAGCAGAGCTATTGACCAGAAGCACTGCATCAACAACTATGAGTTCATCCTGACACCAAGGGCACTGTTTGCTCCAAGCGGCTCAACGTTGCCATGCTACGACAAGTCCAAGCTCATACATGTCCTTGAGCAGTTGGCAACAACAGAAACTCACACCGATAACTATCAGACGGCTACAAGCGAGACGCATGTTAATGTACCAGACGACGGAGCCATGCACTTGGCATCTGCTGAAGTCGATGGTCCCCATCTAAGTAGGAAGATTGCGGTCGTAGATGGTGTATGGTGGTTTTCCAGAAATTGACGAAGAAGAAAGCAACCATGCCATCAGCGAAGGATCTAAGTGATAGTTTCAGTGACAAAGTGATGGACCTCACAAGAGGCTATAATGAATACTAATTCTAGTCTTTGAGTACCTACCTACTTCTGAATCCTGCTTGCTCTCGTGTTTGGATTTCGTTGAGTGTCTTCTCTAGCCTATTCGTTAGTATGTTTGTGAGTGATTTGTAGATGTTTGATAACATACATATCGGTCTGTAGTTCTTTAAGTCTTTCTTATTTCCCTTCTTGAAGACTATCACCATCTTTGTGTTCTTCCATGCGGTGGATATTCGTCTTTCTGATAAGCATTTACTATACAGCTTAGCTAGATGGTATCGTCTCTTGCTATTAATGTTTCTAAGTTTACATGGTCGTTGCCTGCTGCCTTCCCATTCTTCACATCTCATAGCGCTGCGTGCACCTCTTTTAGATGGTCTTGCGTATTTCTACGTACTCCGTTTGTTTTTTACGATCGCCGTTTTCAACCATTTCTCGTCGTTTTTTTCATCAGGGCTCGTGTTGGTGACGATATTCTCGTCTTTACTTGTTTGTTAACTGCTTTGGCTACAATTGGATCATCTCTATGATGTTTTCGCTCATGGTATCAATGTCGTCTAGTTTTTGTATTGTCTCGAATCGATTTCGTAGTTCGAGTTGGAATTCCATCTTTTTTGTTCCTATTTGTTTGGTATCTACTCTTGTTGGTTTCTTATTTATCAACTTCTTCCTTTCAGCCTTTATGTCCAGTTTGATGTTACTCATTACCACTCTGTGGTCATTTTCGATGTTCACTTGGTTGATGACAGTTATGTCAGTGAGCATGTCTGGCCTGTTTGTCAGGATGTAATAAATTTCGTTATTCGTTTCTCCATTTGGGCTTTTCTATGGCCATCTCCTCCGTGCTTTTTTCTGAAACGTGGTATTCATGATGTTGTACTTTCTTGACGTTGCCCATTCTGCTAAGGTGTCGCCTCTTTCATTTCTCACTTCTAGGCCAAATTTGCCTGTTGCCGTTTCCATTGCGTTTGTTCGTTTCTCCCGTTGCGCATTAAAGTCTCCCATCACTATCGTGTAGTGGTTTGGTTTTACTAAGGTCTCATCACTATCGTGTAGTGGTTTGGTTTTACTAAGTCTCATCACTATCGTGTAGTGGTTTGGTTTTATTAAGGTCTCATCACTATTGTGTAGTGGTTTGGTTTTACTAAGGTCCCATCCACGTCGTTATAGAAGCTATTTATGTCTTCTTCAGGGTATGATGTTGTTGATGCACAAACTTGTAGTGTAGAATTGTCAGACATGGGCATTGTTGTGTCAGTGGCTACTTCAAGTTGTTATGTCCACGACGCTGGGGCCGAAGTATTTGCCGCGTGTGCGTCGTTCCTGCGATTATTAAATTACGTTTTACGCGTTTTTACGTTTTACATTACGCACACATTACGCTTTACTTTCGGAACAACTGGTTTATCCCATAAAAAGCGAGAATGTTGACATACAAGAGGTATTTTGAAAAGGTATAGGTCTTACGTCCTATTCGTGGAGTCGTAAATTAATCTCTGAACGTTTGGTGCTCGATGTTCAAGCCTTCTAAAAGGAAAACGTTATCGTACCCGCATACACACGCAAGTTTGATTACAATTAGATAAACACGCTACAATAAAATTACTTTGTTAGCAGACGAAAAGTATGTATCATGTGTCAGGAACTTACGATAAAAAACAAGTTGTAGACATAAACTGATAGCTGACTTGAGATAATTGTATGAGTGGTGGTCAGTTCTCCATAATGGAACCACTGTAAACGAGTTTAATATCAAAATACTGGAATGGTGATGACTGCAGCGGCTCGTTTGTTGGTTCAACGGTGGACGTAAGGTAGTTAATGTAGAATAAT
Source organism: Escarpia spicata (assembly GCA_963995525.1). NCBI lineage: Eukaryota > Metazoa > Annelida > Polychaeta > Sabellida > Siboglinidae > Escarpia > Escarpia spicata. The sequence goes on along the minus strand of OZ023209.1, from coordinate 17,094,356 downwards.
TGAGAATATAATAATTACACACCCATCGCTGAGTAGTTTATAGTGCGAATATCTATATGGAGACAGCCGCTGCGATAATCAGACGGCTGCATGAAATACAGTAGCAAACGAAGGCAGACGAGAAATTATAACGATTTCACAGATAATTACCAGACAACGCCTGATTATTTTGCGTAGTGGAGACATAGTCTCAATTCTACATTACTAAAACGTCATCGTGGCTCCGCCAAACATACACTGCTAAAACATGCATTTCCCGTAAGACAGGAATGTCTATTTTAGGAAAGCGTGGGAACTATGCGTGTCCGCAGATAGCACAGGTGTAGCTGTCAGTGATGAATGCGCATAGTAATGACTGTGCGTACGTTTCGTACGACCAGCCTGTTCCAAGTAGTTAACATTTTAAGCCATACTAACACAGATTGTGGACAGGTCCTACGATCATCGACCACCAAAACGAGAATAGAAATACCTGCTGCAGTAAACATGGGATGCGGTGGTGGCACAGACTGGTTACACCGGGAATATTATTTTGAAATGTATTAATAAGATGCAAGCAGTCTGGGGATTTTTCAAGAAGGGGAAAGCGGACACGTGTTAGCAGATTTGGTTAACATAACACTTACCAGGTTTATCCTCCCAGGGAATGCATTGTTTGTTTTCTCAAAATAATATTATTGCTGGCACTAATAAAAAGTACTAAAGTCTAAACTATAATGTTACGTGTCTCATTTAATTAAACAAACATCCCGAGCAACGTAAATATATATGGTTTCTATGGCACTGGTATCCTCGAAAAAATATAGTAATTACACACACATCGACACCACATTTATTTCTACACTAATCGAAGCATTTCACGTACGCAGTAACGTGAATCATATTCACTCCTTCCTGTATCAGTGTATTCACGATAGCGCCCGCGGACGTCTGCCCAGTTTACCGATTATTCGCTCTCGCATTGCGCTCGCAAGCTGATTCACGTTCGGGTGTCGATTACAGTCGCGGCAGTGGCCTCGGAGTAGCGGCTAACTTTGCCTCCAGGTCATCCTAATTCAGTAGACATCCGGGAAGCATGGGTATCGCTTCCCATTGTAGGCTGCGGTTTAGATACAAACGGTTACATTGGAAGTAAGTCCGTGTCTACTGATGCCATGGACAGACTGCCTGACAAGTTGTTCGCGGCGATCGAGGCAGGCGATGTCGCCGCTGTGGGTCGGCTGTGTGTCTGTGCCGGCGAGGACGTGGCGATGCTGCTGAGCGGGCGACGGGAGGGAAGTGGGCTGTTGCGTCGGCCGGGGAACGGACGGGAGTTGTACGTGCTGCGACCCACCCCTCTCCTGCTTGCCGTCACGCTGTGGTACGCCGACGTGGTCGACTCTCTCTCGGCATACAAGGTGCCAGTCTCTTCCAATATTTTGCGCGCGTGTATGTTGTGTGTGTTGTGTGTGTTGTGTGTGTTGTGTGTGTTGTGTGTGTGTTGTGTGTGTGTTGTGTGTGTTGTGTGTGTGTTGTGTGTGTGTTGTGTGTGTGTTGTGTGTGTGTTGTGTGTGTGTGTTGTGTGTGTGTTGTGTGTGTGTTGTGTGTGTGTTGTGTGTGTGTTGTGTGTGTGTGTTGTGTGCGTTGTGTGCGTTGTGTGCGTTGTGTGCGTTGTGTGCGTTGTGTGCGTTGTGTGTGTGTGTGTGTGTGTGTCTGTGTGCGTGTGCGTTGTGTGCGTTGTGTGCGTTGTGTGCGTTGTGTGCGTTTTGTGCGTGTCGTGCGTGTCGTGCGTGCGTCGTATGCGTCGTGTGCATCGTGTGCATCGTGTGCGTCGTGTGCGTCGTGTGCGTGTGTGTGTATGTGTCGTGTGTGTGTGTCGTGTGTGCGTCGTGTGCGTCGTGTGCGTCGTGTGCGTCGTGTGCGTCGTGTGCGTCGTGTGCGTCGTGTGCGTCGTGTGCGTCGTGTGCGTCGTGTGCGTCGTGTGCGTCGTGTGCGTGTGTGCGTGTGTGTCGTGTGTGTCGTGTGTGTCGTGTGTGTCGTGTGTGTCGTGTGCGTCGTGTGCGTCGTGTGCGTCGTGTGCGTCGTGTGCGTCGTGTGTGTGTGCGTCGTGTGCGTCGTGTGCGTCGTGTGCGTGTGTGCGTGTGTGCGTGTGTGTGTGTGTGTGTGTGTGTGTGTGTGTGTGTGTGTGTGTGTGTGTGTGTGTGTGTGCGTGTGTGTGTGTTTTGTGTGTGTGTCTAGAGTATCCGACTCAATCAAAAGGACCCGGGTTCGAATCCTGTGCTGCCCTGCCGTATTGAACCTATGGCAAGTTAGTTCACTCCACTTTGCTCCAGTTCACTCAGCTATGTGAATGAATACAGGGTTATAGACAGAGGTAGATATTTGTGTATGAATAGTCTTCGCGCATTTATTGTAACTTTGCTGAATGCTTCCCATATAAGTCGAGATGGTTTTCGATTGAACAGGTCAATCCATAACTCCAGGGATGGTTTTATGGTTGATACATACATAATATATTAATAAAATAATATATAATGGTGTAAACATTATTTACTTATCACTTTAATCATTGTCAACTAACTTACACCCGTTTATGATATAACAAACCAAGAGCATTGGTTATAACCATTACAGTGTTTTGACCTGACCGTTCTCAGTGGGGTCCTCTGGCATGTAAGATGCTCACCATGCAATTCGCCCACTGTTACATGTCTTCTCTAACAGGTGATAAAGAACACCGAGTAACCGTAACTAAATAACTCTAAAGTAAAGGTAAGTTCTTATTGAGCGCAGGATCCAGTCCTCGGGACCTCACAGGGCGCTTTACACTTGACTCCCTGGCAGACCTGTTCAATCGAACACCATCTCGACTTCTCTGGGAAGCTTTCAGGCACGCCGCAATTAATGCGCGAAGACTATTCGTACACACATACCCACCACTGTCTATAGCCAGGTACTCATGCAGCTGAGTGAACCGAAACAATCTAAAGTAAATGAACTTGCCCAAGGTTCGACACCGCCGCACAAGATTCGAACACCCGTCTCTCAGTCGAGAGTCCTGAGCTCTTACCGCTGCGCTCATGCGCTCCACTGTTATAACTCTAAATAGCTAGTGTCGCGGCACCTATGTATAGGTAGAGATGCAATGATCCTTCCCCAAAGTTGGCGTATTAATTCTATGATGTAAAGATTTGTTTTCGCTGGGTTCTTACTCCCATCTGTATGTCTTCACAATTCCCTGATATTCTTCACGTGTTAGTCCAGTCAATATATGGTTCAACCTCAAACAAATTGCAATAGTTGCAAAAGTTTTGAGGCATTTTTAGATTCTACTGTATGTTTATGTTACCAGAAAAAAGTCCACCAAAATCAACTTGGTGGAACATTGTCATTTTTTGCCAAGTGGTCGTATGTCTCACTGACATTTAGGTGGGTACACGTAATTAATGTTGTATAACTTCGTTTCTGTGAGAATACTATAAAGATTATGTATAGCTTTGGAAAGGCAATGTATTTAGCTGTGTAATGGTACCTAACAAGTGTCATTGCAGTGGGTATTAAGGTCAGAATCGTATTCTAAACACATTTGCAAATTATCGCAATTTACATCTACCCCGATTTTTGGCCTAGTCCAGTCAATCTATGGTTTAGCGTCAAACACATTGTAATAGTAATCATTATGGCGTTTTTAGTTAGCATTATATGTCTGCATTATTAAATAAAAAGTCCACAGAAATTCATGTGGTGGAACATTTTCATTTCTGACGATAATGACAAGTGGTCGAAAGTTGCTGTCGGTCACTTTTGTCATAGTAAAATCTAGGGAAAGGACGTTTTTAAGCTGAGTATTCTATATTATGTACACTATTGGAAGTGGTATTGATAGATTAATACAACGATATACATCAAGTTTAATTCCATTTAGTAATAACATGAAAATAACACAGTGAAACCCGAATGTTAGCCGCCACAGGTAGAAACTTTGCGATCAACAAAATTTTGCTTACATATTATAGTCATAAACCTGTTTATTTCAACACAGTTTATGTCCTTAGCTACTATTAAATAGTAGCACCGTTTTCATGAATATGTTAGTATGCTTTGTATTTGGTTGATATGTTAACTCGGGTACTATTATTGCTTAACATGACACTTTCCAACACTGCTGTCGTTGAGAGCTTCCACGGAGATGTTAGTTGCCATTTGACACACCAGGCACACACAGACGTACACTAAAATCCGTTCTTTCCGCAACTACATCCCAACGGATTGTAGTTTGTCTTTGCCAACAGTTCACTCGGTCGTCTGCTGAAATGTATACGTATGGCAGAACCACTCGCTGCGTTTGTCAACAAAGATACACGTATACAAGGCTGTCGCCGTCACTCGTCATTACCCTTTTGTATGGTGCAAAGGCGTGGCTCCTCTACAGAAAGCAAGTACAACTGCTTGAACGGTTCCACCAGCGATGTCGGCGCTCCATCACGGGACTGCATTGGCAGGACTATATCTCCAACAAAGAAGTCCTGGAAAAGGCAAACCTCCGGAGCATCGAAACCATGATGATGCTCCGACAGTTCCACTGGGCAGGCCACGTCTCGCGCATGGATGACATCAGAATGCCATAAGTTGTATTTTGTGATGAGCTTCATCAGGGCAACTGATATTGAACCCCCCCCCACAGGCGCTAGAAGGATCAGCTGAAACGCCAATTCTCCTTGGCAAGACCACACATGTTGGCAACAGAGCGACTACCATGGGAGCTGCCCATGCAGGACGTTGAGCATTCCAGAAGAGAAGCAGACGGGGAGAAGCATAGGCGGAGGAAAGAATCTGCGTCTCAGGTACTTTCAGGCCAAGAAAACCTTTGCCCAACCAGCTCCAGAGCCTGCAAATCCAGGACGGGCCTCTGTAACCACCAGAATGCGTGCCGCCGTCCCTCCAGGGACAGAGATCTTCCCACTGATCGAAACAATCTGCCTCACACAAAGTCCGTGGCTTTTTCTTGGATCCTTTCCACTGTTGGTACTGGGAATTTATCCTGAGGCTGTGATAGTGGACAGCAGTTGAAGTACGGGGTACATTTATCCCTGTGCGTCCCGCTTGATGCTACATTTTTAATGAAGTGCTTGTACAGCAAACCATCCAGTTTTTTGGTTTTCTGCAGTAACCGATTCTTCAACTGTTGCTGTGGTATCATATTTAGCCCACAGCTGGGCCCAGATATTCTGTGAGAGCTCTGATGTACCAGATCGTTATTTACTTGTTCTACTATGCTTTGTTTAGGTTCTGGCATTAAGAATCCACCAAAGAGCTCCTGTTGAAAGTGGTGACACAACAGCACTAGCAAATCGGTGTCTTCACCAATGAAGATAGTGTCGATTTTGTCTGATTAGTTCAGTATTGTCTAACTATAATTTCTTTAGTGTCCTCTGCATGAAAACGACAGCACCCATCTTTCTCAAGCTCATTGCTTAGTAAGTTGATGAATGTATGTGCTTGTTTTCTCTGTTGACTAAAAAACTCCTCCTTTTGGAGGAAGGAAGACCTTGCTGATCAGCCGCCTTTCACAGCATCATCTGATGATGTGCCCTCCGCACATAACCTGTGGGAGGAAACGCCATGGTGGCTTCCCATTCTTTCTCTGATCAGCAGGGTCTTCCTCATTTGGACATCACGCAGTTTGTGTGAGTGAAGGACGGTATTCCGTCCTCCAGCTTTGACATTGGACCCTCGGATCCTCCAGGTCTGACTGATGTCATAAGCTGTGTTTGGAAAGCAGAGTGCAAGACATGCAGCAATGACGGTTGCAGTTGCCACGGCATTGTATCATGTATGTCATGTACCATCTATTGCGCGTGTACAGCTGGCGATGTGTGTTGTAAACCCTCTCACGATTGGGGACGATGCGTATGTAATATATTTAAAATCATCGCACCTGAAAATCTATCTTTTGGCATCAACATTACGGCTCTAGGTGATGTAGGTCTTTAGTTATAGCCATAATTGGTTTTGATGGGCGCCATCTTTAAAAATGGCGGATATTTGAATGTTAGCAAAGGTCATGTGTAACATATTTGAAATTGCTAATCATATTTGCTGTTCATATTTGGTAAATATTGTGACATTTGTTTTGACGACCGCCATCTTTTAAAATGGCGGATCCGAAAGTCGGAGAAGGCCAAACATAAAATATTTGAAAACTCTGACTTCTAAAACCCATGTTTTGACACAAAGATTAAGGTTGTAGGTGACGCAGTTGTTGCAGATATGCGGAAATGTGATTTGGCGGCCATTTTGTAAAGTAACTGCGATTTTGTAAAATGGCTGCCATTTCTTTAAAAACAAAAACAAAAATTGCCAACTCAGATTTTCTGCTGACTGAAACACTGTAGATGACATTCTTGCACACAAAAAATGCTTTTGACAAGCAAATTGCACGGGAAGACGTGGTATACCGTACTATATTGGGAATTTGAATAGACACTTGTATGCATGCAACCACTGTGAACTACATGGATTGATAACTATTTATCCTGTGTTGTGCAACAATAGTACAACGAGATTCACAATGTGTTTTCTGTTGTTGATTGTGCTATTATTATAATAGGGGCAGAGCCAATAGATGCGAACCAAAGTCATTGGAGATATGCATAAACATTACATTGGCGATAAGCATGTAATAAGATCCAACATGGCCGATATCTGAAAGTTTTATGAAATGACAAACATGCAGCCGTTATATACATCTCGTGATGTGTTTATTTTAAACGTTGACCATGAAATCGGGGTTCACTGTGCTTAAAAACGATTGTTCACATAAATATTCAACGAAGTTACATTTATTATATATCTCTGGGTAGACTAATCCATTATCTTGCCAATGGTATGCAAAATGTGTATGAAATATGCAAAGAAAACAAATATATATCACAGCCTAAATAACGCCTACCCCTACATTTCACTAAGCCAAAACGTCACTGGCAGCGACTTTTGACCACTTGTAATTGTCGTCAAAAATGACAATGTTCCACCACGTGGATTTCGGTGGACTTTTTCTGGTAATGTAGACATATAGTACTAACTAAAAACACTGTCATAATTACTATTGCAATTTGTTTGAGTTTGACCCTCTTTTGGACATAGTTTGACTGGACTTTGTCCGCCCTGGCCGATCTAGTCTCCTTCGTTTCTTCTTCTTGTTATACCCCACCGTATGTCTTCGTTTGCCAAATACCTACCCATTCTAGGATCACAGTTCTTTTTAAGCGAACTGGTATTACCTTATCAATGACAGAAACGTAATTCATTTATAAATAATGGTGTTAGATTTGGCCGTGCTGTTGAAAATCCCTCATAGATGTTTCGATATTGTTTTACGAACCTAACGTGAAACCTTACCCAATATTCCGCAATGCCGACTTGCAATCAATCGGTGCGATCAATTTGCCGCGTGTCTTCATAAGAACCACGGCCTGTATCTGCAGGTTCATAGACGTCAGCGCCGGCACGATATAATTGGCGTGCCGCTTTATTACCCATTATTGTGAAATACGACCAGTACAAGATCTCCGAGAACTATTGAAGACTGCGTGACGAAATTTCGCGTAGAGATTGTCGTCGCACATGTGTGACGATCTGCGTGCAGTGTGCAATATATTCGCACAGTTACACCCGTATGTGCAATTGTTGCAGGTGGGGTTGGACGACACGTGCACCGTTGATGACATCACCAGCCCTGACCACGTGTACGACGGCGTAACTGCGCTCCACCTGGCGGCGATTGGAGGGAAGTTATCGATGGTAGAGACGCTACTACGAGAGGGCGCCAGCGTGAACAGCACGACGTCACTGGGTACCACTGCTCTGAATGCTGCGTGTTTCGAGGGGAACTGCGCCACGATTGAGACGCTGGTCGACGGGGGCGCTCGCGTCGACGCTGTTGACGTGCACGGAACCACGTGCTTAATGGCGGCAGCCGGTAGCGAGAACGTGAACTTACTGGCGTATCTCGTACGCCACGGCGCTGATGCGAACGCCGTCGATAAAGACGGCAGGAACGTCTTGTTCTACGCCATCCGGGACGCCAGCATCGACACGTTCTCCTACGTGAGTAACCCACGCACCGCGGCGTGCGTTGACGTGCGAGGGGCAAACGTCTTAATGTGGGCAGCGGAAGTGGGCCGTGTTGACGTCACGACCCACATTCTCGGTTACCGCGACGCGCTGAACGTCAAAATAGACGACTGCGACAACGAAGGAAGGAACGCTTTGTTTTATGTGTGCAACAACACCAGTGACGCCATCTGGAACATCCTAGTAGACGCCGGCGTCCCGATCTGTGGCGACCACGACGGAGTCACCCCGCTGATGCACTTCGCCAGTCGGGGCAGCCTTCTTACGCACCATCTCGTAGACCAATCGACACCGTCGCACGTTGACGTCAACGAGAAAGATAAATGCGGCAGGAATTGTCTATATTATTGCAACGACGCAGCGATGCTCGACTCGCTGTTGACCCTCGGAGCCTGTGCTGACCCTAGCAGCGACGGCAGGACTTTACTGATGCACGCTGCAATGAATGGCAATATGGAAATCGCGAAGCATCTGCTCGAGAACGCGTCTAAATTCACAACCAACCTAAGTGGCGCAGATAATGTCGGTTGGGACGCGAGCATGCACGCGGCAGCGAGTGGGCAGCTGGACTTACTGAAGTTGCTTAATTCTTACGGCGCACAGCGCCACCGAGCGGATGACGGAAAAACAGTGCTGACCCTGGCGGCGGAATCAGGCAACATGCCGATGTTGCGGTACCTTATGGCAGACGTGCAGGCGGCAACCATTGCAGCTGACGAGGGAGACAACTATGGCCGCAACGCACTCTACTACTCCGTCATGGGTATGTAAATTATTTCGTTGACACGCTGACTGTGAAAATTAATTGATTAATGAAACTCGACGCCAGATGAAGGTTATTTAGTATGTAAGGTTATTAGTCATGTATTAGGTGGTCCTCGACAAATCCCCAAGGGGTTTCCAGAGGATCTCCTCACTCGCATTTGTGGCAGTGGAACAGTTCATAATGTGATGTGTATTATATGTGTGACGAATACAATTATGTTCTATTCTATTCTATTCTATTATATTTCAACAACTGGCAACTACTAAATGTGCGATGAATTAGAATAGACTTATTTCAAATTTTAATTATTTATATTTTATTATTATAATTATTTTTATTGTATTGTTTTCATCTGTACAATACTGTGTCATATTACCTAAACCGAACGAGATATCCTAAAATAAAACCTCTAATTACGTTAATCTCGGAATATTCATGGACAATTTTGGAGTCCTGTAAAAATAATGTGAAGTCTTATTAGACAGGCGGACGGGCGGGCTGACAAAGGCAGGCAGATATTATTATTTATTTTGGAAGCCTCACTTACTAATCTACCATTAATGATATCTGGTTTATTGCGAACATTAATAATCTCCAGTTTATTCTAAACATTGCATACCATTAGGTCTTACACGTCCTGTGTGAGGCATGTCACTGGTAATTGCGTTGCTCGTCTGTTAAGACATTTCCTAATTGGTCTAGAGATGGATTATGCTTCTCTTAGTCTACGAACATCACAGATTACTGTAATTCCCGCACACGTTCACAATTACCGCAACCTGGACTGTTTCGGTTACCTTAATGTTAGGCACACATTGCCAGACTTGTTTTGTATGACGACACTCATCCTACAAAACACACAAGTTTTTGTGTCATGATACTGCGACTGCGCAACGTGTGTTTAATGAATGCCACAGTCTTTTGTTTGTTTCACAAAAAACCCGTTCAATGAATGGCCAGTAGCCACGACACAGCGTGTCCAGTTTTTTATTTGACCACTGCACACAGCGCGACCGCGATTTTTACGATCCGAGATGATTTGCATTAACACGCTTCACTCGCTAAGTAGCGCCACCGTAGTAGTATATTTCCACACGATATGTGGTGACGTTTACGGGATCAGGATACATTTATACTTCCTGTTTCGTTTTCGTTTCGAACAAATGCAGTGTATTTTTGAGAAATTATTTTTGTTTACAAAATTCACCTTCTCTGACATAAGTGCATTTGAGTAGTCAGATTTCCAGGTGTGATTGTAGAAGGTATTGACTGTAAAATGGTGGATTTCTAGATGATTTGAATAAGCGGAAGGATATTTGGCAGCAATTTGCCTGTTTGACCCTTTGGCGGAGTAATGCTTGCGGCATTCGTAAATATTGGCGGGTGTCACACATACAGGCATTTTACGAAAGCTAGAAATATTAGATTTTGATTAAACTCGACCAGCATGTCAATGAGATGATGATAACAGCAAGTGAATTTTGTAGGTCACGTTTTCTTATAATCAGACAAAACGTTAACATGGTCGCCAATGGGAAAACTAACTGTATCATAAGCCCTCACAGCACCCACCACACGTAACGCGTTACATATTATATATATATATATATATATATTCGCTTAGAGAATCGGTCACTTACGCTGGAGACAGCTATTGCGTGACGGCGTTATGTACAATATTGGGTGATTTCTGTCGTATATAATATAATATTATATTATATATATATATACAACGCCGTCACGCAATAGCTGTCTCCAGCGTAAGTGACCGATTCTCTAAGCATCCTTTGGTCAGTTGCTCATTGATTGATGACTATAATGACTGCCGAATTAGCCGCGTTGTCGCATGCACGATGATTTGTGTGCAAGGGCAACGAAGCGGACGTTTACTGCAACATACTCGTCTAGAGAATGCCACTTAATCAGCTAAATGCATTACATCGCATTTCACGATAACCCGCGCGCTCGTTCATCGTGCGTGGCTCGGGGTATGCTCGGCGCTATATTGACCATTGTCTTATTGTTGTTATCGGTTCCGATGTTGTTTGAACCTGACTTCGTTTCCTCTAGCGCATGACATTGTAGAATTAAAATGTATTTTGGGTTGCAGTCCTAACATCAATTAATGGGACTATGTAATTTTGAAGAAAAAAACATCTCTCTCTCTCTTTCTGCTTGTGGATAAAAACCATCCACTGCATTTCTTCCAGCCAGTCCAACTACCTTCCGACAACATTAGCCCCGTTATTGCCAAAATGCATGCATTTTCCTTCGAGCGCGAGACAAGGACGAATTAAGCAGGGATCGAAGGATATACATTGATTGTTCGGCGGGATTAGCATGGTTTATCTTGTCTGGTGGAGTCGGTTCACCTGTCAGAATTTTTCTGTTTTCGTCCGGTGTGTTGCGGCTGTGTGAGACAGGTTCCTGCTCGCGGGGATCGTCGCTAAGCTGTATCGTAATCGATGATCGTACAGCGTCATACCGATGCCTAGGATGCGCGCTAATGGAACCGGAGGATAAGCTGGATGCGGGGCTGGATGCCGCGCGTGAGTCATGCGGGTGTTATGGTTGACATTGCAGCCACAATAATGTTTCATTCACATTATTATATTTGATACGCTAGTGCAAAGTGTTCTCCTACAGCTTTTGTTTCTCCCTATTTCATTGTCGGTGTGCCTGTTTGTCTGTGTGTCTCTGTACGCATGACTGTATGTATGTATGCATGTATGTATGAATATCTATATGTATGTATCTATATATATATATATATATATATATATGTATGTATGTATGTATCACGATGTATTTATTCACGCGTGCACGCACACACACTCACACACGCACGCACGCACACACTCACACACATTCACACACACACACACACACACACACACACACACACACACACACACACACACACACACACACACACACACACACACACACACACACACACACACACACACACACACACACACACACACACACACACACACACACACACACACACACACACACACACACACACACACACACACACACACACACACACTCACACACACACACACTCACGCACACACACACACACACACACACACACACACACACACACACACACACACACACACACACACACACACACACACACACACACACACACACCACACACAAACACACCCACACACCCACACACACACACACACACCACACACACACACACACACACACACACACACACACACACACACACTCACACACACACACATACACACACACACACACACACACACACACGCACACACACACACACACACCACACACCACACACACGCACGCACGCACACGCACGCACGCACACACACACACACACACACACACACACACACACAGCTAATACTTGACCTTTGAGACTGTTACTAATTGACAATTCTCTTTGATCATCACTGGTCAGTGGGGAATGTGTCACGCAGGTGCCACGACGAAGCTGTCACCTTTCAACATGTTCGTTAAAGCGTTAACCAAGGTAATGGCTCACCGAGAGAAAGTTTAATGTGATTACGCGGGGCGCTTTCATGTGCAGTTACTTATATTCGTCCACCCTATTACAATTGCTTATATATTGTGATATTGCTGCGTTTTATTGTTTTTGATGTATTTTCAGTTATTAATAATCATGACAACATGTTGAGTGGAACCGTAACAACAGAGTAGTTATAAAAATTGCTTTAAAACGACCGTGTTTATTTCGTTGCCAGGAATTGTCATCTCAAGCCATGGATGTTAGTTATTAGCAGGAAGTTCACTGAATCGGTTCTACATCGTCGCACATGCTGTCGTGATTGTGAACCACACAAATAGACATCACTTCAAAGGGCAATGCCAGTAACCTGCGGTTAGCCACGCCTGCGTCCGCCAATGGGGTGTAATGCAGTAGTACATTTTAAAGCTATAAACACGCTACACATCTGGATATAAAAAGGACCAAATTCGACATGGTCTGCCGGTTAGCCGAAGGCATCCTCATCCACTTGCCATTCGATATATTATTTCGGGTGTGAATCTTGTTGAATGTTCACTGTCCTGTGGTTGAAGGTGGTCACGTTGACGCGGTCAAGTATCTGGTGCGGCGTGGTACGGCCTGGTCTCAGCACGCTACAGACGGCCGAACAATTCTAATGGAGGCCATCGATAGGAACCACACTGACGTACTCGACAGCCTCCTCAGACACCCGCCTGACGGCGCCCTCGACCAAACGGACTCTAAAGGTACCCGCGGGACGTTTCAATAAAATTTGTATGAGCTCTTAATCCTAGTTGCTATTTGAAATCATTTCGCTCTTTAGCAGTGATCTTGTATACTGAAAATCGTCAACACTAGGAGGCGCCACCGGGACACTTTCGCCGGTGTGTCGCTGAAACAGTGTCGTCTGTGTGAAACGGTCCCGTGTGCCTTTCACAAGTTCTTTGCAGCTGACTGGAGAACGATGCAACAACAGGCGGTTCAGTAATGTGACTGTTGGTGGTTTTATTAAGAAAATGAACGATTATCTTTTAGAGGGATAACTAGTGATATTTTTTTCTTCCTTCTGTTTGCCAGTCGCAGGAGAATGACACTGTTTAAGCGTCATTTCATCATGTTCAACGCAAACATTATCGTCAACGTATGACATCATATAAAATAGTGACTATTACATTTTGTACATACTTCTCAAATACTATTTGTAAATACTTCTCAAATCATATGGTGCCAATTTTAGTCGTTAGTTGTCTAATACGCTGTCTATTATTGCCAGGTGCGGATGTTCTGTGTTATGTTGCCGCTACCGGCAGACTGGCACTGCTAAAGCACTTGCTCGCTGCTAAATGCCGGCCACGAAATGACGCCAAGAGTCGCAATGTCCTGATGTATGCGCTGCAAAACGGCCAAGAGAAAACAGTGCAGTGTCTTCTCGATAAGAGTGCTTCTATCGGTCTCGATGTCAACCAGAAAGACGCCAGTGGTCGGAATGTTCTCTTCTTCAGGTTTGGCTGCATTCAGGCACAATACCACACCTGCAAGTTATAGTCAACTATTGTAGATGTATTCATTATTTACAAATGATTGTGTGTCTGCTACTAATAATAATGCAACCGTTAGTACTGCTGCTAATGTTGCCATGTTGCCGCTACTATTACACAACGGATTATGCTGATACTGCAGATTCTTCTGCTGTGTTTGGTGACATTGTTTTTGTTGCTGCTGCTACTGCTGAGACATTTTCCTCATATAGTTTCTGAAATGAATGTAAAGAGGTTTGGCTTCAGATTAGCGACCTGTCCAGGTGAAAAAAATATATGCTACGAAAACAGTTCAGAGAACACAAACGGAACCTCGGCAGATGAGACGACGGTCGTCTTCTACCGGAGACACGATGACAGATACAAATGAAAACCATTCAACAGAAGTTGGTGGCCCGAATACCATAGTTCTCTTGTCAAAGAATAAGACCCGTATCGGATATTGGAATGTCCGAACATTAGGTGAGAGTTCAAAGCTCGCACAGTTGATTAAAGAAATGGAAAATTACAAGGTCAACATACTAGGTATCAGCTAAGTTCGCTGGACTGACTCAGGAAAATTCAAATTAGGGAACAAGGCCGTTGTTGTGATGTCGACAAAATGACAAAGTCGCAAGCAGTGCGCTTACAGAGTGAACCACAGTGAATGAACGATTACTTACGGCAAGATCTGTAACATCAAATGCTAAGGTCACCATCACCCAGTGCTATGCACCTCCCAACAACCATGATGATTATGAAAAAGACAGCTTCAGTGATTAACTGCAATACCTGGTAGACAAAATTCCACATCATTACATAACCATTGTTATGGGAGACATGAACGCCCAGATTGGTGGAGATAGGTCTGGTTTTGAACATGTCCTAGCATCACATGCATTTGGGAAACGTAAAGAAAATGGCAACCGCTTTGTATACTTCTGTGCAATGAACAACTTGGAGATAGGATCCACTCTCTTTGAGCAACAAGATATTCACAAAATAACATGAATCTCAAACGACCACAATACCTTCATACAGATCGACCATTTTATTACTGAACCGGGCTGGAGGACACCATGTCTGCAGGATGTCCGAGTGCACCATGGAGCAGACATCTGTAGTAACTACCACTTGGTTAATGCGAAGATCAAGATCAAGTTGAGGAGACAAAAGGAGAAGTAAAACACAACTAAAAGATGTGACATGAACAAGTTCCAGAACCCTGTGACCAAATGCGAATTCCACACAGGCCGGAGGAATCGTTTTGCTGCCCTTGCAGATCCTACATCAGGTTCAAAGGAATGGTGGGGGAAGATGAAAGATGCGATGATGGCAGCGGGCAAAGACGTTCTTGGATACCAGAAATCTCTGAAGGAGTCTTGGATCAGCGATCATACACGGGGACTGACTGCAGAGAGGAAACTCCTGCAACAGAAACAACAAAATGAGGCCAACAGCACAGCTACCGGGCCTATATTAAGAAGGACAGAGAAGTGAAGCGCAGCGCTCAAGGGACAAACGCGAATGGTTTGACAGACAGACAAAGGAGGCACAGGATGCAGCTGCCCGAAATTACACGAGACAGGTATACCGCATTGCCAAGAAAATCACTGGCAGCACAAAGGCAAGGTCTGAACGAATCAAAGCCAAGGATGGATCTCTACTATCGAAAGGAGAGGAACAATTGGACAGATGAGCAGAACACTTTAACGAGGTTCTCAGTTCTAACACACACCACACCAGCCCACATTGACAACCCTCAGACCGTTCTCCCAACAGACACAGAGGAGTTCACGGAGGATGAAGTAAGACATGCCACTGCTACACTCAAGACAACCAAGTCACCTGGCATGGACGGAATCACAGCTGAAATTATCAAAGCAGGTCGTGAAACAATTGTACACTGGATGTGCGGACTATGCAACCTGGTCTAGGACTATGGCGCCGTTCCTGTGGCATCATCAACTATATGTAGAAGACGAATGAGCTGTGAAGAGTACTACTCTTGTCACGAGGCTCCCACCTACCAGGTCTGACCAACAAGCACTGTGAAGAGTATTACTCTTGTCACGAGGCTCCCACCTACCAGGTCTGCCCAACAAGCACTGTGGTGGACATCAGCTGGCCAGAGAAGGAGGGGACGACCAAGAATGAACTGGCGTTAGAAAATTTATCACCACCTACAGCTGGTCAACAAACGATGGAGCGACGTCAGAACTTTAGCAAACAACATATCTGAGTGGAGTGCTTTGACTGCCTCATGCGTCTACAGACGCGGGAACCACTAAGTCCACGTTCGTGCATGCGTGCGTGCACCCACGTCCGCACGCACGCACGCACGCACACACGAACGTACGCACGCACGCACGCACACACACACACACACACACACACACACACACACACACACACACACACACACATACACACACACACACACGCTGATGTTGTTCCGTGTCGCTGCAGTGTTGACGGCGGGGACAACGTGCCTATGCTGGAACGACTGCTACGTCAGGGCGTGCAGCAGAGGGCAGACAACACGGGGAGAACACTCTTGATGCACGCGGCCGGTGCTGGCCACGTCTCCGTCGTCCGCTTCTTGCTGGCGCTCAACGGTGACGACATCAACACAAAGGACGTAGACGGCGAGAATGCGCTGTTCTACGGCGCGCGCGCCTGCGAGCGAGCCGTGGTGGAGCTGCTAGTGGCTGCAGGGGTCGAGGCCGTGTGCAACGGCCGAGGGGTCTGCGTGTTGGCTCTGTGTCTGGCTCACGGCGACGATGACCTGGCCGACATTATTGTCGCCGGAACTGCAGACTTGGCGGCTGCCGCTAGCGGAACAGATATTCTAGGCCGAAGTACCCTACAGGTGAGGTGACGAGTTCGGTTTCTATGCAGCCCTAAGTGATCGTGTCCACGGTCACGTCAGAAACCAAACAATAGAGAGTATCTGCCAGCGCCCTAAACTCCCTATCCCTGTTCCGATCGCGCCACGCGCTCGGTTCGATTGTCTAACAATGGAACTGAGCGCGTGGCATGATCGGAGTTGGGAGTCGACGTCGGGGCGCTTGCAGACACTCTCTAATCACGTCCTTGGTTCGGTATGATGTACCAGAAGAAGTATGTAACTGTACAGACCTGACGTTTTTTGAAGAATATGTAACTCGTGAACAGTTGTTTACAACGCCCTGCGTGTTTTCGTGATCATTCCAAGCTACCTAAGCCGCACCCCGATTAGTTTGATTACGTAGCTTGGACCAATCGTAGAAAACACACGGTTAATGTTGTGAACAATCGTCAAACGTGCGGTAAGAACCCATAATGGCCACGGAGCACGTGGAGACACACTAGTCTCTGGGAAACTCAATGTCCGCGCGTTGCGCTCAAAGACTACATATGGTGGTACGTGTGTCTACACAAAACCACATTGCGGCCTAGATCAGAAGATCCACCATCGACGTCACATTTTTGCGTAAACTCCTATGTTTGCTTAAAAAATCCCGCGTAATTTACTAAGACAACCATCTTGGCGTAAAGTACGTTCTTAGTCGCTTATGAGTCCGGCCCCAGATGAGGATGTCCCCCAATGCTGGTGATTATGATTACATCGTTCCAAGACATGCATGGTTCAATGAGGCGTGATTTGGTCGTCAGCGTGTATCGCGGGGAAGTAAAATTGCTACAGTGGCGTCATCTATTAAATATATAATAATGCAAATTGACGCTAATAACCATTTTGGATCATCAAAATCACCAACCGACACCAGCACGTACTGGTGTTGGAGGGGAGGACGTTGAAGCAATACTAAACTAACGTTAGTTGGACTTGGCGAACTCATGCGGCTGGCTCTAAATACACATATATTGGCATATGCTGGTGATTCAGTGCCATATTTGTGTTGTACACGTTATTCAGATTACGGTGACGAGAAGAAAGACGTCTCTTCTGACAAAGTTAGGCACGTTCTACGACAAGGCGAGAGACCGCGACAGCGAGGGGCGGACGTTGCTCATCCATGCGTGCATCGCTGAGACAGCACCCATAGACATCGACACAGTGAGATACATCGTAGAGAATCTCTGTAATGTGGTTTTCTTTTATTATAATAAGTGTGTGCGTGCGTGCGTGCGTGCGTGCGTGCGTGCGCATGTGTGTCTGTGTATGTATATATATATATGTATGTATGTATGTATGTGCGTGCGTGCGTGCGTGCGTGCGTGCGTGCGTGCGTGCATACATGCATGCATGTATCTATGTATGTATGTATGTATGTATGTGTGTTTGTGTTTGTGTTTGTACGTGCATCTATAATATAGATGTGTGGTGTGATCATGTGCGTTCGTGCATGAGTACACTTTATAAAGTCAAGTCAGAGAAAAGCAAGATATATATAAATTTGAGTAAAGAATTTACGAGGTCTCCAATAAATAAATAGCACGGGTCTAGGACGTGCCTAAGTTTCAACATTTCTTGACGTTCCTCACATAACCCTTGGTTATCCAATTCGTGAATCCCGGTATGTCACAACCCAAAATACCTTTTATGTTTCTACCTAACTACCATAAAGGTTTTTTTTTACAGCCCTATTTAAGGTAATTCGGTTGTCCTGACTACTTAAAGTGGCAGTCAAACAATACCATTCCTTAGATGTAGGAACGGGCAAACCCCAGGAAACAAATTACATAAAACCCGTCTGCGCCGACTACTTAGGTGCCATCATTCATAATAAAATATTTTAACACCCAAAAGAACAGAGTATGAAAATATGTTCTGTGATAGTAAAAATGTCACAGGTACAAAATTAAGTTGAACGCATAATATTTTAATGCATTTCAACGGACTCATGTCTAGCGTAAACACGACGTCGTGACATTTATATGACATCTCAACTTTCGAGTTCACCACATTGTATTCACCATAACAATGAGAACATAAGAACGCAGCGTAAAGTATTCTTGCGCAGACATTCAATAATGCCTTTATGTAAACAATGTTAGCAAAAACACCATCACAGCGTCATTGGCGTAACGATGTGAATAACTGTTATTTGTTTCTGCACGGTATTTCGTATATTTCTAAAATAGTAAATGTGGGTACCTACAAGTATTACTGAACTTCCTTGCCACAGCGAGTAAGTTTAAATCAATTGGACACAGGTGTGGACGTGAACGCGTCCGACAACAACCAACGGAACGCGTTGTTCCACGCAGTAGAGTGGCGCCACGCAGCGGCTGCCAACTTCCTGTTGGAGCGCGGAAGTGACGTCACATGCGACGACCTCGGCAGGTGCGTCACGAACCAATACCTTGGCATAAAGTAGTGTGTGCTCTTGTATAGCGCAGGTATCCACCTTTGATAATTGCATTGACTCTATTACCAGGAGTTTAATCGATTAGCAATGTTAAGGGGATGCGATGGTCAGAGCACTTTTTTTCTTATTATAGAACTTAGAGAGTTGAAATTTTCAGAGATTGTGAGTCTCCCGCGGCATGGTGGCCATCTTGGACTAAATTTTCGTTCCACTTTTCTCAGTAACCACTAGACATAGACAGCCCAAATTTAGTGTGTAGTTACTCCATAGTATCCCAATAAAAACTGTCAAGAGTTTTAATCGATATTTCAAAAACTTTTTTGGTGAATTTTTGAAATGTTAGATTATGTTTTTGGAAAAAAGGAGGGAAAAGTTTACATTCAAAATCCATAATGCAAAAACCAGGCAATGTTTTCAGAAAAGTTTCTTAACAGTTTTCAAGAGCACACTATCAAGATACACTGTGGCAAGTTCACGCAGTTCTGTCAAGTAACAGCTCAGTTAAGTGACACGGAAGACAAGAGGTGAAGGGAAAAACATGTTTCTGCGTAAATAACATTCAAAGTTTGATACATTGGTACACTCAGTTCAACATCTAAAATGTAACCTAGATGAACGAAACTTTGCAGATATGTTCTCCAATGTACACTCTAGCAAACACATAGTTGAATAATATTTATACACGGAAATGTCAACAACTCGAAACTCATTTTTTCTATAAAAAATCCTAAAAAGTCGTTCATGGTCTGACCATCGCATCCCCTTAAATACATTTATAATGTATTGTAGATTTATGTTGAAACTCAATACTGTCAAAAATGAGGTTCCCGTTTACAATAAAAAGATAGTTTTCAAACTTGTCGACCCGATCATTTAATTAGTACAGTCATGAGGAGGGCGTCAATATAGGAACGAGTTTAAAAAGACTGTTATGGCGATAACTGCAGCTGACATTGTATCGGTTTATTGCTACGTGGGTGTATCAGTATCGAACTATTTTTAATTACACATGATCAGTTTGTATCACAAATGACGGTGCCAGTCAATATATTATATTGATGTTCATAGATGGCCACTAATGGTGGCATGTGGCAGACGTGACGTCATCATAGCGGAGATGTTACTACAGAAGTCCGACAAGCCGTCCATGCTGGTTAAGTTCGTTGACCACCAAGGCAGGACCGCAGTCCACTTCAGTGCAATGGCCGATAGTTGCCGGACAGTGTGGCTGTTGAAATCCTATAGGTGTGTAACGCTGTTTTCAAAGAAGGTGACGCATTTTCAGTTTACTTTGTGGGATATATACGTACTTTAATAACTTTGACAACGTATCAGTGTGGGTCGTCCACAATTGTTAACATTCATCTATTCGTACAGATGATACATAGGCGAATCCATGGGCTTGGGGTTTGGGATTTGGCTGCACTATGCTTGCGCTATAGTGGCGTGCCCCCTCGACCTTTTGGATGTTCTCCCGTTGCGTTGCCCCCCTCCCAAACGTTATGAAATTATAAACGTCGCGACGAATTCTTGAACAGCACCTTCCCACTCGTCTTCCGATGTCAGTACCCGACAGTGCGACACCAGAGTAGTGCTGAAGCTCCCGCTTACAGCCCACCCAATGTGAATTTGGTTCGGCCCCCAGTGGTTTTTTGCGAGCCTCAAAATATTTTGCCCCCCCCCGCAGACTACGCTCTTTGGATTATATACAAGTCACAACACAGATAACGAGAACCCACATCACTGAACGTGGCATAATAACACGATGGTATTGTCATTACAAACGCTAACACATGCACAGTAGCGTAATATTCTAGATTGTTGCTGCAAATGGTTTGATTTGAGTAACTCTTTCACATGCACAAGTCCATGAACTGGCTTTTGTTTCCATTTAAGAAATCACGTTGCAGTAAGACACATATAAACCTACGTCACACACACTGACAACACCGATATTGATAAATTAATTGTTGATATATGCCCTTCTTGTTGCAAACCAAACATGATTATGCGCTCTCCGACACTTAAACTACACTTTTACAACTGTAATGTTTCTCTCAATCAACCCGCAGCGCAAACGTCAACGTTCGAGACAAACGCGGTCAGACGCCAGCCATGTATGCGTGCGCCGCAGGTCACGCAGCCGTGTTGGCGACGCTCATTGACTGCGGGGCTGTCACCTCTTTCCTGGACGCCGACGGCGCGAACGCTTTACTCCACTGCTTCGCCAAATCTCCGAACCTGAAATGCGTGAAGCTGGCCATCGGTTCTCCTGGCGACGTGGAACAGTCCAACACCCGTCGGGTGACGCCACTAATGCTAGCATGCAGAAGAATCGCAAGAAAACAGACGGATATCGTCCGATATCTGCTGGACAACGGAGCTGACCCCATCATTCAGGTGTGAAAGAAATGCGTTGATAAATGTAAATGCGTTTGAATATGCATTTTAATTGTGAGCATTTAAATGCACATTGGAATGCCATTGTGATTATGTTTAGCCCAATATCATTTGTATTTGAATTCATGCAGTGTAGTGCAGCGGATAAGAGCCAGAAATTTGACGAATTGTGTGCACTTTTTGACAAAAGCATGACAATTGACACATATGTAGTTTATGATATGTAGAATCATATAAAGCTAGGTACCCATCCCTATCGACATGGTACCTAGCCGCCATCTTGATTTTAAAAATGGCCGCCACGGAAATCCAATAGACAAGTATATGAGCTTCTAAACAATATAGAAACATGATCTTGGTGTCCAAACCAACATGTCCAGGGTCAAGGAATCCATTTTTGTCATGTGCAGTATCCAAGGATGACGGCTATATTGAAATTCAAGATGGCCGCCATGGAAATTCATTATCCAGATATCTCAGTTTTAAGCAACATACAAACGTGTTCTTTGTGTCGAAACCAACATATTCAGGGTCAAGGAATCCATTTCTGCCATATGCTATATCATCAGATGACAGCTACATTGAAAATCAAGATGGCTGCCATGCATAGACGTTTTACGAGCATAATTTTACTGCCTCTTGATATTGAGGACTCCATATGACGAATCCATAGGTGGTTCATATGTTTCAAGGTCAAGAAATCCAGTCGTGCCACTTGGATCATTCTCATATGACGACCATATTAAAAAACAAAATGGCTGCCATGGAAATCATCTGCCCGAATACCTCAGCTTCTACACAATACAGAAACAAGATATTGGTGTCTACACCAACATATTCAGGGTTAATTAATCCGTTTCGTCCACATGTTATATCCCCAGATGACAGACATATTGAAATTCAAGATGGCCGACATCCATATAATCATATATGTTGGTTTAATTAATCAGCTTATGTGCAACACAAAACATAATCTTTGTGTTTAATCCAGTAATACATGTGTAAATAAATATAAATAGACTTACAACCATCAAACGATAGTCACTCAGAATATCAAGACGGCTGCCATGCATATATATGTTCTGGGAACATGATCTCGACGTGTGTTGGATTTAGGAATCCATATCTGGTTTATGGTCTTATATGTCTTCACGATTACAACCTTTCAGACTGTTATACAATTTTACTCAGTTATATTATCAACCATAATATACCTCACAACATACATATACTTGAAAAAATAATATCTAAATTGGACTACACTTAGATTTGCAACCACAGTGCACTAGGTCATGGCATTGCATCGGTGCCTCTGGGAGTTTAAGTCCAGCATGGTTTCCATACTGAGGGTTCCAACCATAGTGTCCAAGACCAGGCAGATGGAGAGATTTGGCACAAGAGCTTGTGACATGACATAACCAATTTGACAAACAGCTCATATGTCGGTGCAACGCATGTTTTGTTGGCGGGGTATTCCAAGTTGTATCAGATCCCTGGGCAAACAGCTGTTTCCTTGTTTCATCCTGCTGAATGCAAAAGTCTTAATGTAAATTCGGCGATTAATCTCTGTATTTCTTTTAGTGTACATGAGTCGTCTTCTTATTGTGATGCCAGGGCGAGGAAGACATCTGTAACAGCGGGGAATAGAGTTCATGCTAACCATGCTAACTTCTTCCCTCGACCAAGGAAACTGGAGAGTATGTCACACATCAACTCAGGACATACCATAGCATTAATGTTTCAACAGCAAGGAATGCCTTACGGCCAGAATAACCACATCTGTAAACACTACCGGATATCCACTTTGGTAAATCCTTGGTGGACACATTGTGCTACATAGAGTAATATGTTGCCGATGTCCGCCTCCTCTTGTGTTCATGGCTGAAGATACTTAACAGTGTATTCCCCTTTGCATTACATAGTTTTGTCCATGACTAAGTTTGTACTCGGAGTATGCAGATATAAGCGAATTTCAGCGATTGTTAGATTACACAAATGTTGAAATGTTGACACTAAAGATGATATTTATTTAGCAAAGTTGTTTTGTATGCTGTAGTACATTTATGTTTTGTTGAGGTTTTAATTGGCAGTTTAAACACTACCTTCCAACTCCATCTAGATACCTGTGATATATATGGCCCTGTCACCATCCTCATCTCCCAAGATTGTGGACTTCTATTAAACTTACAGCACAACCGTCACTCTTTATGGGTGATTGACTTGATCTTGACATCGGCCTAGTGTTATTGCTGAGAACACATGTTGTGGTTTCTGCACAAAAAAGTCCATTCGTAAGTTGCCAGTAAACCTCAAAACGTGTTGTCAAGACGATGTTGAGTATGTTTTCCATATCGCTGACGTGAACTTGAAATGTGACCATTTGTGTTGTCCATTCTTAACCAATGACATATTTGTCTTCACCAGTATATGCACTGCTATTTATCGTATTGTTCAGAAGCTGATATAACTTATCATATTGTTTAGAAGCTGATATAACTGGATAGTGGATTTCCGTGGCGGCCATTTAAAAAATCAAGATGGCGGCTACGTACCATGTCGATAGCGATGAGTACCTGGCTTGAAATGATTCTATATATCATAATCTACACGTGTGCCAATTGTCATGCTTTTGTCAAAAAGTGCACAATTATGTCCCTTAGCCGCTGTACTAGTGGACATCTGCGTTTCAATGAATGTCACCACAAAACATTTGAATTTTTTCTCTATCGAGTGCATATCTATTCAGATGCAACTGTATGCGTAATATTTTCTTTAAATTGTACATCTGATGTAGTTTTATATTTTTGATAAATAAGTCTCATATTATATATTATACATGAAATGGACATAATTGTTTGATTCGTATTTATTGGTATTTCAAATATACATTTACATACATTTTAAATAAAATAAAACATTTGAAATGAACTCAACTCAACTAACTACAACTTTTGGAATTGAATGCGACCCTAAACCATTTGCATTTCACTTGAATTTGAATAAATCGAAACATTTGCCTTTGTTTTCGAATATGTCATAACGCATTTATCAACATAATCCAGGTTTGAAACCAAAGATTTTGAACGCTCAACAATTTGGCGGTTGATTTTCGGAAAAGTGTATTTCCCACGTACACCTTCGGTTTAGCTAATATAGCCTTCTTTCCCTAAATCTTTTTTGATGTTGGACTCTCCTCTTTTTCTTTGTCCTTTAAAGTCTTACCTGAAAACTATGTTAACGAAGTTTTCGTTCGGTATACGATCGACATAACCAAACCACCCAGGGCAAATTAAGCAAATTGGAATGCATGAAATGTATACATTATACTAATGATCTATTCCTTTGTCAAACGCAGGACGATGAGGGTCGTGACTCATTTGACTACTGCCTTCCCCGGTGCGATCACGTAATCGCACTACTCGAAATGAAGTCACGTATGTATTCCTTCACCCTGCATCACGCACGCACGCGCGCACGCACGCACACACACACTCACGAGAGAGAGAGAGAGAGAGAGAGAGAGAGAGAGAGACAGAGTGGGGGGGAGAGAGAGACAGAGAGACAGAGAGACAGACAGAGATACAGACAAACAGACAGAGAGACAGAGAGACAGACAGAGAGACAGACAGACAGACAGACAGACAGACAGACAGACATACAGGCAGACAGACAGATAGGCAGGCAGACAGACATAGATACATATAGACAGAGAGAGAGAGGGAGGGAGGGAGAGAGGGAGAGAGAGAGAGAAGAGAGAGAGAGAGAGAGAGAGAGAGAGAGAGAGAGAGAGAGAGAGAGAGAGAAGGAGGAGATAGTTTAAAATGTATTGGGTGCGATTATATATATATATATATATATATATATATATATATATATATATATACATATTCAAACAGGAATTCGCCGTAGGTTTTGGAAAGGTACTGTTTTAAGAACACCTGTTGATACAGCTTGTAACTATTATGTTTTCAATTAGCCCCACACTAAACAACATCATTTCAGTTAAAATACAAATGTCCATTGACTAAAGTCTGCGAGTTCACAATCTATTTCGTCATCGTTATTGTGTCTTCTTATTCAGAGATCAGCAACATCGAGAAGCAAGCACTGCTGAAGTATCACAACCGAATAGCGGCAGTTGTAGATGTTAGTGCTACAGTAAAGGCGATGTTGGCTGAACGAGTTTTCTCAACTACGGTCGCTCAGGAAATGACGCAGACAGCGCCATCCGAACGAGTTAGACGGATGCTAGACATTATTCAAAAACGCGGAAATCGGGCATTTAGAACACTATGCGAAGCTTTGAAGCGCAACCATCCCGAACTGGCCTATGTGCTGCTGAAGGAAACGTACCGAAAAGACGAGGAGATATTCTGGTGATGCATGTGTGCGTGCATGTAGGCAATCATACGCTAGACACGGAATGTTAACATAATACAGTAGTCACCTCAGTAATACAGCCACCTCGCAATTAAGATCACATTGGGACAGTCCCAAATTATTTTTTTAACATTATAGCTTAGGTAATTAGTCACACTAATGTGGTCACTTCGCTCCTAAGGTCACATTTGTCCAGTCTCGAAGGTGATGAAAGAACGAATGATGGGTGATATTCGCAGTGCATGACTTGTGTCCAACGGTGCGTCAAATATCGGCTTGTTGTGTTGGACAACTGTTTTATATACATTGCCTTAGTTCAGGTGGTCAACAATTCGAGGGAGGCTAGCACTGTCATGTCAGACCCACCCGTCTAAACGTTATTTGTTTGAACTTCGCAACGGTTACCCTTGGTCACAAGACGATCCTTCCCAGACCTACCAATTTTATATGAGCATACAATTCAGCAAATGATTGTGTTATGACAAGATATATGTATATGTCCTATTTTCTTTCAGATGTTTAAGTCGCGTTTGTGTATTTGTTATATGATCATTAATTTGACCAACACTGCCTATGTTTTCCAGTTCAGCACCATTTGCCCTCTCTCTGGATATGTCAATATTTTCTGGTAATCGCTGGATTTATTGTTCATTGCCTTCGAGGAATTGTTCAGCCACACGTCTGCTAAAGGTTTAGACTCGCATCGATTCTTCTACTCCACTAAGCCTCATAAGCACCACCATTAGTCCATATATCACGTATTGGCTGGAGTCGGTTTGTTGTTGCCACTGTTGAGAAACAGGGCTTCCCCTTTTCTAACAGATGTGTCGCGGTATCCTGCGATGTAAAAGCTTACTCTTTAAGATCTCAAGCGCCAGACATGGTTATAGAAAATAAATGTGAAGTGATCGCGGTGCCGGGCCAAGAAAATGCCTGGCCAAACGCAGAAGAACAATTGGTGAACTATCTATGAATCAATGGCGTTCTTGTCAATACAAACTGGATCTTGTATTTCTTATATTAATAGTAACCGGGAATCGTTACTTAATTTAACTTTTTATAAAACTAGAACATCTACGACACTGAAATATGGTCGGTATATATTACGTAGTGTTTCAGCTACACCTGGAGAAGAAATGATTCGTTTATTTTAAAAGTTCTACTAAAATGACTCAATTCAAAGCACGCGTAGATAAGCCGCCACAACCAGCTTACGTCTGGATCTCATTCTTGCCATGTCTTGTTGAATAACAACTGATCTTTCAATATGTTCTTTGTGGAATCATCTGATGTGACGCACTCATTATGTTTGGCATAAACGGACCGAAAACTTGTTGGAAACGTTTATGTTTTGGAAAAGTTCCCGAGTATCTGTGGTGTTGACACATGTTTCTGTGACAGTTGATGACAACACGTCTCTCGTCACGAAACTCAAACACATGTATCAGACTGTAATGGATGTTCCTAAATTCTCTTTCATAATTTTCTAACTGTAAATATAAATATAACACATTGACGCACCGCATGCAAAATAACACATTGACGCACCGCATGTAAAATAACAATATCGACATACTAAATATACAATATAAAGAATAAAGAAATGTAAAATGCAAATTATCAGTTATATTACAAATTGGTTGTGCTTGTATAAACATGGTTTCAATATACTGTATATATATGTATATATAAATATATATATATATATACATATATATATATATATGTATATATATATATATATATACATATATATGTATATATATATATATGTATATATATGTACACTGTATATATTGTATTAGATATGCATAACACATTTGTTTCATATATTTTATTATAACATGTACAAGGTAGCTGCAAGAATACGAAGACCTTGGCCTCACGGAGGTCAATTGGTTTATTTATCGTCACTGATATTCTGAGAACCTGTTGTCTATATTGTACTATGGCATACAAAAAGTTCATTGTTAGATTATGCAAATCAATCGAAGTGCGAGTTTATTGACAGAGCAGCCGACATATTTGCGCTGCCGCCTGGATAAATGTAAGTGTCAAAATGGCGCCCTCCTTGCAATCTAAATGATGTCTTCAACAAATACATAAGAATAAGTGTTTTCGGAGAATGGGTGTACTTGGTTCAAGTATCCACTGTTAAGGATTTGGAACATGAACGAAGACGCACTACCACATTTAAGAATTATGCATCCCGTTATTATAAAAAAAAACATTTTCAACATGCAAACAGTAATCATAAGTGTTGGTGGAAGGGGGGGGGGGGGGGGGGTGAACAGAAGTGTAATACTTATATATGGTTCACCCCAACCAGTATAGTTACATGTTGTACAAGGTTATTGTAGTAATCTGCGGGCATAATATTCTTAAGTGTAGTTGCTAATTATGAGTTTTTATTAACTAGTTTAGATGCATAGGACCATAAAAGAAGCTTTTGTTTCTTACTCAAAACGGCATAAAATATTTCCAAGTCAACAGAGTAACAACGGTAGACAAAAAAGCGTTAGGTTAGGATAAACAGAGCCTTTGAAAATCTACAAAACACTTTCACCACCGGATTACCCAATAGGCAATTTATTCACGTGCCTAGGTCCCACGAAGGTCAGGAAAATAGCCGAGCATATATTTTGTGGACTGAATATTTCCGAAACCTAGCTGCAAGTCATGTCTTCTGATGTCATGCATGATCCGACAGCGAAGTCGTGCTGAAGCTCCGGCTGAGCCCACCCAATATTAATTTCGTTCTGGCGCCAGTGGAGGTTTTTAGCAAGCACCAAATGGGGTGCAATTAGGGATTGTGGCTCTCCGTCTCTGGATCCGCCCCAGGGTCTACCTTGGGCCCACGAAAGTGCTGGGTGTCTAAGGCTCACGAATGTCTTAAGCCGCCACTGCCACATTCTGATTATATTTGTTCTCATCGTGGGAAGCTGCGCCAAACAACGCATGGCCTGATAAGCAGTTTACGAACACACAACAAATAAGACGTAAATTCCATCGAGAGATCATCTTTGCTACGAGGGATAGCTGATGAGTGAGTGGGAAACTTACCAGATAACGCGTGGCCCAATTGACGAAGTCATACTGACATAAGGCAGACAGTTCTTGAAATCATTCAAGGCGTTTTACATTACACCCTGACATATTTGCTCATTCGTACAGATAAGTTGTACTTAATGGGGAAGAACTCTGCTACGCGTGCAATATGTTCCGTTAAATAACATGACGTTTTTGACGTCATCATATTGATAACACTGGACAACAAAGATTTCACTACTGGGGTTAAAGCATCCATAGACTAAATCTTAAGTTATACATAATGATCCAATTACACTAGGCGGCCTAGCGCCAATCCAGTATAATTGGAATAATCTGGTGAGAGACCTGTCGTTGTTAAAGGAGAAAGCTGAAGTGTTGGACTCCAGACTACAGCAATGGAATCTCCTACAGGAAGATACAAAAATGTCCCTCTTCTGTGATCGCCACACAAACGTAGCTGCTTTTTTAAGATCATCATCGTCATCGTCATCATCATCATCATCATCATGATTACTATTAGTGTTTGTCTTCATTCAGTAGAACACCCATGTAATTACGAACACTCTGTAGTTTGCATGAACATTTGTTAGCTCTTTGCCTTGCCTTCAAGTTCGATTCGTTCAAAAAGGGTACTTGTTCTGTACCTGTTTGTCTTAGCCATAATGTCTAGACAGGTGCACGTGTCGATGTTCAGTAGCGTCACAGTGAAACATCGCAATCATACGATATGGTGGAGAAATCGTACATTTGTTGCAAACATTGACTTTGACATACGCGAACATTTTCTCGATCTGCTTCTGGTCTGATAGTCAACAATGATACCATCTCATTAGTTTAAGGTGTAAACAAACGAAATTGAGCTTGACCTATACGCTGTCCCATAAATAGCAAACACAAAGTCGGCTTGCTAAGTGTTTACCCACGACCATTCAACATCATTGTAAACTAATAACTGTTGACATGTTTACACGTCCGAACAGGTACACAATGCCCGGGGATGAGTACAACTAAATATTACTGAGCAAAATTATTTCACAGTCGTTTAGAGCAAACAATGTTTCTGCCCAACTAATGCGTGTGTTATTAATTGATGACACACACATGTATTTGATACACACACACACACTCACACGCAGGCACGCATGCACGCGCAATAACACATGTATCGTGAATCTTGAATCTACCCACAAATACTCAAACACGTACAAAACAGACGCAGACGCGAACTTAAGGACGCACATATATGTACCCACGCACTCGCACACGTGCACGTTCTCGCCAGCACATACACACGCGAGCACATGCACGCAAGCACGCACGCACGTACGCAGACACATACACGCACAAACACACACACACACACACGCGGACACACACACACACATACACACAAACAGACACAAACACACACACACAAACACACACACACACACACACACACACACACACACACACACACACACACACACACACACACACACACACACACACACACACACACACACACACACACACACGCCCACACACTTGTACAATTGCTGAAGAAAAACTTATCTGTTGTTTTAACATGATCCCAATAACATAAGTAGGTTTATGAAATTGCATGTTATATGTATATATATATATATATATATATATATATACAGTGTTTATATTACGTACGTGCATTTTTATATTAAATCATGCATGCACACCTATATGTACAGGGACAAGCATGCAATTTTATTGACATACTTACACACATACAATTATATTTATATGCATACATAAGTATGTAATGCAAACATGTATGCATGCATACACACATACAAATATATACACATCATACATACATACTGATATACATGCAGGCAGGCAGGCAGGCAGGCAGGCAGGCAGGCAGGCAGGCAGGCAGGCAGGCAGGCAGGCAGGCAGGCAGGCAGGCAGGCAGGCAGGCAGGCAGGCAGGCAGGCAGGCAGGCAGGCAGGCAGGCAGGCAGGCAGGCAGGCAGGCAGGCAGGCAGGCAGGCAGGCAGGCAGGCAGGCAGGCAGGCAGGCAGGCAGGAAGGCAGGCAGGCAGGCAGGGAGGCACGCACGCACGCACACATACACACCCATACTTACATACATACATACATACATGTATACATACATACATACATACATACATACATACATACATACATATATGCATACATGCATACATGCATACATACATACATGCATACATGCATACATACATACATACATACATACATACATACATACATACATACATACATACATGCATACATATATACATCCACACATACATTCAATGCGTCTATAATATGTTAAGTCATCATGTTTATATATACCTCACCGTTAGAGTTTTTGTGGTCTTGTGACGTATTATGTACAGTTGTTCGAGAAAGAAGTACGACACAGTCGATCCGAGGCACACTGTACGTTGTTTATCCCATTTTTAATTGAGGATATCGATGACACTTTATTTACTTGTCCACATCGAGTTCAGATCACGTCCTATTTACTTGTTGACAGAAACATATCGATACCACATCGTAAACATGGTGACACTGCATACGGAATGTGAACCATTTGTGTTTACATGTAACAGTTGCCGCGTGTGATCGTGATACAGGACGAAAGTGAAATGCAACATTCTGACGATTCAAAGTTATACTGTTCATTGCATTTGTTCTTGAAATATGGGCAGAGGCTAGGTTTAATACCAGTTCTTATTGTATCCTCTCCTCTTCCCGTGTTTGCTATGCGAAATTCTTTTCGTTACTAAAATATAACATACTATCTATACACCAAAATGCATTAAATGAAACTGCAAAAATATGTTCTAGTCGTCTGTGAAAACTAAATGAATTGGAAAGAAAGAACAATCTGTGATGGCATGCGATACATTACGTCAATGAGTTGTACGACAAGGGTATACGTCAATGAGTTGTACGACAAGGGTATACGTCAATGAGTTGTACGACAAGGGTATACGTCAATGAGTTGTACGACAAGGGTATACGTCAATGAGTTGTACGACAAGGGTATACGTCAATGAGTTGTACGACAAGGGTATACGTCAATGAGTTGTACGACAAGGGTATACGTCAATGAGTTGTACGACAAGGGTACAACACATTGATCGTTTCTACTTTGTCAACGTTGTTAATTTTGAACAACACATAAACAATCTTACCCAGAGAACCGAGTAACATAATTCGAGGTGACATCAACGTTTGTCGGCTACTTGACATTGTTTTGCAGTCTGCAAGTCCAGCCTTGACCTTGACTCACGACCTTTGCTACAAAGGCCTTGACTAGTGCTTACCGTGGCTCCGTGCCTTGGCACGTATCTTCGTTGACATACGATCGAGTGTTTTTTCCACTATTAGCATCCAATGTGGACCTATCTATATAAATATATGTTTCATCATATACCCATGTAACCAAGTCAGGAACTTAATGTTTCGTTGCTCAACTTTCCACTGGGTCGTGTCTTTGTGGAAACACGGCGTAAAGGTAAGAATGTGCAATACGTTTATTGTTCAACGCTGCACTTTCTGGGCGCGGTGCCCTAATAATTAGAACAACCGACTCTAGATCGAGAGAATCCGGGTTTGGATTCCCTTGTTACCGTTCCGAAGCTTGAACAATTTCTTTCACTTCACGTAGTTCTGTCAGCTGTATACCAAGTCACACACACGGGTGGGTATACAGGAACGAATAGTCGTCGCGCAGTGATTGCAATCTAACTGAATGCTTCTCAGAGAAGTCGAGGTGGTGTTCGGATGACCAGGTCTGCCGTGGGGTGAAGTGTAAAGCCCTGTCCAAAACCTGGTTACCGCGTTACATCAGAAGTTACCGTTTTAAGACATATTTTCAAATTAATTTTCTTACGTAATTTCTTCTGGATAACATGATGCCTTCCTTAATGATCTGCCTTCCCGGACGTTCTTATCTTTCGAATCGATACAATTATGTATGTCAGCCCTGTCTCAAAATTACTGCCGGTACTTGAGTGACGATTCAAGCTTCAACAAATCACACCATGTTTAGTTAGCTAGCTTACCATTCAAAACTAATTTATAAAGCGCATATAGTGCACATAATTACACAATTTCCCGTGCATCGTCTATGCCGGTTAGATGTTGCATTAGTTTGTGAAACGTTTCTTTTACTGATTTTGTTGATGCGTCTGCTTATTCAACTTTGCCGGAAATCTTCCGTGCCCACTTATTGGTCAAACAGCCTTATTTTCAAAACTACTGGCCCGCAATATATCTCCCGAAATGCTGGATATGTGCCTGAAAACGATCGAGCCGAGGGTAGAGGCGTGGTTAATAGACAGTGTGAACGGTGCGCGTAGTTCCAATATACGATAGTATTGCTGTGCTTGAAGGAACCACTGATACCACGTATTTTAAGTGCTCTCTTTTCCCGATAAGTAATACCCCATATGTATAAAAAAAATGTATAACTAAAACACACAATAACAAATAAACTTTTTTGGATGCGCTGGACGGCATCGAACGAGCCAGTAACGGTGGCGCACGAAATGATGCAGCCGCGTATACGGCCGTCTTCTAGACGATTCACAATGTATCGTGTCCCTAGTGGTTCTCCAAAAGGCGATACGTTTTCTTGGGTCCGTAACCAAGAACCTCCGAGCCAAACGGTGCAGTCTGGGTGATGCATAGAAGGATATTTCGTTGGCTAGTAAATGTATCCGGGACTGCATGCAAGGTCATCCCATCATGTTGGGATGAAATATGGCGTCGTGTTGGGCTGGTGGTCAACTCTACATTTATTGAGATTCGTAAACCCAGAACGGCACTGCTTCAGCGCCACCGCGCCAATGCTGGAGACAAGGATCAACCAACAGCTAACTATACTATCGCATCAATATATTTACCCGTTTATTGATCACGTCCTTTACGATTTGGCTGAATGATTTTCGAGTGACCACCTTGTAGTTCAAGACCTCCTGCCGTCCAACCTACAGAAACTAAATGACACAGAACTAACAGAGTATTACAGTAGGTGTCTCAGTTCGGCTGAACAAAACGAGCTAGCCGTGGAAATCGCACAGTAGCAAAAGAGGAAGATGATCATGAAGTTCCACGACAGTCGTCTTCACGTGAACCGATTTCGGCGTGTGGTCAAACATTTGCCATCACCAGTAAGACCGTAAACATCTTCCTTACCACACCAGTCGGAAGCGTTGCTTGTCCTGTTCTGCCCTGCAACGCCTCAAGCGGTGGAGTCGGTGAACGATGAGAGAAAGATGGCTCAATGGCCTCGGAGTGTTATATGAGCATAGAAAATCAATTGGCGAAGCACAGCACGCGACGGCGAGAGGAAGTGACCTTGTAAAACAATTTCAGATGGGTGTAAGTGTTCGACCGATATTCCATATATGATGTATAGTTGTCGATTTTGATAAGTGTATTGTCATTTGATATTAATTATTTCTTTTTATGTATATATATATATGTGTGTGTGTGTGTGTGTGTGTGTGTGTGTGTGTGTGTGTGTGTGTATATATATATATATATATATATTCATTCCCACGCAGCATGCGGCCGACACTGAAACAATAATTGAGCCGTGGGCGAAATTCTCCAGAAAATACGCTAGATTACACCAAGAGGGGATACGTTTTCACAATTTTCTGGGAGAGAACCCCGCGTGAATTTCTATATTTTACTGTAATTTTTACTGCCTCCCTAGTTGTGTTTAGGCTAGCTACGACCCTGAACATATGTAGTGATACAACGATGCGTGTATTTGTAGGGTTCTGGAGTTTGAATAGCTCGAACCATTCAGTTCGGCTGCTTGGATCTATAATTACGCAACCGTCTGCATACCGCTCACAAGAACCTTAATTTAACGTCTTTATGTAACTATATTTAACACTTACATTTGACACAGACTGCAATTGAGTGTGTGCAACTGAGATGGCCTATTTATAAGCATGCGGTAGAAGTAATACGGCTCCCGTCGAGAAAATAAACATAACAATTACTTACAAGTGCCGCTAAGAATACTATTTCATGGAAGTACCGTTTCGAAGTACCGTTTCGAAGCTTGAGCAGTACTGTTCACTTTGCATTGGTCCAGTTTACTCAGCTAAGTGAGAACATGGATATTCTCACTGACGGGAACTTTCGGTGGTGAATTGTTTTGAATTTGGTGCATCAAACTTGCGAGAATAAAAGTATATTTTGATCAAGATAAGTGATATTATTGAGTGTATATTATACATAACGTAATTGTAGATAGTATAAGATCGCGACCATCAGGCGCCGCCACCAAGCAAGCATGCACGTGTAGCTTGTCTATTTTTATAGGGACAACTATTTCCAAGGAACACAAACACGTGAAATAAAATCAAAGCATTTAAATAACCAAGCATAGTCACCCGCGCAGGGTCCTCTGTTCATGTGCGAACGTAATGATATTGTATACGCAGTGAGGATAGCTCAACATGTGGCCACACTGTAGAGAACGAGGAGCGATACAGGTGGTGAAGATGTAGATATCACAGAGGCAGTTCAACAAAAGAAAGGTAAACAGGTCGGTGTTGAGGAGCTGCAACAGAAGGAAGGCAAGAGTTATGTTGATGCAGTAGTTAAGGCGAAAGAGAGGATACAGCGAGTGGCCATGGGGGATTCTATTATGAGGAAGTTGGACAAGACAATAAACAAGGGGGGTATGACTATGTCTGACAGGGGCAAAGATAGAGTGTGTCACAAAAAGAGTAGGCCAGGTCATGGGTAATGGCAACGGGGGGATCTATTCGTGTACACGTGGGCACCAATAATGCTGAGAAGGAAGGTACGACGGCCATCATTTTATAGGAGATTGGTCTGCACACTGAAAGAGGAACGCATTGGACATATCGTGTTATCGGGAATACTGTCGATAATGGGTGGCAGAGGACAATACTACAAGAATTGCACAAGAAAGGCCAACAACACACTGCTACAGAAGTTACGTATGGAGAAAGGAGTCGGCTTCGTAGACATGTGGGCACGCTTTGTAGGGAGAGAAGATCTGTTTATGAGTGATGGGCTACATCTGACAGGGAAAGGAGCAGCAGTTCTAGGGAGCGAGTTCGTTAGGTGCATAGGTGAAGTTACAGGCACAGTTGAGTATTTAAACTAGATGCACCTAAACAGAAATAGTACACAGAAATATACAAAGAAAGATTCACCAAATATCCACCAAAATGAACTTAAATGTGTATGGTTAAATGCAAGAAGCATTGTAAATAAAGGAAACGATTTAGACATCATGATAGCGGATATAGACCCCGATATAATAGGCATCATAGAATCACGGGCACATGAAGACTTGGTAGATGCTGAACTAACTCTATCGGGTTTTGTCATGTTTAGAAAGGACATACAAGAGAGAAGGGGAGGCGGAGTCATTCTGTACATGAAAGAATCTATAGAGGCATATGAAGTACATATGAAAAGGGAAACAGATTGCGAGGAAGCTACGTGGTACAACGTAGTTACCAGAAACGTCACATTAACAACAGGACTAGTTTATTGTAATCCTAGCATAAGACAAGCAGATGATGTAAAACTGCACAATGCTATAAAGGAGATAAGTAAAGGGGAATGTGTTATAATGGGTAATTTTAACCAAGAACATATTCAGTGGAAATCACTAGAGTGCTGGAAGTGATGACCAATAGTTTCTACTTCTAATACAGGACTGTTTCCTTACCCAACATGTTTTGAAACCAACCAGAGGTGGGAATGTGTTCAATTTAGTGTTCTCTTCTCAAAACGAATTAGTTGATACTGTTAAAATACATGAACGTTTGGGATATAGTGATCATAACCAGATAAATTTGAGTATAAAAGTACGATCAGGGAATAATGGTAAAAAGCTATGGAGGAGAAACTTTAACAAATGAAAATATAAACAGATGAGAAAATATTTAGCACACATATATTGGACTAACTTAATGAAGGACAAGACAACAACAGAATGTTGGACCTTTTTGAAAGATGATATTGAGGGCATTATTGACAGATTTGTTCGCCCAAAAGCAAGGGATATGATCTAGGATGAAACACCTATTAAAAGCAGCCATACGACAGATAGCTTACACATACATTATGTGGAGAGTTTACAGAAACACTGGAAGTACAGAAGACTACAACAACTACAAAGAGTTCCTTAACCAGCTACAACCGAAATTAGAAAATCCAAATGAACTTTAGAGCAAACATTGGCGAATGATATACACATTGATAGCAAGAGTTTCTGTGCTTATGTAAGACGTAAACAGAAGGTTCGAGATAAGGTGGGACCACTAGAAACAGCGCAAGAAACATGATATATGATGGGTTTCAAATGGCAGAGGCCCTGAACGAATATTTCAGCTCAGTGTTTACCACAGAAGATATAAGTTCACTGCCATTACCAGCTACTAAATTTGACGGGGATGAATCAAACCAATTAGGGCAGTTGTTTGTTACTCCTGAAATGATATCAAAGAAAATTAAGATGACGAACAAAAAACAAACCACCTGGAGTTGACGGGATACCACCAAAATTGCTTAACGAAATTGTAGACCAAATGAGTGCACCACCTGCTTATTCTTTACCTTGTCACTTAAAGAGGGAATCGTTCCACCAGAATGGAAAGAAGCAAACATTACACCATTATTTAAAAAGGGATCGATGAGCAAGACAGACAATTACAGACCAGTGAGCTTAACATCGGTTTTATGTTAATTATTAGAAACGCTTATTAGAGACCACATGGTGGAATTCCTTGTAAAACACAAATTAATACATGAATCTCAACATGGGTTCTTAAAAGCTAGGTCTTGTCTAACCAATCTCTTACATTTTTTTGAAGAAATTACAAAGTGGTAAATGATGGGTCACCAGTGGATGTTGTTTACTTAGATTTTCAGAAAGCATTTGACAAAATGCCACATCAAAGATTGTTACTTAAACTAAAAGCCCATGGTATAAGGGATGGTGTGATCAGTTGGATACAAACATGGTTGACAGACAGAAGACAGTGAGTAATAGTAGAGGGGGAGATTTCAAACTGGAAACCAGTTTTGAGTGGAGTGCCACAGGGGTCGGTGTTGGGTCCTGTATTATTCTTGATATATATAAATTATTTGGATGATGATGTATCAAGCAATGTATTGAAATTCGCAAACGATACAAAAGTGTTCAGAACAGTTAAAACAGATGCAGATAAACACACTTTACAGGATGATTTAGCCAAATTGGTCAAACGGTTTGAAAAATGGCAAATGTAATTCAATTTTTTTAAGTATAAATGCATCCACATAGGAAATGGAAATGTGAACAAAGAATACATAATGGGGGATACTATATTAGGTAAAACTGTGAAAGAAAAGGACTTAGGAGAATCAG
This sequence comes from Escarpia spicata, assembly GCA_963995525.1. Taxonomy (NCBI): domain Eukaryota; kingdom Metazoa; phylum Annelida; class Polychaeta; order Sabellida; family Siboglinidae; genus Escarpia; species Escarpia spicata. The sequence goes on along the minus strand of OZ023209.1, from coordinate 17,055,879 downwards.
TTAGTGCTGACATGAAAGGTTCGGAGCAATGTGGAATTGCTGCTTCAAAGGATAACCAAATACTAGGGCTAATTAGGAGAAATATCACATATAAGGAGAAACAGCTAATTGTACCACTGTACAAAGCAATAGTTGGGCCACAATTGGAATATTGTATACAAGCATGGAGGCCATATCGTAAGAAGGACATAGACAAGCTAGAAAGAGTGCAACGAAGAGCAACTAAGCCGATGCATGAACTGAAAGATCTTGGTTATGAAAGACGTCTATTAGAATGTGGGTTGACAACTCAAGAGACTAGGAGACTAAGAGGAAACCAAATATAATTTTTTTTAAAGATATTGAATGGTTATGAGGACATTGATAGAAATATGTTCTTCAAACTGAAAAAGGCAGTATAACCATGCATACTGCAGCATTAGTCAAGGAATAGTGTAGGTTGGATATGAGAAAGTACTCATTCTCTCAGAGGACAATAAATGACTGGACCAAATTATATGATGATTGTGTTAATGCTAGCAGTGTGAATATGTTCAAAAATAAAATTGAGATCTGTCTGGCGAACATTTTTGGACTCTCGATAAGCCAAATGCTTCCTTGTCCGCATGCCGTCTGGAGCTTAAAGCTCTGGACGGCAAGCTTGTTAAATCTTATTAAACATTTGTACGAATAACTGTCGCGCAGTAATTGCGGCGTGGCTGAGTGGTTCCCAAAGAAATCGCGATGTTGTTGAAACAAACATGTCTAGCGTAGGTGAAATGTAAAACGTTTTGAGCAGTACTAAGTTTGGATACGGCACTAGATTATAACTTACCTTCGAGAAACCAGAAGAAGAACGTACCTTTATTTCACAATGTCAAGAATGAACACTGCTACAATTATTTACTAGTAATATAATCTTAGATTAGTGAGTGATCATATCTGACCTTTTAACATGTTCGTTGCAACGCTAAATGCAAGACTTTTAAGACATCGGATAAACGTTGCAGTGTACTACATTAAATAATACAAAAACTATTGATAAAACTTTACAGTGTTTTATTTTCAGATTGAACGAATACAGGTATTCCCGTCAATCGCAGCAGAGGGTCATGGAGTAGCAACTTTCTGTCTGCACTATCTAGCTGATTGATTGGAGCAACACTGCATTGCGTATTCTTGCCGGAGTTTCCATTCCGCGTGTTTTCTAGCAACGACACTGTTGATGCGTATTGTAGACAACCTCACCATGAATTCTCCACTATGGCTGTTGGTATGTGATTACGAATGTAATAGCTGACACCCTCCTGTTTAGTTGCTATAACTAGAATCACCAATAATGGATGTAAAATTTATATACGAAGCGGCTATACATAGTTCGAACAAATTGCCATTGTTGCGGACTTTAAATGAGAAAGCTTCACAACGCAAAGCAAAACTATGGGCCCTAAATCGGCGGGGCTGGGGGTGGGGTGTGTATTTGGGGGGGGGGGGGGGGTGAGCGCTCAATATTTTGGTGGGGGCTGGAGATAGGATTTGCCCCCTGGTATATAGGGAAGGGGTGTGCATTTCGGTTGGACATTTTTTGTAGGGTGGGGGCTGGAGTTAGGATTAGCCCCCTGGTATATAGGGAAGGGAATTTATCCCACAGGATGGAAGGGCTGGCGAGCTTCAAGGGCGTGCAATTTGAGATTTTTGGAGAGACTCAAAGTGTTTTTGGCGAGTCTCAAGAGGGGTGCATTTGGAGGTTTCTTGTGAGCTTCAAAAATGTTGAACGTTGCCGCGAAAAATATTCAACAGAACGTTCCGACTCCTATGCTAAATTGCATGTAATGTTACAATAACGAATCTTTAGTCTAGTCCTAAAACTGACACATCTATAATAGTATGCACAGCTTCGCGAGCAATCCAGTACGATCAATTCAATATGTGTCCGTTGGATCTGTTTGCTGTAGATGTTGTTTCTGACGGGTCTGTGCGCAATACAAGTGGACCACACGAAGCTTGCGGACCAACAGATTGCGATGATGTTCCAAATGTGCACTGAGTTCTGTGACAGAACTTTCTTCAACTGTATCCTGGACGTACACTGTCCGAGGATGTTCCCGCTCCCTATCCCTAAGAAATGTATGGACCAGCTGTACGATTGCTTGGACGAGTGCGACCGTCTTTTTCAACCGGCGGTGAAATAACGGACATGTATAGTAATATATATAATATATATAATGTACGAGTGATATTTATTATAGTGTTATTTCATACGACGTTAAAGGGAGGTGGTCTGTTCTGTTGCCTGTAATCAGCCAAGAGGTAGTTATTAACAGGCATTTTGTTGAATGGGTTGTTTTGAACCACATCAAAAGTAATAGCTTTATGATTAAACCAGGCGGTGTCCTTTATGATTGAACCAGGCGATGTCTTTTATGATTGAACCAGGCGGTGTACTTTATGATTGAACCAGGCGGTGTCCTTTATGATTGAACCAGGCGGTGTCCTTTATGATTGAACCAGGCGGGGTCCTTTATGATTGAACCAGGCGGTGTCCTTTATCATTGAACTAGGCGGTATCCTTTATGATTGAACCAGGCGGTGTCCTTTATGATTGAACCAGGCGGTGTACTTTATGATTGAACCAGGCGGTGTCCTTTATGATTGAACTAGGCGGTGTACTTTATGATTGAACCAGGCGGTGTCCTTTATGATTGAACCAGGCGGTGTCCTTTATGATTGAACCAGGCGGTGTTCTTTATGATTGAACCAGGCGGTGTCCTTTAAATTTCCAGTAGAACTGTTTATAATTTGAACGTTTCGTTTACATTTCGGAAAATGAAAACTCAAACTGCGGACACTGTTTCGAGCTTACTAATTTCAATTTGCCTGACATAATAGTTTCATTCAACATATTTATTCTAGCAGTAAGAACATTTATTAATGAGTACAAAAGCGAGAAACAGACAATCTCCCTGTAATAAGTCACCCATTCAGATATGCTGCATTCGTTTTTGCCAAATTACTAAGTACTTTCGTCATACATTATGCATAAATATGTAAAAGTATTTAGACGTTATGTACACATCAATCAGTCTGATGTTTGCCATATTGGTGAAGGAGACAAGGTACTTGAACTGTGAACGCCATTTGGCGGCCGACTTAAGCTATGATTCCTTATGTACGGAAACGGAACGTGCATGCGGTATGCTGCAAAACACTGGCTATAGTGCCAGTGGAAATTAATAGAAGAAGTTCCATACGAAGCTAAGCGGATGCGTTTTTTCACGCGGATGCGGAAAATTTAATCGCTTCTTGTAGCGATTCAATTCCTATTTCCCATTTCGTACATGTGGAATCATAGTCTGAGTTGTGTAACGATATATCGTATTGTTCCGGATTCGGGCTAAAGTCTGCGATGTTAGACAAAGGAATTAATGTTCATTGATCTGTGATCATTGGTGCACCAGTTAAGCTCATAACCCATAATTGTTACTAGTGTTCGTTCCAGAAGCCAACACACACACACACACACACACACGCACGCACGCACGCACGCACGCACGCACACACACATGATGTCTTACATAAAAACATTTACAATCATTCATTGTTTCAGCACAAATTGGTTTCTAAATCGTCTAGCTGTTAATGGCTGACATATTTCACGAGAAGGAACATTGATGTGCACGCTCCTTGAACTTGTTTGCGCGATGTGTGTACAACAGTGGTTCCAGTCACCACAAGAGAAGACGGCAATTCAGCGAAACCTAAACTTCATGAACCCTAACTAGTGCTTGCCCTGTGCTGCAAGCTATTCTGTGAAACAAATGTGTACATAATATATGTTTTAACGATGGCGTAATTATCGCGCTCTACATTGGTTAGCGTAACTCGACACACTTCATGTTAAGGTAGTCATTTATTTACGATATAACATTCTTATAGTTTCACGAACAGCAACGATTCGTTTGGTATTTCTGGTACCCGAGGTACTCAGTGTGTCTGGCTTTTACATTATAATCATGTTCGTAATGCTACAATGTTCCACGTCTGCTTTCTCTACCTAGTTTCTTTACACCCGTCGTGTGCATCTAACCACCATTTTTAAACTGCGTATACTGTGTTTTTGTAAGTGAGCTCTTTCCGTCCGTATTTATTGTGTTGTATATAGTTTATATATTTGTAAAGAAAGTATATTTTATAAACACGTTTTAGCTCACAACTTAGGAGTACCATTAAATTGTTTATTTGTTTATTTAACTGTGTCAATGTGTTAATGCGTGAGGTCTATTTATATAAATATATATATGTATATATATATATACATATATATATATATATATATATATATATATATTTGTGTCAACTGTATCTTGGCCGTATGGTTATCATTGTCTCTTGTATTATGTACATATGTAAATAAAACGTTAACGTGCAGTTGTTTAATTTTATGCATGTCACACATTGGACATACCCTTTCCACCCAAATGCTTTCTTAGATTTAAACTCACACTAAGACACCCACTCATATCGGGAAACTCACCGTCAACGTTTTATTAGCATCTGGACATTTCGTTCAAGGTCTCTCGTGACTTATCCGCAAAATACGATAACTCAGCATCACATTACTATGTGCATAATGATACAATAACTGTTACTAAAGGATTATCTCGTAAGTTCGCAAAGGTCACAAACGTTATGCGTTTTGTGTTGGTTCAAACGTCCACCAATGATTGGCGTGGGAGTTTTACGATCCAAAATTGCTATTAGCGTCAATTTGCATTAACATGTTTCACTCGCTAGATGGCGATACTGTAACATGTTTTGAGAATTTGCGAACTGATGCGACTATTACTTACAACGTTTTGTCCACTTCACCAACTGGGGAGACGTTACCTATAAAGTCTTTAATAACATACCTTTATCGGTTCAAATTAATCCTTACATTTAATAATAGTAATTCGATTAAAACATAATAAATTGGTGGAATATTACCACGGTTTGGACCTAATAATGTCGTCCGGTATTACTTCGACATTAATTATATATTATATTCAAAATGTCCGCACCTAGGGTACAATGTTGATCAATGTTCTAAATTTGATGTGGAACTTCACTTTAGCTGTGTGTTTCGATGAGCTTGGGAATGAAGCAGTGCAATAGTAGAAGGCATTGACTTAATTAATGTGTGTGTGATTATGCATGCACAATATACACGCGAGTTGTTGCTGATGTTAATTTGGCTGCGTTAAAACATGGTTGTTATAAAGTAGGTTTACTATCTATATCTATGTATCACATAGTTATATATCACCGTCAAAGAGCTCAGTGTTATTGTGTTGTGTCTTAATTATCTGTCTGACACATATCACATGGTGAAGATGTATTAAACATTTGTAATATTGTTTCTCGTAATTATCACGATTCCTTGCCATTCATGTCTAAGAACCCGACATTAAAAGACAATTGTTGTTGTTGTTAACCTCTTGTTTCATGTCGGTTTTCTTTTCTTGATCTTCCTCCTCATTGCTCTTGCGCAGTTGTTTCCTTCAACCGTCTCCACTCCTCTATGTCATTCGCACTCCTCTCCCGCTCCCTCCAATTCTCTCCTTACACAATCGTGACAAAGGCTAAATGTCACGGGATTCGACTCATGACCAAATATCCGTCTGTGAATCGCTGCGTACAATAACCAAACGATCGCAGGTTACCGTCTTTTAGATGAAAGGGACACGGAACGAACATAATATCAAATATATGAATTCTTTGTAATTTTATTGTGTGTCTTGCGCAAATGTACTCGATATTTTAAAATGTTTACAGACGCTCATGACTAATGAGTTAGATTTGAGTCAGGAAACATCTAATGATAACAATAACAATAGTTGAGAGCTTTTTGAGATGGGCAGTACATAAATAGAGAATAAATTAGGAAAGCTTGACAAAGGTAATATGGAAAACATGGAGAGAATGTGAACTGATACATATTAAAATAAGGGGGAGAGAGAGAGAGGGGGAGGGACGAGAGAGAGAGAGAGGGGGGGGGGAGAGAGAGGGGGGAGAGAGAGGGGGGGAGAGAGTGGGAGAGAGAGGGGGAGATAGAGAGAGAGGGGGGAGAGGTGTCAACATGGTGTCAACTGGATAATTATCCACCACTAAATTCCACAAGCTAGAAGAAATGCCATCACGGAAAGAATAACATACATAGCAAACATGTAAGTAAAGAACCGTAAATATTATATATCGTTGTGTTTAAAACATCGCCAATTGGTTGATCAGAAGCCAATGGTAAAACAAAGCGAATGAACATCTACCGAAGAGAGAAATCCACCATTGCGCCTGGGAGGAGATGCTATTACGTTACTTTTAGGTAGGTATATCTTTCAGAACGGAATGGAAGACGTCTTCTAAATATGCTGTAGTATGTGTTGGCTACTGCCACCAGTCGCCACCTACCGTATTTGTAATGCAGACTTGAATCAACTGTGGATATCATCCTTTCGAATATTGTAAGAATAATACGCCAGGAGCAGCACCGTCTCGCGTAAATGTTAGTTATTCACACTGGTGGCAGCACCGGGCTGAGGCTGGTTGGCAGTGCATGTTCGTTCACTCTGCTGGAAGTAGGCTATGGTGACATACGCTCTCAATGGAAGCGTGCTTTCGAACAGCCAGAATCGTGCAGGTTGGTAGCTGACTGTAGACATTTCACGTATCCTCTCCGGGTAAGCATACTTGGCGGACCGACGTAAATAGGCACACCATAAAAAGCAAAGCAGCAATGTAAATAACATTATTTCAAAGATCGAACTCGGTCCTACATGTTTTACATTAAATTAATAGTTACAGTGTTGTTTAGAGAATTATGCATGTTTATATTAAATAACTAAGTGTAAACCAACATTACCCAAACTAAAATTAGAACAAGAACATCTGAGAAAAAGACACTAGACGTGACGTGACGTGACGTGACGTGACGTGAAGACAACATCAGTAAATAGTATGTGCTCCGCGACTGTATATATAGGTTATGTTAATAACACCCATGGCTGAGTGTGTACGTATGGCATGGATCCAAAACAATAATATTGATTCTGCGGAAAACGTCCAGCGACATGCAGCTGGCTTCACGAAGACCGAGTGCCGTCCATACTGCAGCGTGAATTCTATATAGACAGTTTGGCATTCAAGTATTTGGTGAGGAGACGGGCACATCATGGTGGCCTGTCGCGTCAGTGGACATGACAACAATAACTTTACTCCCTGCCGCACCAGTAAGCACCGGAGGAAACATATCTCGTTACTTTGACATTCACCCGCGTCAACGAATACAATTCTTCCCAAATGCCATCAAATGCACACACCAGCTAGTAGAACGTTCCTACTCTCCGTGCCAGCATAAAATAAATGATTAATGTGTGCTAATAAAGCCATAGGAGCACATGATCTAGAACTACTTGGAGGAAGGTCTATTGATAAGGTGTATATCTTCCCAGGAGTTCATACGAAATGTGTCTCCACAGGAATGACGTGATCGCGACTCCCTTCTTAATCCCCAACGCGTCATGCTCGCAGTTCAATTATCGAACAATTGAATCGAGTATTATCATTGTGTTATATCTATATAAAATGCGTCATTATAAGACTTACTCGTTGAGACAGGAATAGGATATATGACATCATACTAACGTAAGTAACTGTGATCGCAAGCAGTCACGCCAGGCACACAATGGTTCAAGATTTATCCGTTGGTCATTGACCTTTACACCATTGCAATTGCGTTCTATAATTGGATATTGTAATCGTCACGTTAAGATAAATGGCATTTTGGCATTGTTAGCAATACTGTTCTAGTAGATATTTAAAAAAGGAAATTTCTTCAAGAAAATCCCAAACGGAAATATAGTAACATGACGCAACATATAGTACTGCCATTCTCGGACTAAATACAATGATTGGTAGATCGTTTAAACTTCACTGCGAGCAATATATATAATATATGTGTGTGTATGTGTGTGTGTGTGTGTATGTGTGTGAGAATGTGTGAGTATGTGTGAGTATGTGTTTGTGGAATATACATACGCAGAAGGAGGAGAGCGAGCGAGAGAGTAAACAGAAGAGAGAGGGGAGAGAGAGAAAGAGAGAGGGCGAGAGAGAATGGGACAGAAAGATCGGATTACATGTTTTCGCTTTTAATCTTTACGTAACGCTTACCGAGAGAACCACCACCACATGCAAAGTTTTGTAATGCTGACCCAGATACCGCCATGTATATGGGATCTAAGCCGATAGTACCTTTTCTATTTTTCTTCAGAACCACCCAAATAACGACATCTGCAAATCGCCTCAGACAACCATGACGTCACTCATCGTAAGTAAAATGTTGCATTAATATTGTTTACTTTGTGCATGTTTGTTGTACGGCACAACCAAGCTGTCACAAAATAATTTGTTAATTTTTGCGTTTGTGTGTATGTTGGGATGAGCTAATGAATGCATTAATAGTTCAGTGACTGGGTAAATGAACGAGTAAGTGAATAAGAAAGTGAATAAGTACGAGAGTGGATGACTGAGTAAGTGCATGTCTGAGTTAACGAATGAATGAATGAACGAACGAATGAATGAAAGAAAGAACGAACGAACGAACGAGTAAGTGAATGTATGATTGAGCTGGTGAGCTGGTTACTCGGTCGGTGCGTGGGTGGGTTGAGTGGGTGAAAATATACATAATATGCGTAAATATGGTGTCTGTGAGACAATGTTTGACATTAAAAACAAAAGTGCATGTTCTGTCATGTTCGTATACATAACATGCATAACATTTACTAATAATGAACACAGTTTGATTGTAAATTCCCGAGCACACGCTTCAGTTTTACTAATATGACAAATATCACGAAATCATTTTGTTATACAAACACTATCTTTACAGTTGATGCTACTGTGTCTGGGGGCCGTTCAGATGGCACGACAATCTGCCATTCTCTACGACTTCCACAAACCGATATGCTACAAAGTCTGCTTAACGGAGTTCTTCATGTGTATTAAGCGTGAACACTGCGGTAAGCCTTGGCCTCTGCATATACCGCGTATATGTGAAGAAGAACGTAACGATTGCCACCAGTGGTGTGATAACGACTTCGTGGACATGGGAGTGTGACGAGTTTCTAAAATACGTCTTTAATTGAGTTGCACAGTCATGTCTGTTGCTTCTATGTACTACCAAAATAGTTAAGCAAGCGAAAAATGTACAGCTCAAAACATGTCTAAAAGCACTCATTTTAACGGCCGCTAGCACCCTTATAGGTGGTCCGATCCCGACGATTTTGGTGTATTTTAAAAACTTACACTTTATAGCATACACATGGTTTGCCCGATATTCAATCTCAAAACAATCTATAAACGGACCAAATATCATGCCGTTTTCGGTGTTTTTGACACTGCAGAACGATGTTGGATCATCGACACGGTTAACAAATCGATTGAGGCGCAACTTGCTAATAACTTATGAAATGAATGTTTTTGGACGTGTTCTGAGATGCACACTTGTCGCTTGCTTATCTATTGTTGATATTACTCAATTGGGAAGTGTTGACTTATGTATACAGTAGAACTTTGATAACTGGAAATTGGGAGTCATTGTTCGAGTTACATGTGTTTTCGAGTTAAGTTCAGTGTACGCAAGGCGGTCCATATTTGTCGGGCAGGACTAACGGATTAAGTTTTGGTGGGTATTAAAAGTATCAGAATTCTAGTTAACGAATTTTTTGTATAATAACAATTATTATGTGGCAGGCCCGTAGCAACTTTTCACAATGGGGGTTCACATTTTATAAATTTAGACTCCAGGGGCGCCACAAGTTCATGTGGGGTTATAATTTGTCACAATACAGAGGGCCCCACATGTTCACGTGGGGGCTCATCACGCAGAAAGTTACATTTCTAACAGGAAGAACAATGAAGTGGGCATGAGATTGGTGGACCAGGTGGTTTCGTCTTATATTCTTTCGTATTATATATATATATATATATATACAAACATCACATTAGCATCCCCAGCAGGCCCATCACGAGGTCGTTTTAGGGGTGCATTTTCAGACAAAATGGGACTCATATGAGGTCTGTGGAGATTGGTCCCATTGTGTTGCCTGATTAAGCCTAATTTACACCCAATTATATTCATAAAAGCCAACATGCAGTGATAGTATATTGCTAATATAACTCAATTATTTACATGAAACCCTTCGCCCTGTGTGCAATTGTTTTGAATATATTCAAATTAATATAATAAACGAGGCCCTGAGGAGAGTGTGTGTGTCCAAATTATTTTAAAGGATAAACAGTTAAAGTGTGACATTTACAATCTGGTTTTCACTCAATTAATACATTATATTTACATGATCTAATGTGCAAAAGTTCCAAAATTTTTCATAAATATAATTAAGTTAGTAAATTAAAAAACTTTTATAAAACATGCCCGGTAAATAGAAGCTAGATTATAAAAAATATTGTCCTCTTGTGGAATTTGAATTAAATTCTAGGTGTCAAACAGTCAAGTACCATATCATGTACATCTAACTTAAGGAATCAAAAACTTTATTTTGCAACTGTACAGAACACAACATGGACATAATAATTGATAATTAAGGCCCATCACACATTCTTACCTCCTCATCAGTGATAAGGCTATCCTTTCTGAGATCTACTAACATGCAACTAGCAACCACAGTGTTTCGGCAACCACACGGCCACACAATTACACGATTTCTCATCAGCACGCGTATTTTAAAATAGGTGAAGCTAAACGTTATTGTGCATAGGTTAAATACAATTATTAATCGAAATTCGTGTTCCAGCGTAATAGTTAAAATGATGCCTTGTGTTAAGCCAGATGAGTTTGTTTACCGGGTTTGCAGCTTGTAAGAAATAAATTCGTTACACATCTTAAGTTGATGATGGTTTAGAATAGCCTCTTTGACAGCCGCACCTCTTGTTTAATGATTATGAATGTTTAATGAATTATTTTATATGGCATGATTGATGTGCTCATAGTTGTTAAATCATCGTCACCTTGTTCATTCACCAGTATTTTGTCTGCATCGGTCACCTCTGAGTGACTACAGCCATCCTACACATCCTGTGTTTGCAAGTTTTTTGGTTCTTAGACTGGTCACAGAATACCACCAACGTCACTTGATCTCATTAAATGCATTTCACAAAGCACAGCTTCTTTACAAGAGTTGACATCTTGGTCAATGTAACGATTCGTACTGACGATGACTGGAACCAAATATTAGTTGTACCCAAGTACTGAAGATAATCCGTACGCTTTATGATATGTATTAGAGATAATTGCAAAATATATGGTCAAACAATTTCTACCACGAAAATTCGCACACGTGATTTTTCACACATCAGCCGATTCCCATCCTAGGCAACCTTATATATTTTGCAGCGCTAAATTAGACGAAATAACTATAAAACCGTTACGATTATCAAAAGAACTTGTTGAATAAAACCAACGTTGTCAGAAATGTTGCACGTCAATTGTATTCATGGTGTGACGTCATACATGGCGTAACAAAACTTACCATTATATTCAAGGCACAGAGACGAATCGAAAACACATATTATTAAGATATTTCACAATTATACGTTGGAGTCTATACGGGCATAGATGTTCAAACGTATTAGTTTATGGACCTGTATCAAATTAACCTAATGAAATATGAATATATTATCTGACGAATAATTGCCATAAATGTATTCAGTCAATATCAATGCACAAATTATCAGAAGGTTCCAGGTGGACAGGTTGCGCAGCGGTTACTGATGCTCAACACAATAACGGCTGAGTGTACAACGGAATTCCAAGGTCGGCTTCCGCGTGAAATTTATTATAGTATTGCAATATATGACGTTGAGTCATACCTCTCAAGAAGCGAGAACAGCTTTGTTTGTCTTCTTAAGTGTTTCGTCAAGTTTGGCCATGAAATCGACCAAAGTGCATAGCGCAATACAACACTCATTATCGTTGTTCGCAATGGCAATACCATGTTGTTGGAGGCAGAAGCAGATCCTGTGTAGGCGAACAAAGGCAGTTGACCGTACATCGACACAGAAACACATACATAATCAAATCGCGCATTCTCCGGAATATTCCTGTTTGGAGACTCACTTAAATTAATGTTTAGGCAAACATTAAATAAGTAAATAAGTCAGACTATTTCACCAAACCTACGTAAAACTAGGTTTCACGGTTTAGCTAGCATTATTGTGGTTGTAGATTTATTTGCAATAGGTCTGTATACTTGCCAAATGTCCCGGAAATTGCCGAGAGTCTACTTGATTTTGGGTGTACCTCCCGGTCTCCAGGAATACACGCAAGACTCCCGGATTCTCGCTAAAAACCTCCAATAGTACACCCCACGTCTTCGAGACAGCGCGACACCACGGGAGACGTGCTGAGAACCGCTGAAGTTCCGTCCGTCAAAAATGTCCAACAGCACCCCTCTCTCGTCTTTCGATGTCAAAGTTCGAGTCAGCGCGACGAAACAACGCGACACGTGAAGCGTGATGAACCGCTGATGAATCTCCCAGAATTTAACCTCGATTACCCAGGCGCCGTGAGTCTTTTTCGGCTCTCACAACTGCCAATGTTACCGGTAGGGTGCTTTACCCCATATTCGGGAAGAGACGATGATTGGCTCTCAGGCCAACTATGAAATAACACATTAAATAAGTATACACTTTTATTAGATAATACTATAATATAAAAACTATTTAACATTAAACTTATGTTGAAATATGTCACACATAAAATAAACCGACAGTAAACTTTTTTCGTAGTTTAGTGCCTTTTAATCACATGCATATTCACTAGGTGGCAGCTCTCGTGGTTGTTAACTATTTCGTATTGACGTTCTTTGCTTATGCTCGAGCAGAAACAAAAGACTAAATGTGAATAAGCATGATATAAACACCAAATAAGGACACATTTAGGGTCCTCGGTTCGAATCCCGCAGAGTATTCGAAACTGTTGTTTGTGTTCATTTAGATTAATATTCATGTAATTTGTATAATACTATTTCGGGCATTATTTCGTAATTTCATTTCGTTATCGAAAACATACATAACGTATAAACATTCTGGGTGACAGACGTGCTAACTGGCAGTGAGCCTGCAGTTCTGTGCCGGACTATCTTCCTGGCGAAGTCACGCAACCAGACGAGAGTCGGTTAAGTCATTACGTCTCTTACGTCTATTACATTCAAGTGGCGCCACCTGGCACGTAAGATTTATTGATTTATATGCAGCATCACACCTCGTACAGGAGTGCTAAAACCACGCAAGTAACTTTAACGTTTCTAATTTTACGGTGAACATAACAATTTGTAATAACATGAATAATACAACATAATTCGAGCGTTTGTATAATAAATGTCTTGATGAAAATCAAAATACGTTAAGTATTTTAAAAAAAGCAGCAAAGGACATATTGCTTGTGGTAGCCTTGTGAACTGTCACGTGTTGCTCCTCTATGTGGTTGCACCATACCAAGCTCTTATGTATTTGGCATTTTTACAAGTTTTTAATTTCGATACGGCACTGCACTTGTTACAGTTGTTTTATGAAGGTATCAGATCGACGATGGACTATGCTGTTTTTGGAAGTGTTCAGTGACTTTTTTGTATTTTAGTAATTTATACCTGTACAGTGAACTGCACAGTGAAATGCATCTGTCCCACAACATTGTTGCTGATCGACCAGGCGTGACGACAACAACAGAACCACTGCACGGCCATTCTTCACAGCATGTTCGCGTACAATTGAACTGACCTACTACGGATTGGACGCGCGATTGTGACCAGATTTCACCTTACGCTACTAGACGTTTGTTGTGCACCACTTGGACCACGTAGACTCTTGAACAATCGGCGGACTCGCAGGGGCTGTAGGGCAGGGAGATCGAAGCAAAGACCAATTATTGTGCTAATCAACCATCGCCCCCCCTCCATCGTTTACCGCGAGACGTAACATCTGCATGCAGAATCTGATTCGACTTACGTGTGAAAGTCCAACTACGGCTACTATTGGGCTGTTGAACGTAAGGTCTCTTCGCAACAAGGCAGACTTTGTCACAGACTACATTTGTGAAAACGACATCGACATTCTGTGCCTAACAGGTTGTGCAATAATGATGAGACTTTCACTTCTGCAATGGTCCCTCACGGTTACAATTTTGAACATCTCCTGCGGAGGTGAGGTAGTTGGGGTCTTTTTTAAGACCTCCTTCCACCTTTCTCTGTCCAGACCATGGCCCGCGGAATCTTTCGAATGTCTTGAAGTGGTGTTACGCGGGTCGAGAGTTGCGGCAACGGCACGCATCTTTGTAATTTACCGACCACCATCGTCTGGTCGCAAGTCGAAGTCCTTTCGCCAATTCCTCGTAGAATTCGGCGAATTTCTTGAATACGTTTCACTTCGAAACACCGGAATCGTTATACCCGGTGATTTCAATGTTGAACGACGTAAACCTAAAACAACATATGTGACATCGGCAACACACTGCCGGCGTAACATTCTCGACCTCATTATCCCCCCGGTGAATGGCTGTATTGTGACAGACGTGTCGGTGGAGTCCTTGCTCACAGACCACCACGTCATCATGTGTAAGTTGGTTTCATCTAAGCCACGACCAGTGCGTAAGGAAGTGATTTATCGTAAATACGCTGCAATCAACATACAGCAGTTTTCGTGCGACTTACGCGCTTCGCCACTGTTTAACAACCCCGCCGACAACATTGAGAGTCTGTTTGAACAGTATAATGATGAACTTCGAACGGTAATTGACAGACATGCACCAGTCATCCAGCGATTGATACATGTACGTCCAAGACAACCATGGTGGACTGACAACTTGCAGCTGATGAGACGGCAAGTGCGTCGAGCAGAGCGCAAGTGGCGTCACACGCGGCTAGCTGTCCATCGTGAAATGTACACTGACTTGCGTGATGCATTTAAGCAGAGCATCGCCACAACCAAATCTGCTCATTACTGTGCTGAAATCGAAGTTACATCTCACGATGCCAAAGCAATGTATCGCGTCACGAACAGTTTGATGGGACGTACTCGTACGCCTGTGCTCCCCGAATGTGACGACCACCCGGATGCGCTAGCTGAGCGATTGGTTTGTTATTTCACAGATAAGATTACTGATATCAGTACACGGCTGGTGACTTCACGCTCGCAATGTCAACTGCCCGCATTCCTGCACGATATCGAATGCCGTATTGAAGAAGCATTGTACGATTTTCAACTTGCTACAGTCACCGACATCTGCGGTCTGGTTGAGAAGACATCCAGCAAATCTTCTTCCAGCATTGATGTCATTTCTGGAAGCATGCTTAAATCTAACATTGACATTCTTGGACCTGTGTGACCAACATTGTCGGCATCACTACCTTAAAGAGGAATGGTCTTGATCCAGAACTGTTATCGAATTATCGTCCAGTATCAAATCTGTCTTTCGTATCGAAGCTCGTCGAGAGATGCATTGCAATCCAAATACGACAGCACATGGATGCGAACGGCATCTTCGATATTTTCCAATGTGCGTACCGTCCAATGCACAACTGTGAAACAGCCCAAGTACGCATACAGGACGATATATTGCTTTCTCTGGATAACAAGAAGAGCGTGATACTGGTGCTACTAGACCTCAGTGCCGCTTTTGATACTGTCAACCACCATCTGCTGTTCAATCAACTGCACAGAATTGGCGTACGTAGCAACGCACTGTGCTGGTTGAAGTCGTATCTGTCACAGCGAACACAGGCAGTTAAAGTTGGCAACATCATTTCAAGAAGTATCGATCTAACATGTGGTGTGCCTCAGGGTAGCGTGCTCAGACCTCTTCTGTTCACGATCTACTGCCTTGGACTCAACCATGTTTTTTAACATCATCAACTATTCTATCATATGTATGCTGATGATATGCAATTATATGTGGACTTTTCCCGAGACCTGCCACTTATAATGGCCACCGATAGAATATCTCGTTGTACCACCGATGTGAAAGCGTGGATGTCTTTCCATAATCTCCTGCTTAACGAGAACAAAACCGAGGTGATCGTCATATCTGCAGTGAACAATCGGAAACTTGTTCACCCGCCTGTTGACTAAGTCATTGAAGTATATGGCTGTGCTGTTTCGCCGAAGCAGGTTATCCGCGACATCGGCGTTCTACTCGACAACACTATGTCGATGATGAATCAAGTGTGTCGTGTTTGCCAGGTGGCATATTGTCACCTCGGAAGCATCGCGTTAATTCGGAAATGTCTTACCACTAATGCCTGCAGAACCATTGTGAACGCCTTAGTCATGTCACGTATTGATTACGGCAGCGCAGTGTTATACGGTCTGCCGGAGACGCACTTGCGAAAGCTGCAGATGGTACAGAATCCCGCAGCACCTCTCATTACCGGGACAAGGAGACGAGAACACATAACACCTGTTCTGTACCGTCTGCACTGGTTGCCTATACGCCAGCGGATCGAATTCAAGCTGTTACTGCTGGTATATCGTGCAGTGCACCATCTCGGCCCTGCGTACATTTCATCGCTCGTGACATCCTACACGCCGACCAGATCACTTAGATCGGCCGAACAAGGTCTGCTGACTGTTCCGATATATCACCTTGAACATTACGGCCGTCGTTCCTTCTCGGTGGCTTGCCCGATCCTGTGGAATGCCCTGCCTCGTACAGTCAGGCATGCAAACTGCGTTGCCACTTTCAAATCACTCTTAAATACACACTTATTTCGACAAGCCTTCAAAGAACTTTGCAGACCGCATCAATAACATTTGTGCAATCTTGATATTCGGTTATGTACTTAGGTTGTATTTATTTATTATTATTATTTTTTAATTAGCATATTATATGTATTTAATTAATTTAATTTAAGCACATTATTTATTTTATGTATTTAAACGGCTAATTCATTTAATTCATGTATAATATATACACTTGTAAATATATATATTTATTTTTATTCAGGTTTATCTAACTGACATTTTGTGTAATTTTTATATGCTACTTTTAAATCATATTCGTTTACCTTTCTATTTAATATTTCTATTTAATATGTTTTAGGTCATTTAATGTATTTTATTTATACTCTACGATTGCCAGCGCCTTTGAGCAGATTTGGCATCCGGACACACGGCGCTCTATAAATGCTTTATAATAAAAAAAGCTATAAATGCGTCAACATAAATGCATGAATAATAACAAAATGTAGCCATTTTAAAATACTTCTAGTATAACGAAGAAGCTGAGAGGAAATGGAGAAAAGTACAGTTAAACCCTCGCATCCACTCCCCCACACACGATGTGCCAAGTACCCACGCAAATAAACAACGCATAATGCAAATAGTTTTACAAAATTATATTGGGAAGCGAGGCGGATTTCAGAATACGAAATGGGTGTCACAACAGTGGGACATGGTAAAAAAACCAATACAGGGATGAAACGTGGTTAATTACTTGTAATGAACGATCAACCTTATGACATTGAATAAATTGTCAACCAAGTGATTTATTATGTAATAAAATGGCGTGTGTGTTTGCCAACAACTTGCAGGAGTGTCGTTTAGAAAAGGCAATGCTACCATAAAGGGGAGGGGTGTAAGCATTTATACACAACATAAGGGTACAATGTAAGAGCAGACCTCAGACAGGCAGAACAAGCATAATAAGATCCTACATGTTAATGATACTGAGGAATGATAGTTCGTCTTCTCTCAGCGGATCCTCGTCCAATATGACAAATTTAACAGCACAATATAGAAATATGTAGCCATCGACCGTCCACCTCGACGCTTCACAATTCATTGGGTAAGGACTTATTTCATAGCAGACCGCCAACTGAAATAGACGGAGAAATTACAGAGAAGAACGAAAGGCACCAACACGTACACACCTTGCTTCCAATTGAAAATACCTGTCCTCATTTCTGTAAGGTCTGCATATCCAGGTGTTGGCATCACTACAGGACTTACTTTGACACTGGGCAGTCGTCATCATGTGGTTCGCCGATAATGACGATGCTGATGTAAAATTGTCAATTATAATACAAACGCACATTGTCTCATTTTGCATGAATATATGCAGACTGGAGTACTGTCGAACAACGCTCAAGTTCATGGTGTTTGTTAGTTACACCAGTTCATTCCACATGCCACATTTCATTTGTTTGTATTCAGCAGATGGCGTGCATGTTCATATGTTGCCACACACCATAGGAATGTAGAATACCCTGGATTAACCGCTCCCTACTTCGACGCTACATGTCTTACTGCGCATATCTTTTCGCCATAAGGCATCACATACTTCCGGGTAGACGTGGATACACGTAAACAATAGCATGTTCGCATACTAATTAATTTGTAAGCAGTATCAAATGAAGAATAATGGTCAACTATTTCACAGTTATCGTGCAATGTGAAGAAAAAGGAACAAGATGGGCACACGATGAGTGGAAATTTCGGATATTGGCTATAGAACAGTCTAATCAGCCGGGGCTGTCACGACTCGGCCGA